>KV424532.1:0-156043 GCA_001632445.1 Peniophora sp. CONT | reverse complement strand
ATTGTACATTCTAGCACTGTATATACGTGTAGAATACCCTAGTAATCCCCTCGCTGGCATTGATGTTCTCAATACGAGTGAATGATATATGTTCAAAACAGCTACTTTGCTCTCATGAGGTCGTGATGCCGTCTCAGGGCATATTTTAAGCGCGCAGGTGCTTGTAACAGCACTGCTGTGCTTCATACCTTATTTGTATCCCACACTAATTTTCTTCGTCTTTTATCTTGGCTACACAGAGTACGGCGCTCGAAGCAATCGTCAGCCTGAGACGTGCCCAGGTGTTGCCACGTTCCAGCCACGTGGACCACGACGCGACTTTGGCCTGGGCGGCCTCATACCATTCGTAGGAGATCAGCGCGTTACTACATACACTCCAAACCAAGCCAAGGAAGAGAAATCGTCTATGTGGAAATCTATGGAAGTCTATACCGGGTCTGAGGCAGGAACCTGGAGTAAGGGTAAATAGCCTAGTGCACGGAGCCGTTCGCAGAGCCGTTCTGGGCGGTCTGCGCAGCCTGCTGGGTGGTAGCCTCGGCACGCTGGATGACAGCGCGAATGGCATCCGCAGCGGCGTCAAGCACAGGCGTGACGCTCTCGCGAACGGTCGCAGAAACACGCGTCACCTTGTCGTTCAAAGGTGCGTCGGTCTTCAGGATATCACTGAGATCGTGGATCGTGCCGGCGATGTGCTGCTGCACGGGCTCAAACTGGGCCTGCGCCTGACCGGGAAGAGAAGCCATCGAGCTCTGGACCTGGTGCAGCTGTTGCACCATTGACTCGCTCAGTCCGTGAACACGCTTCTGCGCCGAGTCGAAAGAGGAGGAGGCAAGGGCAGTGATGTCATTGGCGGTCGTAGAGGCACGTTGGCTAATGGAAGGGATTGTCAGCCTTCTGGCAGTGAGATTTGAGTTAGACTAGGGCACATACATGAGGACGGACTGGGCCTGGAGCTGTTTGAGCTGCTCATGGGAGTAGACGAAAAGCTGGCTGCGGATATCCTTGGTGAGGTCGAGTGCGCGCTGGTACTGGAACTTCGCAGAGTCCTCGGCAGAGGATGCCTTGGCCGAAGCATTCGCCTCTGCATGGCCAACCTGCGCGTTGAGGCGCGCGAGAGTCGAAGCGAGGTAATCGACGAGGGGGGTGAGGCGCTAAAGAATATTGCCGCATTCAGCGAAGTTGCCTCCGCGATAAGGCATGCAGTGACGTACCTGGTCTACGCCATTCACAACGGTGTACACGGGCGAACGGACACGCGCATCGATGGTCTTGTTGGCGACATCGCGGGCGTAGTCAGTGCGCTCCTTGAGGTCATTGCTGATCTGCTCTGTCGGAGTCTTGAACGGGTAGGGATACCGGCTCTCGACAACATCAAGACCCTGGTTCGCGAGGCCATCGGCGCGAGTGATGAGCGGGGCAAGGCGCGTGGTTATGGGCTCCGAGTAGTGCAGAGCAGACGAAGTGATGGCCTGCGCGGTCGCGTATGGCGTGCGCAGGTACGAGTTGGCCGACAGCGTAGAGTCGAGATAACCAAGCGAGTCATGCACGAGCGGGATGGACGTGACACGGCCCAAGATCGTGAGCTGGTGTGCGGGTTGAGGTGCGGTCTGAGTGTCCGTCGACATGATGGTTGGATATGAGTTGAGTAGTGGAAGATGGTTCAATTCTTTCAAAACACTATATACGCGCACAGGACATTCGCATGTGATTCTGCTCCAGATCAACGACCTTTGAAATCGAGATGTTCGGATCTAAGATCTAATCTTCGGCATGGTCAGGGCATATCCGAAAGTTCCGTGTGCCGAAATGTGCCAGTCGGCAGAGTCGCAGAGGTACTTGAGGTGCTTAAAACTATCTTGGATGCCTGTTCTTTCTGCGGCGTACGAGAGAATCCTTGAAATCGAAGTACAATCACGCTGGCGTCCATAGCCTCGTCCTGCCTCGACGCAGGCTCCGGAAAGTCTGGCACATCAGGGCGCATCTTGGATACATCTGCCGAGCCAGGCATGTGAAAGCGACTGCGCTACCCTTGCGGTACCAGGCGCTGCACGGACCTGCGAATTGTAAGCTACACTCCGAACGAAGCATGAACCTGACCCAGTTTGCACAGACCAAGTGATTATTGTACGGCAGGTACGATAATGAAAGCGCCTGCATGAAAATCGTCGGGGACGGCCCGACCGCGTTTAAATGGTTTGCAAAGCTTTTAAAAGCTCCCAACGCTCTAAACGCGAGGGGCAGCTTTTAAAAGCCAAACAAACACACTGTCCTACGCGCAAACCCATTAAAAGCTAGCGGCAGGTTTTGAAAGCTTTCAAAAGCCCGCAGAACGTTGCAACGGTCTGCGGGGTTTTAAACATATTTCGGGGTTTAAAACCCCATACAAAGCGGCTAATAAGTGGTTGTACGTAATAGCCCAAAATATTCTTCTGTATTGTCGTATACATGCGATATATGCTCGTAATCTCTTTGCATAACACATATGAACAGTTTATACACGTAAATACAGAGAAGAACCATGTGTATGCAGCCAGATGGTAATGAGAGGGGGTTGGTCAGGATATCGAGGGAGATTATAGAAGGTGCGAGATGTGGTATATCGAGGATGATCACGGATGAGTACAGGTAAAAAATGTTGGGAGAGTGGTGCAATAGGCAGGCAGGGTGGAGCGGAACACGAGGTCGGAGCAAATCATGATCTGGACTAATCGTGAGCGAAAATTCGATGACAACAAGGGGAGAAGAACGCACATCTACATGCAAGTCGACTAGATCCGCGTATGTGCCATGTCACTGGCGTGTGGTTGTAAGCATCTGGCGATGGAAGGATTGACGAATAACATACGATGGTATATGTAGCCCGCGCGAGGAGAACAACGGGCGAAACACGAGCGCGATGAGTGTAGGTTCCGAACACGCGAAGATGACTGTGGCGGTCGGGAGGAGCTGGAGACAAGAAGGGGATGGGCGGAGATGGGCGGGACGGTGGACGGAGGCGGGCGCCGGGGACGCGTGAAAGGCCGAAGCGGGGAGGATGGTGGTCAAGAGCAAGCTGCAAAGTCGACCGCGACGCTCTAGACGCCTCTGTCTCACCACGACCCTATGACGTCAGCGCTTCGATCTGCTGCCGCGCTCACCACTCAAATGCCTCGTCGACGTCGTTTCGCCTACCGCCGCGGCCCCGCCGCCGTCTTGACCTGTCTTGACCGCACCGCCGCAGCGCCACTCCTAGTCTCCCTTGCTGACGCGATGGTAGCCATCGATGGCGCACACTTACTGCTGGAATGTGAGATGCAGGCGAAGCGCACAATCGCACCGGGCGTATGAAGGCGTGGAAGCTGACAGCAGAGCGGGCTCAGCGGGTGCCTCGTGCTCGATGTGAAGATAGGTCGTTAGCTCTATGCATACCGAGTAAGTACTTGGCAGCTGCAGGCCCTTTGTTTGACTTTTCAAAATTGGGGGTATATTTGAATAGCATCTGAAAAGTCAAGCCTCTTTTGAAGGCATTTAGAGGTAGTCGGCGAGCTTTTGAACGCGTTGTAAAGTCATAGAAAGGCATTTTCACCTTTGCAACGCTTAGCAAAGCCCGCGAGCACTTTTATAAGGGTTTTAACGCGTTTAAAAAACTCCGCCGACGTTTAAAAGGTCTAAACGCGTTTAAACGGGACTGGGCCGTCCCCGACGATTGCAAAGGTTGATAACGATGCCCTTGTGATGATCTGCTCTGTTGAATAAGGAGTGAAGGAAGTGGCTCTTGCGATGGTGTGAAAGGACGGGTTCCTCAAGACCACAGGCCGTAAAGAATTTGCCCCGATAGTTAGAGATAGCTCGGTACCGGCAGATGCCAAGGCCATAAGAATGTCAATGAAGGCGCCGCTTGAAGCGGGTAGTACCCCAGTCATTTACGTGCCACATTCGAGACTAGGTTCACACATTCTCAGCGAAACAGAGAGCGTCAATAGAGAGTTGTCTATAATGCAACGTTGATAATGTAGTCAAGGAAAGTGCCACACCCGATGGTGGTGGTGAGAGCCAAGGCGTGAGCGCGAAGGTTCACGCGCGTCGGCAAGCGCGCATGATGCTCAACCAGCACCTTCATCATCCAAAAACAGCAGCTTCATTCCTCACACGGCTGAGAAAGCCACTGCAGATCGTTTTGCAGTTATATTACTCTTCAGATGTCGTCCACCCCACCACCGCCTGTGGACATTCCACCGTACCAAGTCCAAGCTTTGCTGGACACTGTGGTTGAGACCTATGGTACACGGAAGCCATACTCTGTTTGACTCTGGCTCATCTGTGCTTGAGAGGTTACAACAGCATGGATGGCGTACCGACTGTAGAAGTGAAGTGCGCGCAAGCCCTAGGTGCGTATCCGTGACTGTCACCATTCCCGCATAGGATTGAGCATTCGTAGGATCTGAAATTATCGCTGGTTGCTCGAATGGAGAGATCCTACGGTTTGTGCTGCAAGCTGCTGGACCGGGAAAAGTGAGCGTGTTGCCTTACAGAAATGCTCGTTCTCACTAACCAAGCCAGCCCGACGCCTATAGCTTGTATTCGCGGCAGAGCCTCCCCGCAGACAAGCCTATTGACGAGATTGTGCTTCTGCCTAGCATATCCCGTGCCATGATACACTGCGGTGCGTACAGTTACTGTCACATGTATAACTCAGCTCATGGTATGTTAGACCGCCAGATATACTTCTATACGTTGCCGTCACTCGACCTCATTCCGTCGACCGTAATCAAGCCCATACGGAACGTCGTTGTCCTAGCGGTCGACTATCAACATATAACACGCCCGGCACCGCCACCCTCCGACCCTCCTATACCGGTCGAACCTGTCGACTTTTGCATCATAAAGCGTAACGCCATTGCGCTTTACAGCCTGCTAGACCGGCTCAGCTACCACGGGGTATTTCTCCCCTTCATCTAGATTTGTAGTACTTTTGCTTACGCTTCTTAGGAAGTCCCGCTTCCTGACGGCGCCTTCGTCGCTCGACGTTCAGGGGCGTACCTCTGCCTGGCTAATCGTGAAACATATGGCGTAGTCAATCTGGCTGCTGGCCTGTTCACGCCTCTCATGCCCATCAGCCAGGCACCTGGAGCGCGAAAGCGTCCTATGATTGGCGTCGTCTCTCCAACCGAGTTCCTTATCCTTTCTTGGACAGGAGCCAGCACGATGGGCATATTCGTTACTGGCGAAGGTGACCCTGTTCGTGGCACGCTCGATTTCCCTCAACACCCAGTCTCGATATGTACGCAGCAGTGACCTTCGCATATAGCAATGAGGGCTGATGTTTCCGTGTTGCAGCTGTGGACTACCCACATGTCGCAGCACTATTGCCCGACCAGACGGTTCAGATCCATAGTATTGACTCACAATCTGTTGTGCAGACCATCGAGCCGCCACCTATGCCAGAAAACATCACCGATCCGATGCAGATGCTTGCGGGAGAACGCCGCGCTGTGACACTTGCTCCGAATGGCTTCCTCGTTCCCCACGCAAGCCAGGCTGCTAAACTGCGTACTCGCCGTGTAAAGCTTCTGGGACGGACCGCACGACCGGGTGGAAGGGCAACCGGGGAGATTGTGTCGCCGATCGATCTGAGAGATGCGAATGGTCGATTGATGGCAAGCGTGACGGGCGACTCGGAAGGGGAGGGTGCGGCAGGGTACAATGTCGAGAATGTCGTTGATGTAAGAGATGACGGAGTCCTAGCCGATGGTGCTGGACAAGTGCAGGAAAGCGAAGGCGTTGACTCGAGTGCCAGTCCTCCCGCCAGTGGGGAGGGAGGCGAACAAGATGAGGAGGATGCTGTGACTAGTATCGAAGATAGAACGGATGTTGCTGTCGTAGAATAGCGAGGTTCATTATGATTCAACTTCACTGAAGGACTCATCGACGTTATCGACATTGACCGCAACAACCGTGTGAATGACTGGAAATGCGGTCCCTCACTTATACAAATACTGCCTGTCCCTTGCGAGCTGTATCGCGGGAAATGAATGATATACATACACAGTAGCACCTTGCAAAGTCGAGTAACAATCTCAAAAGTATACTGCTGGAACCTCCCGCATGAATTGATGAGAACTCACATAAAGCCTCAATAAAACAATCAAGGGCAATGGCTTTCTTGTGCCATGTTTCTATGGGTTAAAGGTACTATCGTACGACGCAAAAGACAAGTGACGAGAGTGGGATTCGAACCCACGCCCTTTCGGACCAGATTTTGAAAGAGTGGGTTCGAATCCCACTCTCGCCTTAGTCTGGCGCCTTAGACCGCTCGGCCATCTCGCCTTCGTGATTTGACGTGTTTAATAATTCTATTCTCTCCAGCTTTAGTGTATTCTGGCACACGTCTATCTTCTCTCAAAGTACACTTATCACAGGATATCTGCCCAGTCTGGTATCAGCCCACTTCCAAGTCCAGCATAGATATTACACAGATATGGTTTATTCTTGATGCAGTCCTCACCAGGCCAGCGACGCAGTGAATTGCCTAGGGGCTTGGTATCAACGAGTATGAATGTTATCGTAGAATGCGTGTACGTACTTTTCTACCATCAGCGCCATGAGTATTACATGTAGAGAAGGTAGACCTTCGGTATGTTTTTATGGTTCACACTACAGTCTTGATGGCTCAACGATAACCGTGGCTCTTTAAGCGATCTGCATTGAACTAGCAAAAATGATAGTCAGTCGCACTGCATGGGCTGGGTAAAGCCAGAAGGGCCTGATCTCGGTATATTCGTGACTTCAATAGATTGACTAGCAGGCAAGACTCACGCCTACCTCGTACCCTCCGAGTCCTCATTCGAAGATGCAGGCATCAAGCCACGATCAAGCCCACACTTGCCAGAGAGCCCAATCAAAGCTGTTATTGATTTCCACTTCGGCACGTTATGACCCCCGAATCAGAAGTTACTCTCTCGCAGAAATATGCTTCTGTCTTGTCGTGTGACAGTGTGCCGGCGGTGTTATGTTAGCGATGCGTTGCCTGGTGGCCATGTTTAGACGTGGAAAGACGCTGAAAGTATCTAAACACGCCGAGCACCCCAAATGCCGTGAGATACCGTAGACACGGTCTGGTACTTAGGCGGCCTAGACAGCGCGGTGGACTTCTGCCAACATCTTCAACTCGCTTCTCGAGTCCGCCTCCCACGCATGATGCATGATGAGCGACGGCTCTAGAATCTGAACGGTGTTTCGAGCATCAGAACATATAGCACCGGTGGCCTAGGATACGACTATACAACCTTTTGAATGGGAATCCATAGGGACGGTGGGAAACGTGTATAAATTCTCATGAAAGCATATGTATGCTGAAGCGGTCATCGAGTGCTCCTTCGCAGACATCGAGTAGAACCATCAGCAAATGCTAGACTCGCCCACGGTATACATGAGACCCTAACGATGAACCACTGCAAATCGAAAGTAGCTGTGCGAGAGATGAAATGCGCAATTCGAAGCCATCGTACAGTACGTTTGCTTCGCTATTGATCGGACATTACGCGGTCGCAAGAGTACATAGAGTACTTGATAGAGCGCTTGATAAACGATAAACCCACATGGAACCCCTACAGCAGCGTTACATTGCCTGGCAGAGCTGAGATCATGGTGGTCGAGAATAGAGGTGAGCGCTAGCCTCGACGCGCCATTGGCAAGGCGTGTGCCTGCAGGATTGACCGTTCCTGGCTTTCGTTGTCGGATTGAAAGCGCGTCGTCCTGCTCAATCATCTTGAACAATTGGAACGACATTCGTAGAGGTTCGCCTACGTTTCGCAATGTCACTGCCAAAGCTACGTTCGAGCGCCACGCCACCAAGCCATCAAACAGCATGTTCCGAGCGCTGTTCGTGTGCGTCAGGAAGAGATGGAAATGAATGGAGAAAGAGCGCCTGAGAGACTGCCAGGCCCAGACCCGCGGTCGCCGCCCTGCTGGCCCTGTAAGGCTGGGCTGTACTAATAAAGCCGGAGAGGCCCACCTCAAGAACTCGCTTTGGCTCTTGACTTGCTGCTTTCATCTCCGTGCTTGCGGGTACGACGGCCGTTGTCTCCGTTTCCATTCAACGCGCGGTGCTCTCATACGAGGCAGGCTGCCATTGTTCAACATCTCTGTGCGTTCGCAACTCCGTGCGGCAAGTACAGGCTGCTGATACAACATGTTAAACAGACAGGGCATAAAGCTCGACACTCTTTTCGAAGCTCACACTCATTACCCCCTTCCGCTCGTTTCATATCGCCATGTTCACCCCGCCACCGTCGCCTCTGCCGATGCAGGACGCATCCTCTTATATATCGCCCCATGCACCCATACCATCCTCGTCCTCCTCACGCTCAAGTCTCAGCCCAAGTCCGATGTCTTCTCCCACGAAAGCTCGCGACCCATTCACACTGGCGCAACCTCCCAAGCAACGCACGCGAGCGGATACTTTAGCCAATGCGAGCACCGTGCGCGCCAAAAAGCGCAGCATTGGTCGCAAAACAGTCGTATCTGTGCTCCTAGTGCCCGTGGTACTTGCGTTCATCACGCTCTCGACAAGATACATCTGCCATCCTGCCGCGATGGACGTCTTCTCTGGCGACTTTGCGGATCCGCCATTAGCTTGGACGGGAGTGCATCTGCACGAACCGCATGGACGCAGACAGAACACTGCCAGCGCTGTCGTGACGCTCACTCAGACTGCCGCTGTTGGCTCTTCTGTGATCTTTCCTTCATCAACATCGTCGGCGTTAGCATCGGAATCTGCGACATCTACGGCGACCACTACTGGAATACCCACGATACCCGAAACGGCTCCCGCTCTGCCCACGCCGTTCCCGCAGCCTTTTGATACAGCGATGGCCTCGTCCTCGAACATGACCACATCCTGTGCTGCATTCATGGCCAATATGACGGGAACGCTACCCTTCCGCCAGTGCCGCGCGTTCTCCTTTTTGTCCCAGGTGTCGAACGAGTTCCTACAGGTACAGTCCCGTTTCACCACTAAACCTCCGTGCAAATGCTAACAACGTCGAAGCAGGCACAGACGAATATATCACAGCTCAATGTAGATGTCTGGGGAACCTGCAATACTGCTATATCCGAGGACCAATGCTCGGGCAATATGGCTTGGTTTGCTGACCAGCTCAAGACCGACTGTGCGGACGATCTCAATTCGCGGAACGCCGAAGTTGTACAGTCTCTTGCCAGTGCGTCTTGTCAGTCCAATAGCGCAAGTGCTCCGTGACTGACATATCTCAGGCTTGCAGACGTATGACTTGCTCCGTCAAGCGGGGTGCCTGGCAGATTCAACTACAGGCGCGTACTGCTACGTCGAGGCGGCTGCTTCGTCCAACCCGATCGACCTTTACCTCTACTCCCTGCCATTCGGATTGGGACTTCCCGCCAGCGCAACTCCGTCTTGTTCAACATGTGCGAAGAGCCTCATGGCTCTATACACGTCAGAAGCTCCTTCAGTGGACGGATTGAAGCAAACGTACAACGACGCGGCCAAGCAACAGAATGCGCGTTGCGGAAGCACCTTTGCTGTCGTCGCGAGCTCTTTACCTAGTTCGTCGGACACGAGCGGAGCGGATTACCTGCGTATAAGTCCGGGCGCTCTCATCGCTGCGACTTTCTTCCTGAGCGCAGCGTTTGGCTGGTTATAAGCCGGCTGGCGTTCGGCGGTTTCGTTGTACTAGTACATTACAGGTGGGTTAGGCTCTACGCGACGTGGTCCCAATGCTCACGTATACCGCAGTCACTCTTTTTAGGTCTTTCCCCCTGGTATCCTTGCGCGCACTCCATATCGCCACCACGGCACCTTCGGTCATATTTGGGTTTCTTTGACGCTGTGTTAACACATGTTGCTTTATACCACACACATCTTACTGGATCGGACTTGACCTGTGTACCTCAATCTTGTTCGTCGCATCATCTTGCTTTCGCGTACTTATACCGTTGTTTTTGTGCTGTGATCATATGCGCACTCTTCCCCTTCTATTCGCACTTCGCATTTGCGTATATCTTACAGTATCGTTGACATACTTCATGCTGTGCTCGTGTGTAGATGACCGGCACGCCTCAGTGGGAATTTTGTCGGAAGCAAGCTGAGGTTGGGAGTCCGTGTAGCGTGCGCAGTCTTCCTGTACTGACCCGCAACGCCTGACGAACTGAGCCTCACTAAGATAATCGTGTTCAATATCCCCTACGTATGTTGCCTCTTATATTGTATCCTGATATCTAAAGTGAGGGCTCGTTCGGCGCGCGTCATCAAGTACTACGCCTTGACCGGTTATCGCTTCTCGCTTGCATTTGACCACCATGAGTCGCCACGGCAACTCCAAGGACGACGTCGTGCCGATGTCACTTCGGCCCTCTCGGGAAGCTCTTTATCCTTTCCCTCATCGCAGCAGGCCTGTGATACTATACCTCCATTTCCTGTGCACCTCTTGAACACGCTGGCGCGCCCCTGTTTTTGTGGTTCGACTTTGTGCATCTGAACTGGACTGGTCCAGTAGGGACTACATAACTCTACCCATACTAGACTCTACTGCTTTATCCCTTTGCTGCCCACATGCCACGTCTTCGCGTAGTCGCCGGTCCCTCTCTCGATGCTCTCGAGCCTATCACCGTCAATACTGGGAAGGCCCATGATGTCTCATCCCCGCTCTTTGAGGGCAAGATACTCGCGTACATCAAGGACTTTCCGGATGAGACGGGCAACGCACAAAGCTCCGAATACTTCGAACGGCCGGAGAGGAAGGGCGTGACATGGAGTATCCAAGTGCAGGGTGTGTTATTCGCTCGCTGCTCACATCGAAAGAAACTAACGGTTTTCGGTAGGTCGATTCCTGAACGAAGTCTCTGCCAATGATGTTCTCTTCGGCAACACGTTTTCCCGTCCACTCATTCTGCCTTGGGGTGTGGGGGCCGCATTCAAGTTCATGAAGTGTGTACTGTTTCTCTGAACTACCCGTGCGCTGTGGTAGGCTAACACAGTACACAAGATATGTGGACCCGACGCTCGAGCATGACCTTGGATCTAAGACCAAGCCGTGGGCGCTGTCTCCCCTCATTTCCACGATGCCCTACCTCGCACACTCGCGCAGCAATCCGCCCCTATTCCCGCCCGCGGACCACAAGTCGATAGAAGACAACGTTGTACAACTCGATTTGAGCAGCGCGCCTCCATCGCCCGCGTCAACTCGGTCAAGCTCCAGCCTGTCTAGCATATCTGATGGTAGCGACGGAGACGTCTCTCCCGTCGAGAAATCGGCCGGTGTGAAGACGAAGAAGAGCAAGAGAAGCTGGTCATCTCGTAGCTCGAGATCAGGCTCGGAGGAAGGGTCAAGCGGTGCTGCGGTGAAGATCCCTGTGGGTAACTCGCGTGCCCGGCGCACCTATTTTGCCGATGAGAAGCACAGGAAGGATGTTACCTTCGGTCCCGAGGTTCGTTTGGGTTTGTGTATGCTCTGGCAGATGCTGACCTGTCGTAGGATATCATCACAACGGACTTCGCCTACGGCTTCCTTACCTTTGCGCCTTCCCCAGCACTCAACCTTCCAGGCGGTATCAGCTTTGATCTGATGCGCTACTGGGATGGTCAACCAGTCTGCTTTGTATGTTGTGAGCGCAAACGTCAGGGCGAAGGAGATGCGCCATGGGGCCGAGTTTATTGGTGTGTGGCGATAGAGCTTGTACAGGACGATTAAATTCTCGGCAATAATGTGTATCTTCTATTGTATCATGTACAATGTAATGCCTACTATATCGGCCGTATTTCCCATCTCGATGTAATCTTCCCTGTGAAAACGCATGTGACCGCGTTCAGCACGACTTCGGCGCCATCGGCCGCGGCCACAACTTGCAAGATGTTCACTGCTTTGACACGAACTTCTACGAGCAGATCGCTGCGAACGATGTCCCACTCCGCTCGTATTTCTGTGGCTATTACTGGCGTCGGCTTGGTCGGCGCAGAGCTTGTACGCCAGTTACATGCTCTGGACCCTTCGCCGTTCCGCATCGTCGCGCTCTCCTCATCCAAAACTACTTTGTTCCACCCCGATGGGTTGGACTTCGAAGGCGCGCACAAGGACTGGCAGAATGATCTGAAGACGCCGTTTACACGCATGAGCCTGCTCGAACTCGCGCGCGAGCTTGAGGGTCTCGTGCGCCCCGGCGCAGACGTCGTGTTCGTGGATAACACGAGTAGCGAGGAAGTGGCGCGCGCGTACCCTGAGATGCTGAAGTATGGCGTGCACGTCGTGACTCCGAATAAAAAGGCATTCTCGTCCGATCTTGACCTGTATGAGGCGATTCTGTCCGCGAGCTCCGAGAGCGGCGCAAGCTTCCTGAATGAGGCGACCGTGGGTGCCGGTCTGCCTGTCGTCGGGCCGCTCAAGGACCTCATTGCCACTGGCGATAAGGTATGGCACATGCGCTTATCCTCTACTGGCTAGAACTCAAGGCGGTGCGTATAGGTATCGAAGATCGAGGGCGTTTTCTCCGGCACGATGTCCTACATCTTCAATAACTTCTCTACCGGCGCACCGGACGGCCCGTCATTCTCTTCCGTTGTGGCAACTGCACGCGAGAAGGGCTATACGGAGCCGCATCCTGCAGATGACCTCAACGGCGCAGATGTCGCCCGCAAGCTGACTATTTTGTCGCGCGTGCTGCCGCAGCTACGCAGTGCCCTACCCGAAGGCTACAAATCCGTGCAGACGGCGTCGCTCGTACCGAAGGGTCTTGAGGACGCTGCGACAGGTGACGACTTCATTGCGCGCTTGCCGGAGTTCGATTCGCAGTTCAACTCCATGCGCGAGGAAGCTGCCAAGGAGAACAAGGTGTTGCGCTACGTCGGTGTGATCGACGTCGCGAGTGGCACGATCAAGGCTAGCCTTGAACGGTGAATACATTCAAGCTTTGTCTCTGGCCAAAGCTGAAGCATGTTCGTAGGTATCCCAACACGCATCCGTTCGCTACCTCGCTTGGCGGAAGCGATAACATTATCATGTTCCACACAGAGCGCTATGGTGCACGCCCGCTCATCGTCCAGGGTGCCGGTGCCGGGGCGGCCGTCACGGCTATGGGTGTGATGAGCGACCTACTCCGGTTGCTCTAATCAGCACCGAAGGGGAAAGTAAAAATCTGTTGTACGACTTAGAACGGAGTGAATAGAACCGGTTATCGAGCCGAAACTACTCTGAACATTTCCGCGCCATTCCGTCTTTCTGAGTCGCTCTGCTGCTCCCCTTTCCTCCCAGTCGCATGCCTGCTGGCGCTTGCAGTCGGTCTAGGTCGGGCATCCTGAGTGCTGGCGCACGATTTCCCTGCAACGATCAGCACTGTAGACGCCAATGAGCGCTAGAAACGCATCAATCTCCCTTCACCCACATACCTAGCCTGACCGATTTGAGTTACGCCGATCTCACTGGGCACACACGACGCTGGAACCTGTTGCTCTCCCCGATACGTCGTCTGCGCGGTGTTCATCAGCGTTCAAGAGTCGAGATCGTACACCTGCGTAGATTCTCAGCGTGCCTCGAGCAGCATTTGGGACGTAAAGAGTCGTGCGCCACGCATGCCAGCGTCAGATCTTAATTGCGAGGGTACTGGTGGCGTACATTTACAGGGTGCAGGAGGCCTCGCGGGTGCGTGTTCGGTCTGACCGCCCTGACAAGAAGCGCACGATTGATTCACAGAACGAGAGCAGAGAAGAGCGCAGAGATGGACGAAAGCAATGTATACTATGCGATGGAGGAAAAGCGGATAGGGGACAATGCAATACAGACATTCCGATTGAAACGCAAAACCGTAGAACCAAAAGTTCGTAATGTATTGGGTGATGTAAACGATAAATTATACAGCCACCAAAGAAGTAAAACCAGTAGATGATAGTGAGGAACATGCGATGAGGGATGTGTATGCCAGTTCATGGAGGAACATGCGAGGGGTAGGCGGTCGAGAAATTTAAGCATATCCGTAATTTGCCTGAACAGGGGGGTATTGTTCGCTGCCGAGCCCCTGACCTCGTCCAAATTGTGCGGATCCGCTCATCTGTGTATAGGGAGCCACCCCGCCCCGCGGCTCTCCCGCGAACAGTGCTGGCTCAGCCTGCAACTGATAGTTCGCTGGTGAGGGAGGTGATGATGAGACGGAGCGCATATCATCACTATTTGACTCCTCCGGGCCGGTGTGAGCGCCGTAAACGTCTGTCACCGCGGGCGTGAACACGGGTACCGAGGACGTGGCATACGCCTTCGAAAGAGCTATACCAGCTTGCGACGAAGGTGCGGAGGAAGAATGCAACCGACGCGTCAAAGCGGGTCCCACCGGCGACGAGGGTGCAGATAGTGATGATGGCTGCGGGTATGTATCGGGTGCGGGTGGCGGACTGGGCAAAGCCCTTCGCCAGTAATATCCCCGATCATATAGAGGCTGCTTAAACGTCAGTTGGGGGAGATGAACTCGTACGTCAAAGTACACACGTTGTTGTTGTTGTGGCTCACGTCTATACAAGGGGACGTCAGCGGACGAGTCCGAAAAGCCAAGATTAACTACTCACGAGTTCGAATGCACTCGTACACGACCATAAGCTTTGGCGACGCCCAAGCTGCCGTATATGCGCCTGAGTGCCATTTAATTCCCTCCTCCCAGATACGCGAGGTCGGGGGGAGACCGCCGTCGCTCCCTTCCGGAAAGACCTCGATCATGGCAGGACGGGCTTTGGGTGCTGACGACGAAGCGTAGAACATCGAGGTTGGACGAGGACGCGACATGATTGTTGAGTTGATGGAGGTAAAAGTGTATGGCCTCGGTGCTCTCCAGAGGGCAGCTTGTAAATACTAGTGTTTCGGCAGGTCTCGACCCGCAAGCTGTGCGAGACAGGAGTTGGTGGCCGACAGCGGCGTGAGTCGGCTAATATACTTCCGACACAACTGGATGAATCAAAGGACGTATCGGCCGCGTGTATGGCCTTGGATCTGCGAAAGGGAGAGAGACAAGGCAACCTTCCGTAGGGGCGCACAAAGGCGATTCAAACGCTGACAGGCGCTATTATATGCCGGCGCCTCGCCCGTCGCAGGCTAGAACAAGGCGGTAGAGCGTGATAGGCACCCACACCCCAAATCATACCTGGGAAGCTCACTGGGTCACGTCTTCCGAATCTTTCGCCCGCGGCGCTGCGCATCAGAGAAGTGCAGGGCGAGCGTACACAACAGGTCTAGGCTGATGGTGGTTGCGCTTCCCCAGACGCACATTGAATGGGATTGCCCATTTATGAAACCCATCACTCATCTTACCCGTTGCCACATGCCTACGAGAAGAGAAATACGGACGCGGAGCGAGCAAAGAGCGGCGATACAAAATTCGCGATGAAGGTGGAAGGCATCGGACGCTCGGGAGACGACGCGCTACGACCTGCGCGCCGCGTTGGTGAGAACGTTCTTGCCTAGCTTGCCTGACGCACCCACCTCGCCCGAGGGCCATGCCATTCATGCGGCACTAAGCTTTCCATCCTTCTTCCTACAAGCGATTAGGAATTGTGTGCATGCATCCACGACCGACATAGTTCTGATAGTTTCGGATGGCGGCGTCACCCCCAGTTGATTCATGTCGCTCGGAGACATCGGACGGCGGAGAACCGCGCCTTGTTCGCCCGCATATAGGCCAAGCTCGCCATCTAGACGAAGCTTTGAGCGCCGACACCTTCCATACGGCTTTCTCTGCGCGTCACTTGGCCTACAATTTGTACGGCGCATCCCGCCGCTCGACAGCAGCTTGATGCCCAATGTCGGGCCGCTGATTCTCCGGCAGCTAGTCTCGAGACTGTCTTCGCGTTTCGGCTGCACTTGGACCCTGTGTCTTCTAGTTACACTCCGCATGCGATACCAGTAGAGACTGCATATGGTATAGTAACAAATTCATCGGAGACCGTCCGTCCGTTACCTCGGGCCTGTCATGGCTCTGTCATTGAGCTCGGATTATGGGACCCATAGACACCTACATCAAGATCGCCAGCGAGTGGTCTGGACCAGGAGCACGAGTACGCCACACCCGGCAACCAAACTGTTCATTAGGTAAAGATACATGCCGACTTTACGTGCTCACCCCAGAACGTTCAATCGAAGTGCTATATACAGTTCAGAGCAAGCATTGATCGACCGCCTGTACAAGGTTTCTACACACTTATACGGTTACATATATGCAGGGACCTGAACTGGTGACTTCTCGTCGTCGGTAGTAACTTACACGAGAAGCTCTCTCGATGACACGAGGTTCTTGTCGATGGTTCGGTGAGATTCATCCCGGGCTTGCCATGCACTTTACTTACCAGTCTCGACTCCCTACCTCGAGTCGGCGTTCGATCCGACGAACGTCGTCGTGTGCACCGTCCTGGTAACAGCCCTCAATACGTCCTCGGCCAGAGAGTATGTTTCCTAAAGCGTCGCGCTACAGGTAGCCGGTTGCTTCATAAGCTCGGAATGGCCCTGCGTACACATCCACGGCCGCCTACAACTTCTTGATCGGTGTCGCCGGACCTGTTTGTGAGTTTGAAATGTGTGTGCGTGTACGAGGGGCGGTTGCCGGCGGTCGTATTCGTAGGTTATTTGGCTGATAATAGCTTGCTTGACTCAGGACTGAACGTGTTCTTCTACCGAGTACATGCGAACGCGCATCTTGACTTTTCAGCCGCCGGCGAGGTAGGATTGGGACGACGGCGTCTCGGTCAAGACTCGGATATGTCAGTTTGTCCGCGAGAATGCGAATAAGGACTCTGTGAACCTGTATACTGTGTGTGTGCCGAGCTAAAGATTGAACAGTGCTTTACCCTCACGCATCGAGGATACCACGGTAGTAGGCACATGCACACCAGTCAGTGAGTTGGAATCCAAGTGTGCTGCTACTATTACCGTAGAGCCACTGCTAGCGCAAGCACACATTCTCAATCTCACCGAGTTCCTAACATGCCCGTCCTAGCCTAATCTCCCCGACTAAGTGCCAGTTCTCATGTGTTCGGTAAAAGGACGCGTCCTATGTTCAAGTAAACTCATAGCCAATTCGAGCATCATCACGCGTCGAGTGGTCTCTTCGAGATGTCGTCGAGAGCATTACGATACGTTCGCCGGGCCTATCCCTGGTACTTGATCACTCATATACGGAACACCCTTTCGGACGCATTGAGGTCTCCGCAACTATCGATGCCGCTACTTTGCTCAACGAGCTATGTACAGTATGAGTATCTATGGCAGTGGCCCGCGACCCATGCGATGTCCACGCGACGGCGGATGGGTCCAAGTGGAGTCTGTCAACACCTCGGCTTCAACCGCAGCGCCAGGGCGGAATCAAAGTCATCAGAAATCTTTGAGAAATCTATGATGCTTGGCGTACACGAGTCCAAAGGCTATTGAGTTGTACTTACTCAACGACTATGTGTAGCCATACGAAGACATTGGGATGCCTATGGACATACAGTGGAGTCCATATACCTAGCTAGCCTGTAACGGTGCAACCGCTTGCCCGTCATGGGAACGTGGACAAGGATGCGCGAGAAAAAGGACGCGGCCTCAATATTTTTTCTGAAGCTGTGCAGTGCGCCGTAATACACGAGGCTCTGCTCTTGACGTCGTTCTCGACAAGTGGCCCTCTTAAGCACGCCCCGTTCCTCGCGCTATCCTCTTGCCGCTCAGTCTGACTCTCGCGACCTCAACACTCACCGTAACGACCTCTGTATACGATGCGCACAGTCAGATTTGGCGGACAGCAAGCGTACGGTGCGGGCTATGATGGGACGGGTGCCCGGCGCGCGCACCGTCGCTTGTCTTTTACGACCGGATTCTTTCTGTTTTCTGCTTTCCTACTGCTACTGCTCGTGGCGTTATCTTTGCCCATTATCAAGTCCATATACCTGCTTGAGCTTGAAGCAACAGAAGTTCAAATCATCAATTCGAGCATCGGGACCTCTCTCCGCTTTGGGGTGCGTTTGTTCGAGTGCCACGTTCCGGACTGTTCTGACTGTATCCTCTGAAAGGTTTGGGGTTTCTGCGTTAACAGGTGCGCTTGACACACATACATTACTGGCATGAGCTGACATACGCCATATAGCGCAATAGTGCCAGCAGGCGTGTTCACGAACAATGGCGACTGCCAGGGCCCGCAACTCGGTTACACCGTGAACTCCGAGCTCTTCCAACTCATTATTGGGCAGAACGAAGATATCGACCTCGTACTTAGAGGCGTCACGATCCTCCTAGTGCTCCACCCCATAGCCGCAGGCCTTGCGCTCTTGACCGCGCTTCCTATCTTCCTCGGATGTTTGCGCTTCCACAATGGGCCGTGGATTCTCTCGCTCATCTTATCCATCCTTACATCGGTCGTCTCTGCCGTTGTCTTCGCCGCCGACCTTGCACTCGTGCTTATAGCGCGCGACCGACTAAAGCAAGTCACGTCCGTCGACCTCGCTATCAACTGGGGCCCAGGCGTGTGGATGGTGCTCGCAGGCATGGTGTGCTCGTGGATAGCGCTCATTGCAATTTCCGCGAAGGTTTGCCGATGCTGCGGTTTCCGGTGCGTCCAAAGAACTGCGGTTCGGTCCGAGATGATCCTGACACCTGTTATAGTAGCAAGTACGACACGTACTGAACGCAATCCGCCGAGTCGAAGAAGAGAAGAGAGATCGCACCGTGATACCCTATGTGCCATACAGATCTATGTGAAGAGTGGCGAATTGAACGGACGTCTTCCGATACGGATACCTCACTATACATTTCAACTAGTCTCAACCCGAACTCGAACGCACAAATGCTTCCTGCTCTTGTCTTATATGCGCTTACGACCCTGTCATGATTATATCTTCGCTCGCAAATCGCACTTCCATATTGTTGTTCTTTGTGCGCGCATTGTGGGGTGATCAAGATCTTTGCAGCGCAGTCCCCATACTAGTAAGTCCAGCTGTCCCTTTACTCCAACTTATCTGCTCCAACTTGTGGCTCCTGTCAAGGTTTTACCCGTGACACACGTCTTACGAAACTCAACTCCTTTGGAGCAAGGGGCGCAGGTACTATAAGTACTTCAAGAAGGTCTCGGGCCTTCGCTCAAAAGCCGCGGCCACAGCTCGCGATCTGGCCCCCTCGTCATCACGCGCGCCGCGCGAATCCATTTGAAGAGAACATAGCCACCGCGCCCCCGCGTCTGCACGGTCATGCGTATCCCCGTCTTTGACCTCCTTCCGGACCATTTGCAGCACAAGCGGAGGAGCCTGGAGATGCAGCAGAAAGCCCAGAAGCAGACGTTGGATTTCTTGCGCGAGCTGCCGGACAACGAGCGCACGCCCATATCCGAGTCTGCGCCCAGGGGACACGCTTCCATCGCTATATACGGCCGGGGCGCAGGGGACACTCTATCATACCACGCCGCACTCGCCGTGTCGTCCGGGCCCCCGACGCGCATCGTCAACCTGTACCGCATCGCTGAAACCGCACCCCGAGCGTCGCGCAAGACGCCTTCATTCCACCTCCAGCACGCGCACGCCCACATGCTCACATTCCAACCGCAATTCGTCGGCGCACTGCTCCTATCATCCATCACCCAAGGCGTCACCGTCGACGACGTCGACCGACTACTACAGCGTTTCAACGCGGAGCCGCAGAAAGGAGATTGGGGAGAGGAGAGCTGGTCGTCAATCGCGTTTGTCATCAAACTTGTGAGGGAGTTGGAGGAGTGCGGGATGTTGGAGAAGGAACTGGATGCACACGACAGTGCCAAGTTCTATCGGCGGTTGCAGGCGCGCGCGCAGATGCTCGCGGCGGGAGTGGGCAACTGCTTTGTTTGCGGCGATTTGCGAGTGCTGGAGTGGTGATTGGGACGGTCGTCGCTCTGCTACTCATTTTCTTTGGTTCTTTGCACTTACGCTCTGTTATGTCTCTGACGAAAGCTTATTGGATGTCTTGATCACCTGTACAACACACGTAGATGGTTCTCTTCCGTTTTGGGCCTGTCATCTGTACCACATACCGTTTTTGGGTTTCGACTTCGCCGCCTTAGCGCTTGTATCCCTATCTTATACACTGCATATTGTCCTTGCCTCTTTGTGTGCAACCGGCGTCATTCCGAGAAGCCAATGGTCCCCTCAGCGAGCGGCGGTAGGAGGCGGTCGCTGAATAAAAGCACCTGATCGCGTCGAGTCGCGCCGCAAACGCGTAACGTCTGACAGAGCGCGATTGACGCGCTCCGCCGGCGGCACCGAGGCCCCATCCGCTGCTTGTTTCCCGCCACCACGGTGTTCTCGAATGCCTTGTCACAGGTCTTGAACTACCAACTCCACTCACTTGCTCGCGACGGTCTATGAACGCTCTGAGGCCGGCATGCTTGCTCTTCGCGCGTACGACGCGAGCCAGTCAACCGCTTCGACGGGTAGATCCCTCGCGACAGCTTCCCCGCGCCAGGGGACATGTCCCATTATGGCAACATAATCTGCATTCGCCGTTGACTGCTCAGCAACTACGCCTGTTCTCCCAATTGACGCCACGTCGCGAGGAACACAAGCACTCGCCGGCGCCCTCAGAGCCTCCGCGAGCATCTATCCTATCTCGGCTTCCCTTCTTCCGTTCGGGCAACAATGGTCCCAACAACTCGTCTGCATCATTCAAGAAGATTGTCGCGCTGGCCAGACCCGAAAAGCGGTCATTATCAATAGCCATTGGGCTGTTGCTAGTCTCGTCGGCCGTCTCGTTGTCCATTCCCTTCACCGTGGGACGCCTCATCGACTACTTCTCAGCTCCAGACCCTGTGCGTACGGACCCTTGTATACAGATGTATGAATGCGCTTATGTATGTACCAGGCAATACCTTACGGACTATCAATATACGAGGCTTCTGCCATCTTGTTTGTAATATTCACCATCGGAGGCGCTGCGAATGCGGGGAGGGCCTTTCTCATGAAGATGTCCGGTGAGTATGCGGTGAACTCAGCACGGGCTTCCCAGAAGCAATAGTCAAACACTGTTGCCCAACCTTAATCTATTCTCTCTTCTGAATGGATCTACGTTTGCTGAGACCATTCACATAGGACAACGGATCGTGGCTCGCCTTCGGGAGCGAACCTACGCGGCAACTCTCCGGCAAGAGGTCGAATACGTTGAGCGTGGTGAAGGCGACGCTCTCTCGAGGCTCAATGTCGACAGCTCGATCGTGGGCGAGAGCGTAACTCAGAACCTTTCGGACGGTTTACGAGCTACCGTTCAGTCGTTCGCGGGATGTAAGTAACTTAATCCTTCTTCCCCGCTGTAACGACTGACGGCTCGGCAGTCGGTGCGATGTTCTACGTTTCCCCGCACTTGACCCTCCTCGTCGTGGCACTCGTACCTCCGATCTCGTTTGGCGCAGTATGTATGTTCCATCTCAAATCTAGGATATTGCGCTGATAGACGCATCCTCTAGGTCTTCTACGGCCGCTATCTCAAGAAGCTATCTCACAGAACACAAGAAGCTGTCGGCGAGATGTCGAAGGTTGCGTCCGAGGCTCTTTCGGCTTTACGGACAGTGCAGGTCTCGAACGCCGCTCCTTACGAAGAACAGAAGTTCTCTGAGCGTGTCAAGCGTGTCCTTGAACTTGCGCGCAAAGAGGCTATTGCGAGCGGTATCTTCTTTGGATCTACAGGCTGGTCGGGAAACGTAGCTTTGCTTGCGCTGCTTGGGTATGGTGGTTCTCTCGTGAGCCAGGGCATGATCACCGTTGGAGACTTGACGAGTCTGCTCATGTACTCCGTTTATGTTGGATCTGGACTGCAAATGCTCACGTATGTCCTCTCTACTTTAAATTCGTATTCGACACTAATTCACATTGTAGCGGGTTTTTCGTACGCATCTCCTGGATCGCATGGTGCATATATGCTGATATTGTGCTCAGTCTTCCATCATGCGTGGTATCGGAGCGGGACAGCGTATCTTCGAGCTGCTGGACAGGCGGCCGGCCATACCGCCTGGTGTAGGTGTCACCTTACCTCACTGGCGCGCGGGTGTGCTTCGCTTCGAGAACGTTGGTTTCTCATATCCGTGCGTATGGCGATATACCTGCTTAATCTTGATCTGACCTCGTGCTGTAGGAGCCGTCTTAGCATCGAGGTTCTTCGCGACTTCCAGCTGGACGTTACGGTGGGCGAGTCGGTCGCTATCGTGTACGCGCAATGTTTTGGATGTATGTGCTGGCTAGTGCTGATCCTGTAGAACAGCGGCAAGAGTGGTAGTGGCAAGTCGTCCGTCAACGCGTTGCTCCTGCGCTACTACGACCCGATCAAAGGGAAGATTACCTACGACGGTCAAGGTTCGTCCCCCTGGTATAGACGTCTCCGCAACGAGTGCTGATCAGTGAACTCGCAGACATTCGTGAATTCACCCCAGAGTCATGGCGCAATGCTATCGGTGTAGTTCCTCAGGACCCCGTACTGTTTACTGGCACCGTCGCGACGAATATTGCTTACGGGATCCCCGATGCACCGCGCGAGGATATCGAGGCTGCTGCACGCTCTGCGAATTGCGAGTTTATCTGGGGTCTGCCGCATGGGTTCGATACACCAAGTACGCATTATACCATCTTTTCATCTGACCAGTGGACTGATTTGGCGCATAGTTGGTAGGCTCAGCTTGAGCGGTGGTCAGAGGCAACGATTGGCCATTGCCCGAGCTCTTCTTCGCAAGCCAAAGATATTGTGTTTGGATGAGGCGACTAGTGCACTTGATGCAGCGAGCGAGCGGCGCGTGAATGATGCCATTGACCATGTTATGAGCGATGGGAAGACGACCTGCCTCGTCGTTGCCCATAGGCTCTCCACTATCGCACGCGCAGAGCGTGTCGTCGTACTGGAGGGTGCGTCGTTGCTTCTTGATGCGCTCCTTTGGGCCACATACTCACCCATGCTCTCCTTGCAGATGGCGTCGTATCTGAGATGGGCACATACGCTGAACTCGTCAAGCGCCCCAACTCGCGCTTCCGCGAGCTCATGGCAGAACAACTGGCTGCCGCTGACGCAACCGACCTCAACCCGTCTCGCTCCGCCGCGAGAGTGGTCGATGAGCCTGATGTTGCCGTCGAGCGTGGAGAGGAAGAAGCTTCTGGCGAGGGCGAAAGTGGGAGTGAGGAGTTTGAAGTTATTAACGCGGAGGAGGGTGAGCGCAAGGAGCGCGCATGATCTTTCATTGGCTGTCTGTTGGGATGAGGGGATGGACTGTACGCCGCCATTACTTGATAGACTAGTGATTCGTTCACACTTACTGTATTAGCTTACTGACAAAGACACTGGGTCTGACTATCCCTACTGACAACATTTGGCTCTACCCGATGGCGAGCCGAGCGCAAGCCGAGCGCTATAAGGACGATTTATGACGTGATAAGGCTTATCATGTCCGATAGAACTATATGTACACGGGTCAGATCCCGTTGTCTAGACTTCGCGCGTTCGTCTACACCATCATGACTACCTGCTCGTTGCTCATTCACTCGGTACTCACGTACTATTAGACGTTCCATCATTCGCCAATCTTGCGCAGCGAAAGCACGACATCTCTCTACGGTGTGACTGCGTCAAATCCGATGTGTCGACGCCTTCATACAAGCCGGCCAAAGGTCGGCCTTTGCCTTTGGCCTCCATGCATTGTGCAATTTGTATTAGGAGCCTCGGTCGGCAGGGCACGACACCACTCGTAATATGTCTCTAGAAGCAGTTGCCATGGTCTTGTATAAAGGGCTCGTTGATCTATGACCGGTTGGACCCAAATCCAACTCAACCTCACTTCCTCACTTGCCTCGAATATGTCTGGCTTCAAGAACTTCGCCGTCGTAGGAGCAGGCCTCATCGGAGGTCCGATCGTTGAAGCGCTTCTCGACGCCAAGTCGACCGGTTCAATCGACAAAGTCGTCCTCCTTACACGTCCCGTTCGTACACGCCTTCTATGTCTATAAACCTTTGTCTTACCGCTCGCTACAGGACTCTGTGTCCAAGTACGAGCCCCTCGCTTCTCGCGGTGCCATTATCGTACCAGTTGCGGACTACTCCTCCGCCTCCGAGGTGGCGAAGGCTCTCGCCGGCGTCGAAGTCGTCATTTCTGCGCTCAGTCACCTTGGCTTCCACCTGCAGGTTCCGATCGCTGAGGGTGCCAAGGCAGCCGGCGTCCAGCTCTTCGTGCCGTCCGAATGGGGTTCGCCTACGGACAAGGCGACCGAGGGTTTCTTCGCGGCCAAAGCAGCACAGACCAAGAAGATCCGCGAGGAAATCGGTCTTCCTACGGCGGTGTTCTTCACTGGAGGCTTCGCGGACTTTATCTGGAATCCTTTCACCGGCTTGGACTTGAAGAGTGGCAGTGTCAGTGTGGGAGGGGATGGCAACGTCCCGGCCTCTTTCACTTCCCGCGCCGACATTGCGCGCTATGTCGCTTATGTGCTCTCGACGCTTCCTGCCGCGGAGACCAAGAACAAGATTTTCCGCATCGAGGGGGAGCGAGCAGTGAGTGGCACTCTTGTTTCCATATCTTCTGCCGCTAATGTTCAATTAGTCTCTGAACGAGATCTTCGCGGCGTACGAGAAGAAGCACGGAGTCAAGCTTCAGGTCAAGTACACGCCTGTCGAGGAGCTCAAGGAGAAGGTGAAGAGTAACCCCAAAGATATTGCGAGCTTCTTGCATCTCGTTTGGGCGCAAGGTGGAGGAGGAGTTGGCTCTCCTTTGGACAACGGCCTGTTCCCTGACTGGAACCCCAAACCCGTGCTGCATTATGTGTGATTCGCACTGAGCACGCTGTGTGTACCCTATAGACGAGATGGAATGTAGGAGCTCGAGTGGGACTCAGCGCAATCATGTTCGTAGAATGAGAGCGGCGCGCGAATGTATGCTGATTTGCCTCAGCGTCTGGTGCACCGAGTGTGCTTTGTTTCGTTTCCGTGAGTGGCAGACTTGCCCGTAATCTATATGCTCGCTGGGTTTAGCCCAAGCGGTGGTCAATGGAGATTGACCAGTATCATTTCCTTGATCCGCGCGATGAGCCATGACAAGACGACTTAACTGTTTGTTGTACGGGTGAATGTCTTAAAGGAGCTTATGGGTGTTCTTGTACTGGATGGTGTGTGATCATGATGGTTGCCGTGTGTGCGAATGTCGTTGCGACCCAGTCGTGTGCGTGCGCTGCACTCGTTCAGCGCCTGAATCAGAAGCGCGTAAGCTCTCAGCTGGCTGCGACTCACACTACGGAGTCGAAGACACGTTGTATGCGCGCTGTTGATTTGGTATACTTAGCGCCCCGCACGCCTGCTCGGGACACCACTTCACGACCATCTTTCCCTCTCGTATACATCAACTCACGCTGGCGACATCCCGCTACCCTACCTTGTATAGGTGATATGGCTCCTTATGTCCGATGAAGCCTGGCCAGCGCCGCTGCCTTTATTCAGAGCGGCGAAACCTCCGCGCGTCTGCATCTAGGACCTTCCCGTTTGCTCGACCGCTCGCACAGTCTTGCGCCCCATAAGTAAGCACGACATCACTCGCGTTCGAGCCTAAGCTCGGGGAGGCACCGCACCAGATATAAGAAGCTCATCAGATTCCACAAGTCTGAATCTCGTTCTTCTCCCATACCTCAATTCCTTACTGTCCACTTTCAATTGTTCAAATATGTCTGGCTTCAAGAACTTTGCTGTAGTAGGGGCGGGGCTCATCGGTGCTCCGATCATTGAAGAACTTCTCAACCTCAAGCCGACTGGAGCAGTTGACAAACTTGTCATCCTTACGCGCCCCGTCCGTAACGTACTTGCGCTATATCTAGCCTTCAAGCTAGACTGACGGGTCATTGCAGGAATCCGCGACCAAATACGAGGCCTTTGCCGCTCGCGGCGTGACTGTAATCCCAGTTACGGACTACTCCTCCGTTCCCGAAGTCTCCAAGGTGCTCGCCGGCATCGACGTTGTCATCTCCACAGTCACTTTCGCAGCACTCGAATCTCAACTCACTATTGCGGAGGCAGCCAAGGCAGCCGGCGTTCAGCTATTCGTACCATCGGAATTCGCCTCGCCTAGTGATACCGCGACCGAGGGCATTTTCGCCGCGAAAGCAGCGCTGAACAGGAAGATCCGCGATGTCGTCGGACTACCTACTGCTCCGTTCTTTGTTGGAGGCTTTTCGGACTCGATTTGGGGCCCCTTCATCGACTTGGACGTGAAGAGCGGTAGTGTTGGAACAGGAGGCGACGGGAATGCTAAACTCTCCTTCACTTCCCGTGCCGACATCGCCCGTTATGTCGCCTACGTGCTCACGACACTCCCTCCCTCGGAGACGAAGAACAAGACGTTCCGTATCGAGGGCGAGCGCGCAGTGAGTTAGCACCATGCCTTCAAGTTTCTGCTACTGACAGTTTGGTAGTCGCTCAACGAGGTCTTTGCGGCGTACGAGAAGAAGCACGGAGTCAAGCTTCAAGTCAAGCATACGCCCATCAGTGAGCTCGAGGATAACCTGAAGAAGAATCCGCACGACATTTCAAGCTTCTTGCACATCGTTATCGCGACCGGTGGATCAGCTGTTGGCTCTCCTGTTGACAACGATCTGTTCCCCTCCTGGAACCCGAAGCCCGTGCTTTATTATTTGTAATTGGAATCGACCGACGCTGTATTATAAGCTTATGATCGTCAAACGGACGGAAGTTGGAGCAATCTGAGGATTCGTGGAAGCGCGCGACGTGCTCAGCCGGCCTCAGCGGGAGGAAATGCTGCCATGATGGAGGCACCCAAGATGCAGAAGTTCGTGGACGCGCGTGGACGATTCAAGTCCGTGAGGTTAGGGTTGGCTGGCATTCAACTTGACTTCATTCCCTTCGTCACGGCTTCCCTGGGTAACTATAGTCTGTACCTCCCTCGTCATCCATGGAAACCGGGTTGTGACTATGCCTCCAGAGAACGTGGCGAGGAGATGGATAAGTGCATGGCGCGCAGGCCTGATTAACAGTGACGCGCGCGCCTCCTACATAAGTACCTAGGCTTGGACCATGACCACCACCACCACCGTTCCGCATCTCATGACGGAAAACTGCGCTCGAGGTCCCGCTCTGGTCTTGCGTTTTGCCTCTGTGCTACGGCCGTTTCTACTCCTGAGCGACGCTAAAAAGACAGACCCCCCTATTGCTCAAGAATCTCTGGCTCCACTCATACAACTACGAGCATTCTCAATGTAAGTCTCATCGCGATGCCGATGGCTGAACTGCAGTACTGACTCGTGCTAGCTTGACACTTCATCGTGCGTAGCTTGAAGGGCATGCGCCTTGCAGAGCATTCACGCTGTATGATTATCAAGAAGCTGCATCGGCAGAGTGATGATTGGGCGCTCAAGCGATGTATGCAGCACGGCCTTTGCTCTCACTGCGAACGGCGTTTGTGCCGGACTGGCCAGTCCGAGCATCATGCGACAAGAGTATTAACTCCGGTTCATAGCGCTGCTTGCGCGTTAACCCCGATGGATTGACATCTCAGTCATCTCCGAGCTCCGGGATATCCCTGGGAGGGGAGAGCACGACACCACCCATCGGTGGGTATATAAAGAGTTTAATGATCCTGAATATTGGTTAGACTCAACCAACTCGACCTCCATCTTTCAACCGCCCTTCCGAATATGCCTGGCTATAAAAACTTTGCTGTTGTAGGAGCAGGTGGCATTGGTGGAGCGATCATTGAAGAGCTTCTCAACAGCCAGTCGACTGGGGCAGTCGACAAAATCGTTCTTCTTACGCGTCCTGTATGTATTTAACTTTTGGATGCATGTAGCCTATACAATAATGGATTCACCGATCGATGTAGGAGTCCGCGTCTAAACATGAGGCCCTGGCCGCTCGTGGTGTGACAATCGCCCGAGTTGATTACTCCTCCTCATCCGAGGTATCGAAGGCTCTTGCCGGCGTTGAAGTTGTCATCTGCACACTCAGTCACAATGCACTCGGTGTACAACTTCCCGTCGCCGAGGCAGCCAAAGCGGCCGGTGCTCAGCTATTCGTACCAACGGACTTTGGCTCGCCTACGGATGATGCGACTGAGGGCGTGCACCTCGTCAAGGAAGAGACGAACAAGAATATCCGTGCGCTCGGTCTCCCGACAGCACGGTTCTTCACTGGAGTATTTTCGGACGGGATCTGGGTCCCCTACCTCAATCTGGACTTGAAGAGCGGCAGCGTAGGAGTAGGGGGCGATGGAAATGCAAAAGCCTCCTTTACTTCCTGCATTGACATCGCTCGCTATGTTGTCTATGTGCTCGCGACGCTCTCTCCTTCGGAGACGAAGAATAAGACATTCCGTATCGAGGGCGAGCGCGCAGTGAGTTGGCATCGTACCTCCAGGTTTCCCGCTACTGACGGTTCGGTAGTCATTCAACGAGATCTTCGCGGCGTACGAGAAGAAGCACGGAGTCAAGCTTCAAGTCAAGTATACACCGATCAGTGAGCTCGAGGAGAACCTCAAGAAAAACCCGCGCGATATCGTAAGCAACTTGCATCTCGTCGGGGCGTCTGGTAAATCAACCGTTGGCTCTCCTATCGATAATGACCTGTTCCCCGCCTGGAATCCGAAGCCTGTGATTCACTATTTGTAGTTTGCCACAAGAACAGTTTGTGAATAGGACGGAATATAACATAGCAGAGCCGTGCGATTTTCTCTTACGAGGCTAACGGTAGAACATTGCCTGCATCAATGGTGCTGATGATAGAGTCCTCGGGGATGTTGGTGAAGAAGCTGGCAACACTGGTCGCGTTTCCGACGCTCTGCAGTCCACATGTCTCGATGAAATCACCTGAGATGTTGCCGCGCTTCTCGACGTACTGTAGAAACGGCGCAAGTCGACAAGACGCTCCAGGACCGTCGTCACAGCCGGGGATAGGCTGAGGCGCCCTGTTGACCTGTATCGAGCTGAGTTTGTATTCTTGCCCGGGAGATGAAAGTAAATGACTTACGCGAATGCGAACGTAGTGCTCCGCGTCACTGCCAGTACCGGGGATGGGATTCACCACGCCGGCTTCATGATGCACACTCCCCTTCAGCGGTCTTTCGCACGCTCGACGCTCGAGCGCGATGTACCCGCGGAACGAGACGACATGCGATGCTCGAAATTGACGGCGCGGGTCTGGTTTAGTAGGGGAAAGAGGTGAGGTCCTGGAGTCGTTCCAGATGCCCAGTGCTGCAAGGACCGGTGGCAGATTGTTATCGTGCTGCACCCTTGTTAGCTTATAAGATGCCATCCAATGGACTACGCATGCGTACCGTGAAGCCCATGAGAAGAGGACCAGGCGTGAAAGTGCCGTTGGACGTCGTCGACTTCGGTCCTATGTCAAAAAGATCTGCTACAGCCTTCACCCACGGGAAGCCAGTGGCTGCCGCGATTGGGTTACCAGCCCCGGGTGAGTAGTAGTAGTTGAGATCGTGAGCGTACTCGTAGTTCAACCAGTCGTCGTCTGCCAGAAGTCGATTAGATGCACCATGTCAGGTGTAGTATGATGCCGCCGTACCGGCGAAGATGTTGCAGAAGCGGCGGTCACCGTTGAGCGCGGCTAGAAACCCGCACAGGTCACCCATGACGCCGACGTCGTTTTCGTCGAGTACAAGCCCGTGCAGGTACTTATTCAACCGGCGGGCCTGTCCGCCTCGGTAAGATGCGCGGAAGCTGTTGACGATGGTGCTGTTTGTGCCAACGGCGTAGTTGGGACATGCGGCACTTGGTGTGAGCGAATTGGCGAAGGTATAGTTGACGGAATCGGGAAGGGTAACGATCTTGCCAGTCGTCTTCGTCAGACGATAATTGGCATCTAGAGTGTATGGAAACTTACCGTTCCTTGATTTGCGTCCGTAAGACCGATATAGTTGCCTTGCGACAGGTAGCCCCGCACAAAGTATGTAGCCGTGTCCACGACTCGCTGCTGTCCAGCACTCCTATGAATATAGTCAGAGGGTGAATTGATCAATGCAGACAACCATGCACTGACCATACAGTCACGTTGCTTCCTCCTGGAGTGAAGCCGTACTCTTCGCGAAGTTGCACCCCGAGATTGAACGCCTCACGCGCACCGTTGGATGTAAGAAAGAGAGGCTCGTGCGGGATGTCGTCCACAGGAGGAACCCAAGAGGGCAAGAACGCCAGAGGGCCAGACGCTGTGAATGTAGCGTTCTGGATCTTCCAGAACAAGCTCTGCCAGCCTCCAAAAGATCCAGGCTCAGGGTATCGGCTGTACACATACTATATCAACATGTATGCGCGGTATTTTCAGGAATGTTGGACTCTCACCTTCCATGGCGCACTAGATATGCCGCTTGATCGACAACACAACCGTCCGGAGTCTCGTAACCGATGTCGTCGCTTTCGGGTGCATCAAAGTACGGCGACGCAGGACCTGAGTGTTGGAGCGGGTTGAACTTGCTCGCTTGTACAATCGGCGAGAAAGCAATTGCTGCGAGGATCCAGGAGAGCATGCTAACAGACACCGAAGGGTATCGGGAGCTCTGCGCACGAGTTCACGCTCTTGTTCACATCGTCGTGGCGACATCTTTAAACCAAATCCAGGCCGAGCGGATCAAGGAACGACGGCACGCGATAGCGATTATATCCAGGGGGCAAAGAAGCAACTTGCAGAGAACGTGCATTGTGGCCGGAGGAAGCTTGTCACATGCGCACGTTCGTCCGCGCCAACGGAGAACGGCTGTTACGAGCATCATGCTTGTTCGTAGCAGAAGAACAGGCATACACATTGTATTACATTCGATATCGACAAGCTTGACAAGATTTCAGTCGGACTATCACGAGGTAATCTCCACTGAGAACGACTTGATGTTCAAGTTCGCAGATCCTGTGAAGGGCTCCGTACCCGTCTGGATAGACTGGAGGTACTGCGGAGGTAGTCAGTATCGCGAGCAGCAGATTCTCAGAGGCACCCGCGCAGCCTGGGTCCAGCAGCGAAGGAAAGGATCGACGCACCTGCGTGGCGGCAACGCCCTGCTCCTGGACGAGGTAGTCTAAAAGGATACCGGATGAGCCCGCAGCCACAGGCCGGACAAGCTTCAAGACTTACCAAAGAACTCTTTGAGGTCGACGTTGAAGTCGGTGAGGTCGCCAGCGGATGAGACGAAGCTAAGGACCTCCCAGTTCGAGTTCGGACCTGGACGGCACTCTTCAGCATCCTGTCACTCGCTACTTCAGGCGAACATGCTGCTTACCCTTCCAAAGGTTCCAAGTGTGTCCGGCCACCACGGTGTCGGTAGTGATCTGAGAGCCTACGGGCTGGATTCTGCGACGAATAAAGTCGGTGAGGCTTGAGTAGAATACGATAAAAGGCCAGCTACGAACCCGCCCTTGCCGGAGAGCCAGATCATGCTAAAAGACCGGTCAGTAACAATATCTTAGGTAGAGTGTATGGGAGCGTACATCTCGTAGTTCGAGGCAGTTGACGCTGGGCTGCCACTCTGAGCCTTGCCGAGCCCTACGGAAAGGGGTATTTTATAAGTTTGAAAGCATCTTTAGCGAGATGGGTGCGCACAGATGTCGTAGCTGACGTCCGCGCGGATACCATCGGAGATCGTGTCGTACGACCACGTCCACGCAGTGGGTGCGGTCTTAATGTTTTGCAGCTGTACGCCCTTCGCCGTGTTATGCTCAACATTTGCGTCTAAGGTTATTGACGGTGTCAGCACTGCTCCGACTGGAAGATGTAAACGGGTAACGTACATGACTTGACGCTGTTGGGACCGTTCGCCCACGTCTAACACCAGATGTTCATATACATGATTCATGTCGTTCAGATAGTTCACGCACCCAGTTCGTGTACCTGCGTCAAGGGTCAGAGATGCATCATACTTTTCGAACCAGAAACGGAGCTTTACCAGGACACAGCGTTACCAGACGAGCCGACCAACGTCGATGACTGGCTGCCAACTCCAGCGAACTCGCCCCACAAGTTCTGGCACAGCGTGAAGGCACCCGCGGCCTCGCAAGTGTACTGTCCAGAGATCGTCTGAGCCGAAGCCCCGACCAGAGCGAGCGATGCCACAAGCAGCGACTTGAGAGCGACCGACATGTTATCAGTAGTACGTTTGTTGGCGATGCCGTTCTCCAGGCGAATGGTGCCGTCCCTTTTAACCTGCTACGCTCCCTTTTCGGATAATCTTCTGCCACCACTATGGTTACGTCGTTCGTCATCCTGTTCAGCGAGAAGGTTCAGAAGCGGTGGCGATTCAAAGCTGATGTCCGTTTCGCCGAACTTCGCCGTCGCCTACCAGTTTAGCGATACATCATGGGTCCGTATCCCTGAAAATCAAGGACTATTGACAGTGTAAGCGGTGCATTAGAGGTTGGTCCGGGTATAGACATCGTTGTACAGTAGGTATGTCCACAAAAAGGCGACAAATGTATTATCTATACACAGTCAGCATTGGTAGTCATCTACGACGATCAATTGCACTCACAACAAAAGAACGGCAACACGTCGGCACGACGCGGAAAAGTAGGGTGTAGCGCAGAGTCACAAGGACGAAGAACTACGAAACGAATAGTTCATGCGCCCATACACAGCTTGAACGTCGGCGCGATCATGCCTTCGCTCCATTCATGGCCGGCTGGCGCGCCTCCTGTGCACTCTTCTCCTTCCCCGCTCGTAAACGCCAAAACGCCAACCCCGTGCGCCGCTTGCTCTTCGGCTCACCCCCGGGCGCGGTATGATGTCCAACTACACTCTCCCGCTTCTTCCTCCTTGGCTCTCCAACCTGCTTCTCCCGCTCCCGCTCCTCCTCCCTCTCCTTCTCCGCTGATTTCTTACTCGCATCAACAGTGAAAAGCTGAAGCGTAGCGCTCCAGAGCGAGTTCGCGTTCATCCTGCTCGGCTCAGCGATCACCGCCTGATCCGCAATGAGCGCCAATGCGCGCGCCTCCCGCGTATCTCTACGCGCAACAATGCTACTAGGCGGAGGATGTTCGTCCGAATCGAGCGCCCAGGCAAGACTCCAGTTCGCGCCGAGTATAGCAGCATTCAACGCCCCTACCTCACCGCCTTCATCCTTCTTATCCTTGCCTTTACCCTTATCATCAGAATGACGCTCTAGGTAATGTTGCAACCTTGCGAGATGCGCCGCGCTGGCCTCCGGCACATCCTTCGCAATCCTAGCTCGTTTCCTCGCGATCCTCTTGAGTTCTCTAGAGTACTTCGCGTCCATATGTTTCTTCCCGTCGATGTACCTTGCGAGCGCGGTTTCGGGTACGACGCCTACATGTTCTTCGTGTATACTGAATGCCGATAATTCGGACTGTGGCTCGAGAGGGCGGACGACGCCGTTTGTGCCGATACGTTCGCGGATCATGCTGGCGGGTGGACTGGGCCAGTTGGTTTCGGAGTAGACTATTGGGTCGCCTGCGAGAATGTCGGAGGGCGCATGTGGAGCACTGCGTTTGTGTCGAGGCCCTGCAACATCTACAGAAGGTTCCTTCGATGAAGCAGCGAGGGGAAGAGTCGGCGGTGGCAGCTGGCCAGCTTGCGTTGGCGTAGCGGTACTGGTATCGTGCGCGCCGTTGGTCGTAGGCGAGATAGGCGATTGAGGTACAGCAGGTGACTTGTCCGCTCTCGGTGACGGTGGCGGAACATCGCTATTCTTTCGCGGTCGAGGAGAGCGCGAGCGGCGGCGTAACGACGCGAGGCTTCCGGATAATGACAAGCGCGACACACGATTACGCAAAGGCTGCGTCGGCGCGTCGTGTACATCAAGTGACTTGGCCCTCTCCAATCTCTCTAGGGTATCTTCCTCTGGTTCAGATGACGGAGCAGTAGCGGACGAAACGGCCGTCATGGGCGTCGGGGGTTGGCTAGGTAATTTCGGCGCGTGTTCGCTCGCGGGGCTTGCCACGACAGGCTCGTCGAGGATGGTGATATCTGGGAGCGGGTCGCCGGAGGAGGGTTGACGGGGATCAGTCTGGAAGACCTGTTTGCAGAAGGTGGCCATGGCGCGGAAGCAGTATTTCGCGGGGGTCGTGAACGGGAAGAGGACGGGCAGGACGTGGGCGGCGTCTGTAGGATGATATAGTTAGCTTCAGCCTGTGGTAAGTAAAGACGACCGAGGCTGTACCATCGTAGACTTGCAAGTGCACAGGCGTAGGAATCATAGTTTCCGGTGTCAACTCCCTAAACCGCGGGTATACATCTAGCACTTCGTCCTTGATCGGATACTTCGCCGGATCCGCCGCACGATGAGCAGTGTAGATGCCCTCGTCCCTCAGCACCTCTCTATCGCTCGCAATAACCAGCAACGGGCATAACCCGCCAAGATATGACAGTGCGGCGCTGACGAGCGGATGCCGCACCAACCCATTAGGACAGTACAACTGCAACTGCGAATGGATCTCAATTTTATTCCCGTCACGGCTGTCGACAACGACGGTCTGATCACCCGTAGCACTTGCGGGCGGAAGCTCGACCATACTCTCAAAAGGCGGTGGTGGCGCTTGATGCTGTTGCGACATTGTCGTCCCCAGGTCGCTCTGCTTGCGCCTATGAAACGCAGCGCGAACGGAAGCGCGCAGTCCATCGCGCACGCGTGCATTGACGCCGTCCGGTGGAGGTGGCCAGAGTGTAGATGGTTTGTGTAAACTTAGACCGGTGGCTGGAATGACGTCCGTTGTTGTGTTCTGGTAGATGCTCGGGAAAGAGTGCGTGAGGTCACACCAGGGCGAAACGAGGATGCCGCCGGCTGGTAATGGGAGTCCGGCGTCGCGGATGACTTGGAGTAGAGCGATAGTTAGGCCACCACCGGCCGAGTCGCCTGTTATTACTATGTCTTCCGGTGCGACGGGACGGTGAAGGGCGCCTTCTGGTGGCTGGATGAGGTAGAGGTCTTATTTGTGTGTTAGTAGAGCGGCCGGCGATGAGAGGCAATAGCGCATACATGCAGCCAAGATGTCCTGTATCGCGCAAGGGAAAGGGTACTGTGGCGCCAAACGGTAGTTGACAGCCAGAAGACGCCCATGGATCTTGCGCGCCATGCGCTGCATCGTGTACCTTTCTTGGTCGATACTCCCAAAGTAGTATCCGCCTGTCAATGTCAGTCCATGTGAGAGGATCATAAACGGCTTCCATACCTCCGTGAAAGTACAGGATGCACTTCAAATTGTCCATCTCCGCCCGATAGACGTCTTCAACGTCGTCCCCCACTTCACCGCCCGCAGGTGCGGTCGAAGGTCCCGCGTCTCCATTCGAGCCCGAGCCGTTATTGGCGAACAAGTTGAAGCCTGTGGTAGGCTTACGACCTCCAGCCGCCTCCTTCGCTCGCTTCTTCGCTTCCTGCTGATCCTTCTTCGAACACATCCACTCTGCGTTAATCCTGCGCCACATTTAGCACGCGCTTGAAGTAGGCTGCCAATGGCGCACGCACCCACGAATACCGCGGACCTGCCACCACTTGGTTCCACCGACAGTACGCTTCATGTTCGCTTCGCCTCCGAAGGCCGAGATGAGGTGTTCGGCGGCGGAGTCGCAGCTGGACATCGGGATCGTTACACGCACGACATGGTTCGCGGGGGTGGCGGGAGTGCGCGTATTGGAGAACGCTTGTAGCTCTTCGACGGTGTGTCTGTAATTGTAAGTCAGTCTAGTGGTGGGTGTGGTACGGCGTGGCTTACTTTGCGGAGGCTTGCGAGAGGAAGGACTGTGGATTCAGAGGCTTAGCGGAAAAGCTAGCAAACGCATGTACAATAGACGTACCCTCACAATATTAAAGACCTCATCATACAGCAGCTCATCTTTCCGTAGCGGCACAGCGCCCGCGTCCTGCTGCAGATAATGTTTGAACAGCGTCTCGAAGAATATAGGCCCAAGCCTAAGTCCGGCATTGCGCGTCAACGCGTTGGGAGCCATGGACGGCCGCGAGCTAGCGCTAGCGGAGGGCATGTGTAGTTATATGCCCTCAGGTCCGAGGTCGGAGTGTGAGGAGAGGATGGAGCGAAGCTAGGTTGCATGATCGTATACGAGACAGGTTGACTTCGTAGCTTGTCATTACTGATTTAGCGCGCTTGCGGCTTGGCTTCGGCGCCCACGGTCGTGTGGTCGCGGACGTCATCTCCGTTCCTTGCGCATGAACCACCACCACCGTTTTATCCAAACTTCCGTACGCTTGTCTACGCAAAAGTCGAACTCAAGCTGCTCAGAGCTTGCCGTTTCTCTTTCGTGAGGTTCTCAGCGCCGAGCGTCTTTCAACCGGGTTTGGCGGGAGCTCTGCAATCATGCTCGATTGGAGCGCTACTGGTCACTGATGATGATGATGAAACCGATTTTATCGTGGCGCTCAAGCCGTTTACTGGTCACTGGGTCATCTTCGCCTGTCCGAATCGCACAACCCTCGTATCACGGTGTTCGTTAGACTCTCGCTCGCCTGATTGGAACTTGATACACGAGCTTCGACGAGTACGAGCGTCTGCCGTGCCACCGCCTGACTGGTATCAAACCAAGGGTTCTTCTCTGGCTCATCAATTTGGCAGCGAGCGAAAGACGGCTACCACCACGACACTCAGACCGCAGTTGATGGCGCATATTTGCGCATACATGACCTTGCAATAGGCCAATAATATAAATAATGAAGGGACCCGCTTCACTGGCCTTCATAAGGCGTGCGGGCCCCAAAGAACCCTTTGTGGCTTAAGTCTAGAATATAATCGCGCGTACCCCGCATCATCTGGCCTAACCCAGGGCCCTTTTCTTGCAAACGAACTACCGCCATCCGCTCACGAACTTGTCAATGCCCCAAGCCATACAAGCCGGCCATGCAGCCGCCGCCCGGGAGATGGCACCAGCCCAGGCACTTCCCGCCGGCCTCACCCAACAACAACTCATTGACTTGCGAAACCAAGCGCTCCGGAACATACACAACTCGATGCGTCGACACGCGGATCAACTCCGAGCTATAGCGACGAACAAGATTCGCGGGGAGAGTCTAACGGAGGAAGAGGAGAAACTGTTAGCGTACTCTATGCAGGTGCAGAAGGCGGAGAAGTTTCTAACCGAGGCGAATGCGACGAGTGATCCGGCTGTCAAGACCGAGCTCCAGAAGCAGTATTACCAGACTATTGGGCCGATGCTGGTCGGGCAGGTGAGGATGATGTTGCAGGCGCGCGCGATGCAGTTGCAGTCGCAGGCTGCTCAGAACGCGCAGAATCTGGCGCCAGGGCAGGGATAGATTTAGGCTCAGGCGTTCGACCAGTCTGCTGTGCGGCCACTCCGCACCGGCACCGAGTGCTGTTGTGGCACACACCGGCTTGTACCGCCCAGGTGTTCAGGCGCAAGCTCAGTCAGGCCAATTTGTCGACACGATGCTCTACAACACACCAACAAGAACACTCTGATACTGCATATGACATGACCACGCATTCTGTTCAATAATTTGTACCGTGGCCAACCTATACCGTGGCCTTCCAACGTCCCTCAATGTATCTGGTGATAAGTGTGGGACCATGTTCGTCTGCGGCCCCGTGAGGACTCAGGACGGCAGGACGATGAGCGGCGTCGGCATTGTATACCCTTTCGGACAGTAAGCGCATATAAAAGCGTCAAGCCAATGATCGTGGTTTAAGTATTTGGGCCCCACATCGCAGCCCACTTAGCGCATTCCACACATCTCAACACTCGCTTATACCTTCAATGCTCGAGCACTCTCAGCGCTTATTGATTGCACCGGAGCTCATGCAATGCCTGGATTTGGGCCTCCTCAACTTCTGCTGCCGTGGCTTCTCCCGTGTATAAGTATTGTGCTAACGATTCTCACTTTAATGACACATACCTTTTCTTGCCCAACGCCAGACCGATGGGTCAAGCCACCATTTCCCCTCATACTCGGCGAGGTTGAACAGCGCGCGCACTTTATCCCGCCACTTTTTCTCCATGACTCCGCTGAAGTTCGTGCCGACGACGATGGTGAGCTTCTGGTCAAGCTGAGGACCATTGCATAACGTGTGAATCTTAAACCGCTCTCCCTCGTCGTCCGGCAACTGTAATCTGTCCGAGATGTAAGCTTCAAGGCCCGAGTCATGCGCCGTCAGATAAGCGGATTCTCCTTCAACGCGTTCAACTTGAACATCGTCCGCATCCTGCTCGTGATCCAAGTCGAAGTTCCAATGATCGACACTGCGCAGCTTCTTATCCGTGGCAACATAAATTTCTATGCAATTTGCGAAGTTGCTGCGTACGACGTCCATGAACTTGTCTGTATCGATGCGCCAGCCAAAATGGAGGAGGGGTGGCACTAAGTCTCCGAGTTTGATGGCTGCCTTGTCTTTCACCACAAGATACGGGGCAGCTTCTACTAGTCTGTCTGGGTCGCCGGCTTTGACGCATAGTGGCTGCACGGCCTTGAGGAAATGCAACTTGTCCTACGACGAGATAGTTAGTGCGAGAACAAACTGACAACTTGGCCGCAATACCTCGTTGATATACGACATACGACCGTCGCGGGGCTTGAAGACCCAGTCACGCTTATCATCGTCGAAAATGAGGTTTGTAGCGACAGTATCGTCCATGGAAGAGAGGTAGTTGAGGGATCAACCGTGACGTTAGCCACTAAGGACTATGCGCCTGTAGGTGCGCACACAGCGCTGGCAAAGAATGGGAAGAGGCACGACAGCACAATCCTCTGTTTGGTGATAGAACATATACACCCGCATGGAGTGAAACCGTAAACCTCGCTGCAAGCGGCGATGTCGGGACGTGGCCATTGGCCAAGATCGTCGATGTGCGGCATGCCGACCTCCGACATCGTCCGACCACCTGAGCACTGAGCTGCACAACTTGAGCCCTATTAGGAACCGGATCTTGCAGAACAAGTCATCGTATAGTATTGGTTAGGGGTAAGAAAATCCCGAGAGAGAGCGTACGCGTCTGCAGCGGGAGTCGGGAGAGAGTTCGGCAAGGTTCTCCGGGCGTTCCGTGGGTCGGCCGTGGGAATTGAGCCGACGCGACGCGTAGAAATTTCGAAGCCAGCGCGCGAGGTGCTGTCATCGTCTGTTTCCCTTCCACCGTCATGTTGTCTCTTATTCGCGCCTCCCGCACTGGCAAGTATGCTGTACGTGTTATTCCATTACTTGCTAGTGCTCTGTATACTTACGTTGACTGCAGGGCCTCCCGCGCAACATGATTGCGAGGAACATGAACTCCAAGGTCAACGGTGCGTACCATGGACGTGGCAGCGTCTATAGCTTGTACTGACGCTTAGTTAAGGCCCGGTCATCGGCATTGACCTTGGGACGACCAACTCGTGTGTGTCCATTATGGAGGGCAAGACGGCGCGTGTGATTGAGAACGCCGAGGGTGCGCGCACGACACCGTCCGTGGTCGCGTTCACCAAGCACGGCGAGCGTCTCGTCGGTCTCCCCGCAAAGCGCCAGGCCGTCGTCAACCCGCACAACACCGTCTTTGGCTTCAAGCGCTTGATTGGTCGCCAGTTCAAGGACAAGGAGGTCAAGGACGACGCTGCTCACTGGTGCGTTCTCACGTTGCATTTACTGCCATACCAGTCACTAACATCTCATTAGGCCATTCAAGATTGTTGCCCAGTCGGACGGCAGGCCAGCGATCGAGGTCGAAGCTTCCAACAAGACTCAGAAATACGTGCGTATAATTCGTTATCATGTCGCGTGCTAATGCTAATACTCTATACACAGTCGCCTGAGGAGCTTTCTTCCATGGTCCTTGTTAAGATGCGCGAGACCGCAGACGCGTACCTCGGCAAGAAGGTCAAGTAAGTATTTTGTGACGTGGCGAATATTCTGGCATTTGCTGACTCATCTTCCAGCCATGCCGTCGTCACCGTCCCCGCCTACTTCAACGACGCCCAGCGCCAGGCAACGAAGGACGCCGGTCAGATTGCTGGTCTCGACGTTCTCCGTGTCATCAACGAGCCCACCGCTGCCGCACTCGCATACGGTCTCGACAAGTCGAACAACTCGGTCATCGCCGTCTACGACCTTGGAGGTGGAACGTTCGATATCTCCATTCTCGAGATGCAGTCTGGCGTCTTCGAGGTCAAGTCCACCAACGGTGACACTCACTTGGGTGGCGAGGACTTCGACGTCGTACTCGTCGAGCACATCCTGAACGAGTTCAAGAAGGAGGCGAACATCGACCTTAGCCAGGACCGTATGGCCATCCAGCGTATCCGTGAGGCCGCCGAGAAGGCCAAGATCGAGCTCTCGTCCACCACCCAGACCGAGATCAACTTGCCGTTCATCACCGCCGACGCGACCGGTCCCAAGCATATCAACTTGAAGATCAACCGTAGCCAGTTCGAGGCGCTCGTTCAGGCTCTCATCGAGCGCACCCTCGAGCCCTGCAAGAAGGCGCTCCAGGACGCTGGCGTCAAGGCGTCGGACATCAACGACGTTATCCTCGTCGGCGGTATGTCCCGCATGCCCCGCGTGGTCGAGACCGTCAAGCAGATCTTCGGTCGGGAGCCTTCCAAGGGCGTTAACCCCGACGAGGCCGTCGCCATTGGTGCCGCTATCCAGGGTGGTGTTCTTGCCGGCAACGTCACCGACATTCTGCTTCTCGACGTCACGCCCTTGTCGCTCGGTATTGAGACCCTTGGCGGTATCATGACCAAGCTCATCTCGCGCAACACGACCATCCCGACGAAGAAGTCCCAGGTCTTCTCGACCGCCGCCGACGGCCAGACCGCCATTGAGGTCAAGATCTACCAGGGCGAGCGTGAGCTTGTTCGCGACAACAAGCTCCTGGGTAACTTCAACCTCGTCGGCATCCCGCCCGCACCCAAGGGTGTTCCCCAGATCGAGATCACCTTCGATATCGACGCCGACGGTATCGTCAACGTCTCGGCCAAGGATAAGGCGACCAATAAGGACCAGTCGATGACCATCGCCTCGTCCTCCGGTCTCTCCGACAAGGAGATCGAGCGCATGGTCTCCGAGTCCGAGCAGTACGCTGAGGCTGACAAGGCCCGCCGTGACCTGATTGAGGAGTCGAACAAGGCCGAGTCCGTCTGCGCCGACACCGAGAAGGCGATGAACGAGTTCAAGGACCAGCTCGATGCCACCGAGAAGGAGAAGGTCACCAAGCTCATCGGCGAGCTCCGCGCCATTGCTGCTCAGGCGCAGTCTGGCGACGCTTCGGTCGCTGCGGACGCCATCCGCGAGAAGATCAACGAGACGCAGCAGGCGTCGCTCGGCCTTTTCCAGAAGGTCTACGAGAAGCGCAACGCTGAGGAGGCTGCAAAGGAGGCGCCCGCTGAGGAGAAGAAGGACAACTAATTGTCTTAGCCCCCTCCGCCTCCCCATTTCCCTACATCGTTCTCGTCGTCGTTGCTGCTTCGCTGTCCTTTGCTGTCGCTCGTCTCGGTACACTACTCCCATGGGCCCGCTCAAAACATCCTTGCCTTGCTTTCACGCCCCACGCCATTGTCACTTCCACGCACGCATGCACACGTTTCATTCTCCCCCTCCACATATTACTGTATATTTCGCTTGCCGGACGTACTCTAACCTCGTTCCGTGTACCGCTCTAGTCTTCTTACGTTTTGCGAACTACACAACCCCCCGCTCAGTAGTTACGACCGTCGCGCGCTCTCACTATGGTGCAGTTTAACTAAAGGCCGCTTCTTTTGTACAAGCGATAACGCACCGTGGGAATCAGCTTTCGGGCTTCGTTCTCTTGCAGAAAGACGTTCTTTCGTATGGAGATGAAGACCCTAAGAGCAATTGTCGAGAGGTCAACTTCTGCAGAAGACGTACCTATTGCTATGGCCATAGCACGTGACACAGCGGAAAAATAATATATATAATCATTTACGGGTGGGAAAATAATATTTATATTCATTCAAGCGTCAAGGGCGGCCGCAAGGCGTTCAGGGATACGGCGATGTGAAGCGTAGGTACGAGAGCTGTACTTTTTGACCTGGAATTGAGCATCCTTTGCGTTCAGACCGCCCGCATACGCGTCAATGAACCGCCACGATCGATGCTCCCATTTTCGTATCAGGAGCTTCGAAACTGACTGAAGCGCGGTTGGAAGGTTTGCGCGGAGCGTGTTGAACGTGTAATCGCAATGCTCGCGCAGATACCGCTTGACTGCGCCCCAGAAGTACTCGATGAAGTTGATTTCACAGTGGTATTTGGGCAGCATGATGCAGATATGACCTTCCAACAGCCATCAATATCAAGGGAAGCAAGTACACAGTAAGATATAACATACCAGCTCCCTCAATAGTCTCTTGAACCAAGCTCTTCTGCTGCTTGAAGTCAGGCTGCAGCGAGAGGGTACGAGTTGCACAGCAGTCGGTTGCGTCGTCATCGCATCCTTCCTTGCACTGCATGAGCATACCACGTCGAAACAAACCGCGCTCCACCAAAACTCGCTGCATGCCCTTTGCCACTCCAGCCTTGTGGTCCGGGTGCTCGCCATCCACGAAAACCATACGCTGAGAGACCTTCACGCCGTCGCGCATGTACCAGCCGTCGCGCATGCAAGCTTGTTTCCCACCCGGGCGCATGTTCATGCGGGAGACGCGGAGCGCATCTTCAGCGTAAGCGCAATGGCCTTGCGAGTTGTCAACAAGTATAACCGCAACTGCGTTCGGACCATATGTGGCTCTGAAAACCGGAAAGAGTTTGTTGTTCAACTGAGAGAGTGTCAATGAATTAATGAAAAGCAAGCAAGAGTCAGCACCGACCTGTTGTATATAGTGCTCGCCGGTCCACCAGCCCTCATGATTCTTCCCATACTCCAGAGTCTCGTGCGCTTTGTGCATCCAGCCATTGACGCTATCGACGAACCCGCTCACATGAATCCCTTGGCCGACACCCTTCTTGCGAAGCGGCTGCTCGCCTTTGGGAACCCACTGACGCCGTTGCCCATCGTGGCATTGCACCGTCATTTCATCATGAGCCACAAGTATATGATCGGGTTCCATATCATATGGTGCATCCCGGGGAAGCTCCCGCTCGACTTCACCGATGGCGTACTTCCGGAGCTTGGGCCGAATTGCCTGCATCGCAGGAATGAAGCGATTCGTGCGATCGGCAACGACGTCGGGGCGTTCATGACCATCATAAAAGAGAGCCTTCTTGTACTCCGTGTACACAAACCCCTCGCGAAGCATGAGAAGTCGCATCGATGAAAGAGAAAGGCCCCAGCGAGAGGGCTTAAGGTGAAGGCGGGGGAGCACCTTCTCCTCGACGTACGCTTTCAGACCGCGAGGCATCTCGTTTGAGAAAAGCTCTTTTCCATATGCCTCGCCCTCTGCCTCGTCAAGCTCCTTATTAAAGAACTTCTTGAGCTTCGGCGGGTTCAAAGACCACTTCTCCGAGCGCATGTACGCCGAGATCTCTGCACGCACGGTGGGATCATCAAAGATGCTCAACACCTTCGCGTGCTGGCCCTGGTCGGACTCGGGCAAAGAACGCTCCTTAATCCACTTCTTTGTCCAAACGCGAACGAGACGCCCACCCCATTCCGGCGCGAACTTGTTGGCTTGAGCAGCCTTCTCCGACGCAGGTGTCCACTTCTCCTTGTCTTTAACCACGATGTGCAGGCAGCTCTCGATCGCGCGTGCGCGGCGAGCTTGCAGGCCATGCTCGCCCGTCTGGAACTTTGTCTTCCTCGACACGATGAGCTTGCTGATTGCGTCGAGAGCTTTGCCGTACGTGACCAGTCTTTCTCTCCGTTCCAGTTCACGAGCCTGACGTGCGGGGATGTCCAGTTTGCGCCGCTTCCGCGCCGGCTCGGGAGTATGTGGCTCGGGAGATTGACGCGAGACATCTGCTGGGTTGACGGGTGCTGGGACAGCAGACGACGCGGCAGCGAGGTTGGCAGCATCCTCGGCAAGCAGGGCTGGGTCGATAAAATCGAGCGTATTGCCGACGTTCGAAGGTGCGTGTTCTTCATCGAGCCAATCCTCCGCATCACTGTCCTCGTCGGCGTTGGGAAAGCGGTCCTCGATATCATCTGACAAATCTGACAGATATCCGTCGAAGATCTCATCTTCGTCCACAACAGATTCCCTCTCGGCGACACCCACACCCTGCCTTATCCCTCCGACAGTTCCCCCGCGAGCGGTCTCTACAGCATGCCCGTCCACACCCTCACATCCTGCATATTCCAAATGGGGAGTAGAGCCCGGTGCGATTCCCGTCTCGACCGGTACGCGCGTGCTCTCGCCGACGGCTGCCTGTGGTCGTGCGGCAAGCAAAGCGCCCGGTAGGGGCTTGAACGAGTTGTTGGCTGCAGTCATCACTGCTGCAGCAACCGATTTGGCCTGCGTGGCCGCAGCTGCATGCTTATCGGGCGCGATACCTGCAAAAAAGGTGTTCCGGGATGTTGCGCTTGCGTTCGGCGGACCACGCTTTTGCGCCCGCGCGAACATCCCCAACAGTGACTGCTGTCCGCGATCGACAACCTTGCGCGTTGATTGGGTTGCGCGACGATTGCTCGTTTCAAAGGCTGCATCGGAAGTGCAACGGGCTTCCTCGGCAGCGAGTTGCGCGCGAGCCTGCAGCGACATGCCTGCACGCGAGTCTTGCGGTGCTGTATGCATCGACTGACCGTGCGTTGGCTCTCCGAAGCTTTGAAAGCATAAGGTCAGTATTCGAATATACTGGTTATTCACATGTACATACTGATCCCTCATGTCAGCGGCAGCCAGTTCCTTCTTCTTTGTCGTCGCGCGTATACGTCGGTCGGTGCGAGCGGAGTTGCCGATACGAGCAGTGGAACGGAGGCCTTTCTCGGCTTTATGCCACACCTCTTTGCTTCGCGTGTGCACAAGGTCGTTGACCGTACGCGCCGCACGTCGCTCTCGCTCCACCTCGGACTCAAGGGCTCGCATCAACTCCTCTCCCTCCATCTCTTCCACCGTACTTGGCATTGGTTCCTGCATCGTGTATGAAGTTGTTATTCTCAATGTAAATGCTTTCAATACCCACCATGTCGAAGCCATCAGTAATCGACTGCAAGTCTTCTTCACCGAGCCATGCTGCATCATCGGACTCGGCTTCCGAGTAACAATTCACGCCACCATCCCAGCCGCACTCTCCGTTGTCGTCGGAGTCCTCAATGTTAATAACCTCTGGATCTGGTGCAGGTACGTCTAACCCGAGCCTTTGTCGTGCACGACCTTCACGCGCGCGGGCAGCAGCTTCTCGTTGATGTTTCGGAGCTCGGGGCATTGTTAGAGGTAAGAGAGTAAGTTGTAACTACGACATCGCCTCTCGCAACATGTTTGAGCGCATTAGGAAGCATATGAAATGGCGTTGACCTCGTAACCAACACTGGGCACCGGGTGCAATATATCAGCGCTGAGCGCGCACTGCGCTCAGGCTATGGCCGCGGCACGTGATTATTCCCACGCTGTACAAAAGAAGCGGCCTTTAGTTAAACTGCACCATAATAGAATTTGCGCAACGGAATGCTTTGGATCTACGTCGCTGTGTGAACCGTTCTGGAGCCGATAAGAAGTACTGCAAACGATTCGATGGCGTTGCGAGCGAGCCTCGTGTTACGGGTATCGCATGCGCCGAACTTGCGCTTTGACCACGACCGTCATGGCCCTCGCCGATCATGCTCTTTGCCAGTGGCTTCGTTGCAGTTGGTGCGATAGTCGCGTCTTTCAGTTGCCGCCTCGCTAGGTGCATGCGTGCGTTGCTTTGTGACCGAAGATCTTATGGTGAACAGTCCCTTTGACTACACACGCCGTCGTGGTCGGCCAGCTCTCTTTGTCTTCCCATCCACTAAGAATGTCCGAGGCCACATTTTATCATGTCGCGTATAAGAACAATACTCTGAGGTCCAAGTTCGCTGCCCGTCCCATTGTCCCCTCTCCCAGTCCACTCTGGCACCTCTGACCACCCGCTCTTGAACCACATCCCATGGCCCACGCACGGTCCTCATATAACGCCCCATCGCCTCCGCTATGGATGCTCCCAAACTTCTGCCGATTCCCGTTGCGAGTTCTACCCGCGTTGACCGCAGGTCCCAAAGCTCGCTCATACATTCCTTCCACACTTACCCGTTCACGAAATAAGATACCGATGGCCGCTATCGTCGAGTCCACGAACGTCTCATTCCCTTCGTCAAGCTCAACGGCTTCTACATCTTCTTCGGACGAGTTGGACTCGACCTCTATCAAGAGTAAAGTCGCGCAGAAGATCGCCGCGCAAGAAGCACAACTTGCCGCATCGCGCACTCACTCGCAAAGCCGCGCACGTACACCTCTCCGCCAGCGAGTGGCTAACAAATTATACGTCTCGACGCCCTCCTCCTCAGGCTCACGGTTCAACGTCCAAAGTCTCCGCGCGGCACTCGCCGCACCCATCCTCGCCGTCCTCGGCACAACCGCGCCCGAGACCAAACCCAAGCGCTCGACTATCCCCGCATCTTCCTCCTCCACTTCCTCCTACCGATCAGACCCAACGGCGTCTTGCGCACTCGGTCAAAATGTCTTCCTCACACGTTCCATGCCTAACCAGCTCCCTCCAACACTCATATGGTCATCCGCGACATGGGGAAACTGGTCCACAGTCGAATCCCGTTACGTCGTACATATCCTCTCTGGACCCGAAGCTCTACGCGCATACGGAGAACGCTCGTACCGCGGCAAGCTACCCCCTGCTAAACGACACTTCATACCATCGCCTGAGTCGGAAGGCGAAGAGGGTACACATGTGTTAAGGCTTGTACCGCAGCCTCAGAACCATGGAGGAGAGAGCGCGTTGAGCGTTAAACAGATTGCAGAAGCTTTGGCATTCGTATGGGACGCGTGGGAGGAAGCTGAAGAGCTACAGAGGTTAAGCGAGGATAAAGGTAGAGTCGAGTTGCCTGCCGTGTTGTTCGCTGCGCCGCCTGGACAAGAGACGGACGCGAGTCTTGCGGCTTTGGCGTTGGCGTATAGGAAGACGCTTTCGGGTGGGGCGGGCAGAAGAAGATCGGCGTATGCGTTGTGGCAGGAGATGGTGGATGATGAGGACGGTGTGCCGGCGGAATGGAAGGCCGCGCTTGCGTTACTTGGGTGGCAGGATATTGAGTTCGTTGAGGGGATGTGGCCGAAGGCTGCCGAGAAGACCGACATTGCCTGAGTATGGGACGATTGGTGTATGATATGTGTCAGTAACGTAGCAGGTGTACGAAGTATATCACATACCATCGCAGCATGAATGAGTTTAACATTCTGCACGAGTGAATGACCTTCGCGCGTCCGGTCGGACCTCAGCACATGCTTTCATACCACAAAATACCCTCAACCCCGGCGCACGAGACTTACACCAGGGCTGTTCATGTAACTTAGCGTATTAGGACTTGCCCTTGTGTTCTTCTCGAAGGAGGCGCATGTGGAGCACGCGAGAACCTGCTACAACTAGCGGCGTTCGCGGACGGTTACAAATGACCTCGAAAACAGTCTTCATTCCAATAAGGTGGCATCGGCAAAGCAATCGTGAATACAGAAAACATGGCAAGATTATAATGTTAAGCATCAGTCCGAGCTGAGATAAAGCACAGAAGCAAAGCAACAACGTATCAAGAATATCAAGGTCGTGAGGGTATCGAACGCAAAGACCTCTCTCCAAGCTCACTCGCCCCTCCCAGATCCGACCGCGCATCCGTGTACACGCTCACACCACTCCGACTAGAAGCGCCCGTGTTGGATAACGGGGCACTGAGCAAACTAGCGGCACGGGAACCGGGAGTGTTCAGCTCGTTGTGCCGGGGTACGACGAGCTGAGCGACGCGCTCGGGCCCACCGCTTGGACGCAGACGTGCAGGTACGTCTCGGGGTGGGGGTGGCAGACCATGTTCATGTCCGGAGCTAGCACCAGATGTGAAGGATCGTATGGTGAGCGCTTCTACGGATCCTGCGTTGTCAAGATGTGACGTGGGTAATGGAGGGACAGATGACTGATGGTACGACTGTCCGGTCATCGACGTTTTGCCAGTCGAGGTGCTGGCTGCGATGGAACGTCGGAAGGCAGATATTAATGGACCTGCGGTCGGTATGTGCAACCACGACGGGTGTTCGTCGGACTGCGGGGGTGGGGAGACGGGAGGAGAAGCTGTCCGTATCGAGGTTCGTCGTGTGGATTTGGGTGTGGGTGGGAGCTCGTCTTCGGGAACTGGTGCCATTGGTGCGCGAATACGTGTACGGGCGTGGCGTAAAGGTTGCGGTTGCCGTGGCGGCGGTGGTCGTTGAGGCATAGGTGGGCTGTCCGTTGAATAAGGCGTATAGGACAGATTGGCTGCCGGCTCTGACTCTTCGGGTAAGGAGTCGATGTAGGCTTCGTAGTACGCGCCCTCAGGCGTACCGTGCAAGTCTGTATCTGCGCCAGCGCCGTGCCCGATGCTGCTCGCTGACAGATCGCGATCATGGCCTTGGATTTCCTTCGAATACAAAAGCGGTGCGCCTGCCTCTGATGCAAGTCGGGCATGAGCGCCCGGCATCGAGTCGTTTTCAAGATCACGTCTAGGACCTCGTCGTGCCACTCTCCTGCGCAGAATCGGAACGACGATGCAGACTAGCCCAAATACGAACAGAAAGCCGCCCAGGCAAGATACAATGATAATGATGAGCTTGGTGCTGTTGTTGCCAGAGTCCGCCGTAGGCTGCAGTCGATCGCGTATTAGGCCTTGGCAACAATTCAAAGCACAGTATACGCACCGAAGACGTGGCAGTAGCGGAGCTCATGGTAGTTGGGAGCGAAGAAGCTTAACCTGTGCGCGGCCGAACCGCGATGGAGCACTAAAGGCTTATTTGAACGGCAAATGACGCGCGTGCTGCACTCAGTCGTAATATGTAAGAAGCAAGCCCGCGAACGCGTGCTTTGGAGTATCTCCCAGTACGAATGAGCACAGTCGTCGCCGCGAGTCCAACAGCAAGGTGTTTGTGAGGGTGGCGATGGCCAGAAGCAAAAGCACTGCATCCCAGCGACGTCCGACAATATTCAGTTGTATACTCACGTGATCGGCCGACGACTTCGTTTATTCACTGACCAAGTTCGGGGCATCCGAGCTGGAACGGAGATGGTGTCGAGCTGTATACATTGTGCCCAAGCTCCATTGACCACCGACTATGGATGTAAAAAGGAAGGAGAATGCGAGGAAACGAGACAGGGGCTCTGATCCGCCACGTGGTTGGTAGCTCACGGCTCTCTATCCTTCACACGCAGGTTACTTCTGACCATCACCGACACACACAGCTTGCGGACATGACAGAGACGAACTATACTGAATCCCGCAAAGGGCCGTGGTACTGTGACTGGAACTGGTGCAGGATGTAAGGACTTTCGACTTCAGAAGCAACATCCTCGCTAACCATTCTGATAACGTTCTTCAGCAAGTTCACGAACTCGAAAGAGCTCGGGAAACATGTCATGGAGCATATCGACGAAGACCATGCAACTGGATTAATATCTTGCCGCCTTTCGGAGGCAAAACGTTTACGTCGCGTAGAGGAAGGGCTTGGTACGGAATCAATTCACTGCGTTGCATCATCTCTATTCTGACTTCCTGTAGACAGCGTGAGCTACAAAGACAGTCTGTCGCAGTCTGTGTCGCAATCATTTGCACAAGTGGTGGTACTCAAGCCTACTCCGCAAACATCAATCACGCTACAAAGTGTATCTCCTCCGCGAGCCCGAAGTCGTTCGCATGACGACGAGGGAGAACGTCCTCGTAAACGGATGCGGTCCTTCGCGGATGTCGACGCCGGCTCCTCTCCTGACGCGGAGGTTGCACCACTACCAGACTCACCTGATATCTTCAATCAGGCTCAAGAACCTAACCTCAAGAACCTTCCACCCTCACCTTCGCCTGCTACAGCGAACTTGACTATATCTCCTGGCACCCCCAAGACGTCGAAACGACCCTGGCGCTTGCCCGCTTCAGTATCAAACCCTCAAGCACTGACTGCTCAAGATTGGCCAACTACTTCACAAATAGCTCTATCTCAAGAACAGCCTACCCAGTCACACGGACCAGTTATCGCTCCCGCGGGCCCTGCCATCCAATCCAATGGCGGTAATGAATATGGAGAGTGGGTGGATGGCATCATGAGTCAAGCACCCTTCTACAACTTTTGATTCTTCCCGGCTATGTTTTCAATATGTGTTGATGCAGACTCTGTTATATTATGATGTCGTACCTTCAACTTCGCGTTCACTCGACTGATATGTGGCGGCGACCGCGTGAAGTACTCCCCTGGATTCCCTCTTTCTGTGAGCACTCTACGCTGTCATCATGGCGTGCTCGATCTGGGTCTATTATCGGCGTCCGAGTTCTGAATTCTGCTCGCTGGCAGTGGCGTATCGTTATCACGATCCCCTCCCTACGACATCGACGTGGATATAGCTGACGTGCACCGGCCCGACGCTATACACTCTCAAGAGTTAAAACTCTTCAAGGCTCTAGCTCCAGTGCGACGATGATAATATTTTGGGGCTTGTCCGCCCGAGCAACGGTATTGAAGATCGTATTCAGCTCTTGTTTGCCATCACTACCATTTACAGAAGGAAATACAAACCAATGAATACATGGACCGCTTGAATACTTCTACAGTGGCCCTATCTCGGCTTTCCAAGATGCCGCAGAAGTCTGCGAGGAGTTCGGAGGCTCCGCACTGATCGTCGATGGAAGGTGGGCGTGTCCGAATCTTATCGAAAATGCCGTACTAATCTGGCCCGTTTGAAGCGCGCACAACAAGCTACAGGGCTTTCCATCCCGTCCAATCTCTGTCAAAGAGAAGCTTTCGGCCTTGCCGCACGCCACTGCGGCGCTGTAGAAGCCCTCTTCTCGTAAACGCTTGCCGTTGATAGACACGCCCAGCCACTGCGACGACCACGTACCAGCGATCTACAGAAAACCTATGGCTTCAGATGATCAGTGCGACATCTTGCCGTCGAACCCGCTTTCGAGCATTTGTGAGATCTTTCTACCATGGCGAGAGCCATTCTTGCCGATTACTATATTGAACGGCTGAATCTCACAGTGCTGGGAACGCCGCGCCCATATTGATGCTCCCGCATACCTCTGGGGTTGCACGACTCAAGTCGCCGCCGTTAAGTATCGTGAAAGTTACCTTACTCGGACGCACGACAGGACGGCTGCATTTCAGTCAACCGACGCTTCGGCCCAATGGCAATAACCTGTCGAAGTTTGCAGCACAGGCTTCGGACCAAACACTGCCTCGAGGCTGAATACGGTGCGATCGAGGAGCCGATGCTTCTCCTGCAGCGGCCCACTCTTACCCGACGCCGGCATGCATTGGCTGTCACGAGTCGCGATGATAACCGAGGAGGTCGTAGAGATTCAACGCGACCCACCTCTGGCGTCAAGATAGAGTCTGCGAGCGTTTGCGCATTCATCTAATCTGAATTTCTACTCGTTGTATCCGCCGAGTGGCGTACATACCATCACCGTAGGCTTATAGACAAAGGTACCGTCTGTTCGTACTCCGCGCAATGGACTGGCTTACGAGAATCAGTCCTGCATGGCGCATAGAGCAACAGTCTTGCTCCGTTTAGCATGGGTGGTTGCGCCTTTACCTCAGCTTTCCGTTTTTCCGCCTTCTTATGTCTTCTAGACACACTGTGTTGCACAATGTACATCGACTAACTTGGGCTACGGGTACCTCGGCCCTGCTTATCGGCTCTTCATCTGGCACGAGGTTGGAGTAACTTGCCGCCACTTCGTCGTCTTGTTGTTGGGTCCTTTCCTGCTCCCCGTGGCGTTGAGCAGCAGGTAGAGAGATGACACGCTATGCCAGCACGACGTATGATAAGCGCTTGGTCTGGCCCGCCACCGAAGCATCTATGGGATGGAGCATCGAAAGGGTAGTCAAGCTTGAATCCTCCCGTGATTGGCAATACCTCTTCTCGGTGGATGCCTATATAGCACCCTTCAACTTACCTCACCACCCCGTTTTCCTCGCTCTCGTATTCGCCATGCCCTCAGACTCTTCAACCTCTACGTTGACACCTAACGAGACTACCTCGCTACTGACTCACACGTCGTCGACGTTCACCGAGGTTGCGCACTCACCAGATCATTCTACTACGTTGAACGCGAGGAGTACTGGTCGAGAGCTGCTTTTGCTCCTTCGAGACTCGACTCCTGGTACGTGTCTTACTGTCTGGTATCTGCACTTACTGATCACATATTGGCTTGACAGTCGTATTCTCCTATGTTCTACAACACTCAGTATGCACGATTGCCGTGGTAGTGGCTGGTCGGTTGGGTCCCGAAGAGCTGTCCATCGCTGCATTCAGTCTGATGCTGACCTTCGTTACCGGCAAGTGTCCGCCTTGATTGTACGACGAGCTTGTGATCCCATTTTGTTCTTCGTAGGCTTCGTGGTCGCTCTCGGAGGGTCAACTGCTCTCGACACTCTTGGCTCGCAGGCATTCACCGGCGGCAAACGTTCAACGGACCTATCGGTGCATTTTCTGCGTTCCATCGTCGTGCTGTGGACGTTCTTCCTTCCGATCGCGGTTCTCTGGATCTACGCAGAACCGATTCTGCTCGCTCTTGGTCAGGAACACTACATTGCTCGCGGAACGCAAAGCTTCCTACGTGTCATGATCCTAGGGATGCCAGCATATATCGCTTTTGAGAGTCTGAAGAAGTATCTCCAGTGCCAAGGTAGGCTTTCAGCAGCGAAAACAACGCGTACAATTATCGATGATCTTTGCGGGAATCTAGGTATCATCCACGCACCTACCGTCGTTCTTCTGGCCGCCTTTCCTATCAATGTGGCACTCAACATCGCCCTCGTGCACTACACACCTCTGGCCATCATGGGCACACCCCTCGCCGTGTCTCTCACGTTCTATATCGCTTTCTCACTCCTAGCTGTCTATACGGCGCGGTCATCCCAGCATAGGAAAAACCAGACATGGGGTGGCTTCCGTTTCCGAGTCATCTTGAACTTCCGCGGCTGCCTTTCTTTTACGAAGTTGGCTCTCCCCGGCGTACTCATGGTCGGCACCGAGTGGGCCGCGTTCGAGATAGTGGCATTAGCCGCTGGCCGGCTTGGGAGTACTTCACTGGCTGCGCAGTCCATCATCATGACCTCTGACCAAAGTGAGTACTATCTGAGTTTCAACTATGAGATCCGGCTCTCACATACCTGACAGTCCTGAACACCGTACGTACTACGCTTCCATTCACGCAGATGATGTCCTCACTGCCTCTTTCCAGATTCCCTTCGGGATAGGTTTGCTCGCCGATACCTTCGTCGGAGCATTCTTTTCTGACGGTACTGGCAGGTGTCGCCGCGTCTGCGCGAGTCGGAAGCCTTATTGGCAGCCGCTCGGCCGCTGGGGCTAGATTTGCGGGTCATCTCTCTGCGCTTGCGAGTGTTCTTGCCGGCACAATCGTCATGGCCGTACTGCTCGCCACGAAGAATGTGAGTAAAGATCCGATTGGCTGAGCTCTTTCCACAACTGATCCACCTCCCAAGGTCTTCCCATTCATGTTCACCGATGACAGGCAAGTTGCACAGCTCGTGAGCCAGGTCATGCCCCTTCTCGCCTCTTTCCAGGTTGGTCATGATGTTCCCTTCTGCCTTGGACGGTTGACGAAGCGTTACCAGATCGCCGATGGGCTAGCAGGCTCGTGCGGAGGCGTCTTGCGTGGTCAAGGTAGAGACTTTTGCAGCTTGGCTGCAGAAGGACATACTGACGCCTGATCCCAGGACGTCAACATCTTGGAGCGGTCTTCAACATCATCGCATACTACGTTCTTGCATTGCCTATCGGCATCTCGTTGGCGTTCAGATACGGCTTTGGTCTGGCAGGACTATGGACCGGTACGAGCCTGACGAGCACATTTCGCCTGCTGCTGATGCTTTGCCTCGCAGGACAAGTGATCGCACTCTTTGTCGTCGGCTTCGCTGAGTATGCTGTCGTCTGGTTGGGCACTGACTGGGAGCAAGAGGTCAAACGAGGCGTGGAGCGTAACGCAGCAGAAGCCCTCAGGCAGCAGACTCTCGTCGTTAACAATGGTGTACGCGTGTAATCAAATTCTCCTATACAATCATAAAGTGTCTGATACAGTGAGATAACAACCTCCGAGCTGTGGGCCGAGAGGCAAGAACCAATACTGTACATAGCGGAGACGTTTTATAGTTTAGATTGAGAAGGCAGCTGAATGCCTTCGCTAACAAGCACCTTCTCCGCAGCATAGCCAAGATATGGGAATGACGCTGCGTACAAAGCCGCCTTCTCCGAACTCGCTTGCCGCCGGGCGTATCTCGCCGCGATACCCTGCGCGATGATGGCCAACTGCGCCCCAGATTCATTAGCTTGCGCCACAGAACAACACAATGGTACATACCCGCATTAACATCCAGCTGCGGACGAAGATCATATCCTTTATAGGATACGCCAGACCCATGAGCCGGCAATATTCGCGCTCGATGTCCTCGAGCGGTATCGGTACACCGTCCGCTTCGGTTGCGTTCTTGTAAGCGCGCGTCGTCATGGGCTGATCTGCCGGAACTCCGACCTCCTTCCAGTCAACTACCCATGGCATGGTCATGTTACCGAGGTCGGCCAGCTGAAGACGTATATCAGCTTTGAGGTCTGCGCAGTCGGACAAAAGCGTGGGCACGCACAGGACTGCCGAGCGTACAGAGTTCCCAATCGAGGATGCCGATAACTCGGTTCTCGGTTGGATGGAAGATCATGTTATCCAATTTGTAGTCTCCGTGCACGATGCGCCGTCCGAGAGTACGTTCATCAGGAAAGTGGGTCTTATACCATGCGACCATGTCGTCCCAACGGGGGATCTTGCCAACCTATAAACAAAGTCGGTTAGTCTCAATCATATACGGGCAAATGAAGGCATCGTCCACCTCTTGACCGGTTTCAATGTCTTTGACGGCGGCTTGTGCCGAGGAAACGGTCGTCAGAGATTTGATCTGTCTTGGGAAGTAGTCCGACGAGGACCCAAAGTTAGACAGTCCTAGCGCTACCGGATCCAGGGATGACAGTCGGGTTAGCGCCGCTACCGCAGACAGCCAGCTATGCGCATACAACATCAGCACCTTAGCCTCGTTGCGAGGAAATTATCACTTGCCATTCGCGTCTATCCTTTGCGTTTACCTCCGGCATATTAGTGTCCGTGAATATCCGCCCGTCCAGAAACTCCATGATATAGAACGGTGTGCCAACCACGCTGGAGTCTTCGCAGAGAGCCAAAGGTTCTGGTACAGGAACACGAGCGTCGGCCGGAGTGTCAGGGTGCACATTGTGTTGATGGATCGCGTTCAGGACTGTGAACTCTCGCTCGACCTGATGCGCTGTTTTGGATACAAGAGCACCCGCAGGCTTCTTACGAAGCACAAAGCGTGTCCCACTGCTGATGCATTGGAATGGCGTAGCAATGACCTTAAAGGGATGTGGCGCACCTCGAGTCGGTCAAGAAGTAGGTCGGATTCGACTACGACAAATGTCGTTAGTAAATATCCCCAGTTGGAGTGTGAGCATAGCACCATACCTGCCCAAACTGGAACAAGGTTCAGTATGTCGACGCGATGCGTGTACCTGTCAGACGCACCTTGAACTGCTTAACATCGACCGGAGCGCGCACAGCCGGCACGCTCCTCTTAAGGTATGCATTCAGACTGTCGACATCGATGTTCGCCCGCACTTCACCGACTTCGCCGCCAACTTGTTTGGGCTTCTTCGCATCGGCCATTGTAGTGGGGGCAAGGGTACAAGATGCAGGCGCTAAGCATGATGGAATGCGGGGTAAAGGTTGCCGGTGGTCGGGAACCGGAAGCTGCAATGCGGGCCGGGTACACGTGCAGTTGAACGCGGGGTGCACATCAAATGCGCATGATTCTGCGCGGAGTTGCTTCCGACTTTCACAAACCTCGAGCATTTGACGTTGACGCTCACGCGATACAGCTCGAGCAATAGATATAACTGTTCCTATGGACTGGTTTGATTCTCCAAGGCCCAGCGAACATGGAAAGTCATTGATATCATAGCTAAATCGCCCGAGTCTCGAAGGCAATCAAGATGCCAAATAATATTCAGGACGTCTGGGAGAAATAGGCAGCGTATGTAGATCCCCTCGTTCATGATCTGGTAAAAGCAAATACATAACATAGCAAGATTGAAAGCAGCGACAGCATATAATGTACAAGTGACTGAATATACAGAACGATGAAAACGGCCAGGCGAAGTCGTGAAATTTTGCAGGTACATCTGGAAAGGAGTGGTCAGCGTTGAATACAGTATGCGGGTGGGGGCAATAGGGGAGGAGAGATCAGAGAATAGTGATATCGGCAGCGCCGCCTTTGGCGACTCCGTGCTTGACTTCTATTGTAGACATCCTTTCGAGAGTCAAGAATGAGGACAACCCACTCACTTGATGTGGCCCAGATGTACGCGTTGCAAGGAGGCAAGATCGCTATCGCGGCATAGGCTGAAAGCGGCCGTAATATGTCTTTGTCCTCGCCTCGACGATCTCCTGCGTGCTCTCCGGCAAATCCTCCACGAAGCGCGCGGGGTTGCCAGCGAAATGAGCATGCGCAGGCACGACCGTATTCGGCGGCACAATAGCACCATCTGCAATACGCGCACAGTCCTTGATGATGGTGAACTTGCCGATGACGCAGTTCTTGCCGATGAAGACGTGGTTGCCGACAGTGGCGGCTTCGACGACTGAGCCGGCACCGATGTGGACGTGGTCGCCAATCTTCATCGGGTAGTAATTGAATGCGCCGCGGTATGTCTTGTATGGTGGCCTGCTCTGCGCCGGTTGGTAACCAGAAAAAAAAGTCAAAGGATAAGCCAACGCACCTCATGATGCAGTTTTCGGCAACGAGACAGTAGCGGCCGAGCGAGATGACTACAGAGTGTCCTGGGCCGGCGCGCTTGAGGTCTCCGCGGATGATGGCGCCGCTGGAGATGATGGTCTTGCCACCGAGAATAATGTTCTGCGGGCCAGAGATGGCAGCGCGTCGAGAGACCTTGTTTCCTGTGTCCTGCCAGCGTAAATGAGTATTACGACCCTGATTTTGGCCTGAAGCTACGTACGGTCTCGATATACTCTGCCGTTGAGTAGTAAATCGGAGCCTCCATGATGGTGCACCCGAGTGCGAGATGGATGGCAAACAAGAGGATGAGGCGGGTGAAAGCGGGAAGCAACCCGCGTGGCAAAATATTAAGTAGTGCCACCTTGATGCGGACGGCGTTGCCTTGCACCACCACTACTGGTTGCACACTGTCGCACATACCCGCGCGTCTTTTCGTGCTTCAAGACTATATGCGCCCTCTACTCTAATGAGGAGGTCAAAAAGAGTGGTAGCGCTTGTAGTGGTCCTTTTCCCGCGACCGTCGCGCCGTGTAAGTGCGACCTTCGAGAAGCTGTCCTTGACGCCCATGGGACGTATACGAATCCCTGTATAACTCTCAGTGTGACCGTATAGCATACGTATGACTACGCCATGTATCCATGGATGGATCGCCTCAATTGTGCGCTCACATGGCTTTTACTTATTCTAGTAGGCTACGACCACGCACACTACGCCGTGCAAGTGCATCGCTTACTTCGAGAGGCTTAGGCTATGTCCTTGTTCTCTTACTCCTTCACTCCTACCATCATGACTACATCCACACAAACTAGAAAGCGCTTCTGGTTGAAGCAAACACCAGTAGTCAGCACGACCTCCCGACCAACATGCTCGACGGCGCCTCCAGATGACATATCATCACTCTGGGACGAAGCTCTCGATGCCTACAAAAACAGTCTGGGGATCGATCTTCGAGATGATAGCACTGCGCTGGGGGAGCAGCTAGCTCGCTGCACCTCCGCGGACGATATCGCCGCAGCACTGCAAGATACGGTCAAGAAGTTTGGCGACAAGCGTAAGGGCAAGAAGGCCGCCCAGACTGTTAGGGAATCGTTGAAATCTATCGTCGTCGGCTTGAAGTGCTTGCTCGACATTGGCGCGGAGGTTGCCTCGGCATCGGTAAGTACATGGTATGCTTATCGCAGTGAACGGGCTGACAGGCAGTGCACTATCAGGCTGTACCTGGAGGGAAGGGAATTTTCATCGCCCTTAGCATACTCCTTCAGGTGTGAACCACTGGGCCCGGAACGCTTGTGGCTGCGTGCTTACACCGGGCGCAACAGGCAGCCGAACGCGTCACTGCCCGCTTCGACAGTCTTGAGAAGCTGTTCCAGCAATTCCAGACCTACCTAACCCGCTTGTGTGTGCGCATGGAAGGGAATCTGGGTAGCGAAGCAAGATCCTTGGTGGTGAACGCGCTAGTTTGCATGTTGAGAGCAATCATGCTTGCGACGAAGATTATGGGGGAAGGCCGCATTGGTGCGTTGTTCAAGTACTGCGGTACTCAACACACTTACTGACGATATGCAATACGCAGAGCGCTTTGTGAAGGCTTTATTCACGAAGACTAGTGATGTACAAGATATTGTCGTTGAGCTGCATGACATTGTGGTCGAGGAAGAACGTCTGGCCGTCGCGGAGATGGTTGTTGGCATGCATGAGATCTCCGTGAATCGTGAGCACTGCGCTGCGCCATTTATGTGATGATCTAGAATACTGAAAGACGAGTCTGTGAAGTGGAGGACTTAAGAGGCACTGTCGATCGCATCCAAGATGAAATCTCGACTGGCGAGTTTCTGTCATTGACCTGCCCTGTCTTACTGATTGCCGCCGAGTAGCAGGTCGTTTGTGTGATGCAAGGTTCGACCGACTCGAGAAACTGGTGAAACTAAACCAAAGTGTGTACTGCATAGCTCAAAGCAAGCACGCGTAGTCATATCCTTTCAACAGCTCCCAAAAAACCACCTAGCATACCATCACGTGCGCCTGATAGTGGTGTCTGCATGCGCCAGGCGGCCACGGAGCTCTGCTCTGTCCTGTCCATGTTCAACCCCGAAGATCGTGCTACTGTTCAACGTGCTTTGGCACTTATCTACTCTCTAGCAGCCAACGCTGTCGCGTATAGTGACGACCACTCCATGGAGTCAGTGATCACCACATGCCTGAATCCTTTACAGGTTCTTGCCACTTTCATGCCGTGGGCCTTTGCGTTCGTTTCGCTTTTCGCTATCTGGCGATGCATTGCTCGACCATTGGGGTTTGCGCCTGGACGAATAGTGCTGGTGGACGTTCTGGGCAAGACTTTTGTGATCGAGGACGACACCTTCATGTCTTGGGAGGTGGGTGTTGTTGGACCGAATTACATGGCGAAGTACTGTCGATGCTAAACTTCACGGTAGAGGACGCACGCGTTTCTTGTCAAGAATTTTACTGGTCGGCCGGGCTTGGAATTCGTTGTGCGCCGTAGCTATTCATTGACTGACGTGGAACGATCCAAGATTGTTGACCCGGAAACGTGGTCGAGGAACATACGACCTGGTATTACACTCGAAATGGGCGTAATTGTACAGCAACACCGGCTCCGTTGCCCCTGGTGCTCGACGATATCTACAAATCCGGCCGGCGTAGTTGAATGGCCAGTATCGGCTAACATCTATCCGATTGTGTGCTCGTATACTCATCTCTATCTCAGCTCAAACGATCCATGCAGGCGAGTTTTCCGCGCTTATCGAGAAGAGCGCGATGGCATCCCGGAAGTCAGAGAGTCTAGTCTGGATGATACCCATGCGGGACCATATAGGTAAGCTACGTTTGCGTAGCTCCATTACCAGAGATACGTCTCACTCCATTGAATAGATCCGACCGCGCCTCTGAGCTGGACCCCAAGTTGAATGGAAGCAAGATTGGCGTCCAGAGTGCTGCGAGTGTCGGGACCCTCGATAGGCCTTCAGTCGACTTCTTCAAGTTTCGACAAATAACTGTCAGATTTCTCGTTCGCGAATTTGCTGCCCATCTATCGGCATATACCAGGGACGTGGTATGCGCGCCTTTTACATCGCTCGACTCTGGGCGTGTGTTGAGCGTCGGGGATGCGCTGGCGTACATGGAGATGGTGAAAAAGAGACTCGAGACGCGGCCAAAAGGGTACATCATGTTTCTTAATATCATGATAGATTTCAAAAGCACCGCGTGCGTATCTGAATTTGAATGTCTGGTTAAGAAGGACGTGTCGCCCGACTTGCCATACAAGCGGGCGCATTGTCTCTGACCTGTATCTTCACAGTCTCGACACTCCGGGCGTGATCGCGCGCGTCTCGGAGCTGTTCTTTGACAAGCCTGAACTTATCGAGGGATTCAACACATTTTTGCCTCAGGGATATAACATCATCGTTGTACCAGACCAGCCGTATATCACTGTTGTCACACCTCAGGACACGATCGTCACCCGTCCCAGAGACCTCGCGCACAAGTTACGTGCCCGCTTTCAGCCCACTGCATTCACACCGCCACGATCCTCTTCGACCGACAGCCGCGTTGGTACGCTGCTAGACGACTTTACTCCTCCAGTGAATGAGAGAGGTATGTGGTATGCGATTACTTGATGATGTCGGAGCTCATCTACTCACGCAGGCATGCGAGCAAGTCGCGGTTCTCTTTCGGGATCAGCCCGATCTCGTGGCTGAGTTCAACGAGTTCCTGCCTGCCGCGCTCACTATGGTCATGCCCCCACTTCCTTCGCGCATTCCCTCGTCCGAGAACCACTGTCATTGGGGCTTAAGTAAGCGGTATATGTATGTCACCGACGTTCTGTCGTATGCAGCATTTCAACGGCATGCTGGTCTCCAATAGGGCCAGCACCTTGAGCTCCATCCTACATATTTCTATTACCCACTGCATACCAGCTGTATTCTCACTCTCTCATATCACATTGTCCCCCCCGCCGTGTCACTTAGTGCGCTATTGCACCTATGTAGGATGCTACTTCTCTTGCTTCTCGTTTACCGAACACGGACTTGTTCGGCGCCAGATTCACTTTGAGCGCCTTGGGTTTATTTCCTGCGAGTCCCTTGGCTACGATTCGCCCCTTATGATGCCGCAAAAGCAAGCCTCACAGCACAGCACTTTCTGGAAGAGCAAGCATTGGGTGTCGATCATGCCAAAACTCTTTTGAACTGGGTTACGAGAATCGGAAAGAGCGCCGAGGACTGAGGGAAGGGGGGTGAAAAGAAGTACAGGGGACAAATTCGTGTACACGAAAGCTGAAACCAAGAGCCGGATGAGAATCAAGAGTTGAAGGGTGAGTGAGTACGCTGAGTGGCGGGGTAAGACTTGGCGAAGGCGTCCTCGTCTTGTTCAAACATCGGTCCCTCGAGGTAGAGCTCTTCGCCCTCATCATCGTCTTCCTTATCAGCGGTCTCTGCGCCAAAAATGGAATGGGACTGCATGCGACATATGGTCAGCCATGCTGTCGTAGGCGCATGTATAGAGAGAACGTACACTTTTGACGAACATCTTGGCAAGATGCTCCCCGTTGGCACTGACGACGTCGAGCGAGAGAGCACTCGAGATAGGCCGCAGAAGCTGCTGAAAGGAGGTCGCAAAGCCGCTTCTGTTCCTCTGCTGCTTCTGTTGCACGGGATTATGATGATGTCCATATCCGCCCCCGTGCGCGCGACGTTGACTGGGCGCAGGTGCACCGTGGTCCAACTCGCGTCTCTGCGCTCTTGTCTGCTCTCCGCGCCGTTCACAATTGAGACGATCACGTAGTTGTAGCGCTTGTTCTTATCGAGCTGCTGGGCGATGAGACGGTTGGATGGGCGAGGGACACGGTTCCGTGATGGTGGAAGGGCGGATGCGGCTTCGCGTGCGTCGTCGCGGATGAGACGCATGTCGATTGAAGCGTCGCCGTATTCGCGTTCAATGATAGGCTTCCGGGTGTCTGGGTGTCAACGATGAGGTTGCACAGATGCCTGCAACAAGTGATCAATATCAACCTCGAACGTATCCAACAGACTAGGTACCTCCAACACACGCTCAAGCAACCAGCCCACATCCGTCGTAAGCAGCGGTCCCTCTCCCTCGCCCGCATCCCGCACAAGTGAGCTCGTCAGCGTATCCGGTACAACGTCCCTCGCAGCTGCAACATTTGCCCATGCACAGGCATGCGCGCGGCTCTCCGGCGCGAGTACAGCGAGGTGCGGCCCAGTGAGATGACCACCGAATGGCCCGGCCTAGCACGCTTGAGGTCTCCAAGGATGATGGCGCCGCTAGAGATGATGGTCTTGCCACCGAGGATTGTTCTGCGAATCAGAAATGGCAGCACGCCGGGAGACCTTGTTGCCCGTATCCTGCCGGAGCGAATGAGAAACGACTATATCGTCAAGCCTGCACGCGAATTCACAGTTTCGATGTATTCCGCAGTAGAGTAGTAAGCCAGGGCCGCCATATCGTCTAGCGTTCGAGCTGTACAAGAGAGCACCTTGATGCCCGTATTCGATGAAGGATGGGTGAAGGCAAGGAAGGGCAAGGTGCGAAAATCAACCGACGGCACGGCTTCGCGCGCGTGCTCGGCGTTTGGCACCGCAGACCCAATGTACCATCACCAGCTGTCTGGGTAAGTACCGTACTCTATCTAAAGCTTTCCCGGGTGGTGAAATGTGGAGGTTTATCTGTGCTCTCTAGGTGGACGATTTCAGATATGACCATCTGTCCATTGTATACGTCTTCAACAAACCGGTACTGTAGTTTTTCGACCACAAGTTCATCGAAATTTTGCGTTACCTGTTACATAAACTCAAGTTCAACAGAAATAGGTTCGTTTCACCTTGTGAACCGTTACCATGAACTTATCAGGTGCCCAAAAAGGGCAATTGCAGCCGATAAGCCCCGCCGGCTGTGCCGGCCCGAACGCCAGGTAACGCAAAGAGGTTCAAAATGCGGTACGTTACCCGTTACTGAACCTCATTTAGGTTCGACTTCGTACGCGCTGTTACGAGTTACGAACTTGTGGTCGAAAAAGTACAGTATTCTCCGTCACTGCCGTCCTATACATGATTCATAAAGCCGCCGTTCATTGGATTTGCACTTTCAACATCCATAACACATGTGCCCGATATCGTGATACCATCTGACCGTCAAAGCCTACTGCTCATACGCTCAGAGTATAATGCACGTATGGCATCCAAAGAGTCACCTCGTCTTCTCCTACTTCTTCCCGAACTACATCGACGGCGCTTGCTAGAGCGTATGCCGGGCTTCGCGGTTTCCTCCTTTCCTGGCTGGCCAAGCGACGTTCGGCCATTAGGTTGAGATAGAAATGCTTTGCAACAGTAGGCGCATGCCGATCTGCTATTGGCCCGATTGTTCCCACTACATCGCTCAATCCAAGAGCGAGGAGAGCATCTGCTATATCCATGCCCCTCGTCCTGGATTCAAGGTCCTCGAACGTTGTCGCCGTGTTACATGCAGAAAGGAATGCTAGCTCTGTGCGATTCAGCGAGGCACCGTCTGGTTGCACGAGCTTCGACGCAATCATATCCTTCATCCCTCGCACTTCACTGCCAGCAAAATGCATCCAAGCATGATCTGAGAGCAAATCCCAGACGGCTGGGGAACTGCTGGTAGCGGCATCAAAATTTGGCTGACTGAGGTGTGTGATTGGCTGTGCGGTGCTGGAGAAGATATCTCGTATCGTGTTAACCTCTTGGTTAACACCAGGCATGTGTTGCCGCGCCTGGGAGAGAATCAACATGGAAGACTCCTGATCTTGGCTGACATTGTGGGACCGAGCAGGGGCTTCGAACAGGGCTGACAGACACGGTGTGTATGATGACACTACGTAGTGCGTGATAGAGTCCGGGCGGATGTGCATGCTCCGACTAGGATCAATATATATCCCTGTAGCATGAAGCGGCATCGCAGATGCGTCGATCCCTCCGAGACACCAAGTAATATGCGGTCGATCAAAGCCCTTCATCCTTTTATCAAACTGTGCAGAGTTATTGTTAGGACACGGTTGGGCTTTTGATATACAATGAAAGAAGTACCTCAATGCCACAATTATCCAGGATTGGCCGCAAGACACTGCTCCACAACATCGAGAGTTCGTACTCGGGACTCGAATCAGGATGATCCAACAGCAACCACGACGCTCGGAAGACGAGTGACGATCGTCGTGCAGAAAGTTGTACACCATGAAGACGTGGAATAGCACGGATGTCTTCTGATTCTGACCACTTTGTCACGTCGACAGCCCTAACAGTCCCGTCTCCACGTACGACAAAGCCTGATATTATATCGGATCGGACCAGTACAACGAAGAGAAGCCCACTCATTTTGTTTTGCAACTCCTTGAGCTTGGAGAAGAACGTGGCAGGTTTCATGATGTGTTTTAGACCTCGGTCTTTCCAGATAACCGGCAGTACATGGTACATGTCATTGATCGTATCCGAATTGTGAGTACTCTCATGAAAAGTGTCTTGGTATGCTTGCGAGTTTTCGTCCAATGATAGAGTAACAGTTGTCCAGCGTTCTAAAAAAGTGGGATAACGAAGCTGCACCTCGTCGTATGTGCCACGAGAACATAACTCCAACGCGAACCACTCCAAAAGTGGTAGAAGTTTACGATCATGCACGGCTATTGATAACGCGTCCAGGATGACACTCGCAGGAAGCTTGAGAAGGGCATATGTATCACCCTGCCTGTCAATAAAAAGCAGGGCAGCAAGGTATACATGCGAAGGTGATTCAGAGAATTCATTGGCCCAAGCTCGAAGAAATCTATGTGCGCCTCGAAAAAAGGCCAATAAGTCGGGAGACAGCGTGTTTGAGTTCCGTGCTGGATGCACTTGGAGATCACGTGCAATTAGAAGAGAGGTCGATAGGTTGAGAGACGACGGTGCGATTGATTCACGTGTTGGAAGAGAAAGTATATTTTCGACAACTTTATGAGCCTCTGTACTTGCACCGATAATGGCACAGGTCTCAGCCCAGATGAGAAACTTCGAAGGGAAGACATTCTCCAGTGCAGGTAGTAATGTCCCGAGGTCATCCGCATTGGAGATATGGTGTGACCAGTGCAGAGACGCATATCGCACATGTGCAGGTATTCCAAAAGTCGCTATGTTCGACGTCTCGAATCGATGGGGCAATTTGAAACACGCCATATCAAAATGTAGTTCCTCTGAGTTCATGATCGCGATGCACCGGCGCGCAAGGTCGCAATGTCCGCGTGCCATACTGACCAACATATTTGGTAGTGCACGATGAGGGTCTGTAAGAAAGTCGCCGAATGAAGCATGAAGTGTTGATATAGCACCGGTGTCATTACTGTCTGGTACGTCCAACACTGAATGCAATTGGCGTAACGCGATACGTATCTCATAGACTTTCACATCGAGCAATGTTCCCAGTGCAATCATAGGTAATGGCTCTTGTATGACCAGGATCGTGGCCAAGATTCGAAGAGTTAAATTGAGTTCACGAGGATTGCCTTTGACAGACGAGAGGATGAATATGTAGATGCGATCAAGGTCGCGTAAAGGATTCACGGTGTCAGACGTCGGCGTGTCCGCGACCTGACCGATAGCACAGACATCCTGTAAGCGTTGCACGGGGTCGCCACCGGCAATATACTCGGTCGTCGTGAACGCGTGAATAAATAGTGTGCCAGCAAGCCTCGCAACTTCTTTAACGAGATGAGCAGGAGGCCAACCTTTTTCGAGAGCTTCTGCACCCTTAAAGCTCTTTACGATGGTCGCAAACCGATGCATCACATAGCTCAATATATCATTCTGGACAACCTCCTTATCAACGTCATGCAAGCGCAATTTCGAGGACGATGACGCAGTATCAAGCTCATCTTGAATGTGCTTCTCAGGCCGAGACGTCAAGAAGAATTTCACTGGAATCTCCTCTGAAGCGGAAACAAGGACTCTCAGCAATCCACGGATAGTGTCGCCATCGGTTTCGTCCAGGGCATCAATCAACACGATGAATTGACATGGTGCTGCTTTGATGGTCTGTTTGACTAAAGCAGATTTGGCGTCGGGTTCTACGTCTTTCAGATGGGGTTGCACGACCTCCAGACGCATTTCCATGGCCCGATGGAAAGGTTTCTTGAACAGCTCATCTATCTGGTTTTCGAAAGACCGAGTATGGTAAGAAGGCATGGTAAATGTGCCAGAACTCTGCAGAGCATGGACAAGCGAGCGTCCGTAATCAAGGTCCTTTGCGGCCAGCGTACGTGACAGTGTTGGGAGTATCAGCTTTGCGTTCATCTGCGCCATGTCAGCAGAGACGCGCGAGCAAAAGAAGCTGCCGCCTAGTCGAGCTTTCTCCAGAAGGTATTGGCCAAAAGAGCGCGCAATAGTAGACTTCCCCGACCCTGCCATGCCATTCAGCCAGTAGATCCTTGGAGCATCAGAATCAACGGCCCAAGCTTTGAGCGACTCGAGCACGCTGATACGAGTGCCAGCCAGACAGCCACTGAGATCTTGGGAGAGAAGATCGGCGCTTTCCACACCACGGAGCCTTTCGAGGACACCTGTTGATATCTCGTCAGAATACACCTGCGGTAGTAAAGGATAGAAAAGGCATACGTTGTATTTTCTCACGCTCCTCCTAAACATACCCCATCAGCATCGTTCAAAATGAGGACGTTTAGCCTACCTTTTCGGCTTGCTGGTTTCTTGCCTTCTCATCCTGGCGTCTCTTGTCTTCCGCACGCTGCATCTCTTCATCTTGTCGGCGCCTGGCATCTTCTGCCCGTTGCCTCTCCTCCTCCGCTCGCTGTCTTTCCTCGTCTTGGCGACGGCGCGCCTCCTCCGCGCGTCGCCTCTCCTCCTCCGCACGCCGCATCTCTTCATCAACCCGTCGCCTCGCTTCCTCCGCGCGTTGGCGCTCGGTTTCTGCGCGATGCATTTCTTCCTCTGCAATGCGCGATTAGTCATAAGAAGTGCTCAAGCGCGATGGGCTTACCCTGAGCTTCTCCCCATCCGTGTATGCTGGCTTGTATGTCAGGGAGAAGAGATAAATAACGTGACTGATCTGCTCGAGTCCTTAGACAAATAAAGACCAATAGGACCGTCGTACGCACCAGACATCAGGCGTAACGCCTCTGACAGCTCTTTCGTGGCTTCCCAAGCCTTCGCCACGGTACTCTGCGTCTCCGCGGCGATTGCGCGAGTCTCGTATCCAATCAACTCCAGCATGCGCTGCCTAGCAGCTGTCAACTCTGGGTTTCCTGTCAAGCTGTGCCAGTAATCGACTAAGAATCGTATCAGATGAAGAACACCTTAAACTCCGCAGAAGCGTAGAACCTACCCGAAAACTTCTTGATTTTGTGTAAGTGGCGCAGTGGACCGTCAGGGAGTCGGTCGATGGCGATAGCAAGCACATCGAGTAAGTTGACGAGCACAAGTACGGCGACACGCCGAGAAGCAGGTCCCAGCCTGGATGGAGGCTTCGTTCGCTCGCGAAGGCTCTCGATAGCCAGAGTCAAACCCTCGAAAAGGCCAGAAAGTATATCATACGCATCGTTGATGCCTTTTGCCGCCTACTGCTATTAAGCACAGCGCAAATGAGTCGACGTTTGTGAACGGCGTACCTTCAGAAGAATGCCAAATGCAACGAAGATTGTCTTTCCTCCCGGGACAACATCCTGCGAAAGGTTCAAAATGGGTTCACATTTACTTATTATGGATAGGGGGCGTACGAAAGACCCGGCAAGCTCTGCCAAAACATCGTTGAAAATGATGATCACTTCCACGGCCGGTTTGAGAAAACGCTCGGGAAATGTCTCCCATGGTGAATCGCTGGCAGGACGTGATGTAACCTTCAACATCTCACGGTTCAAGATGTCAGTGACAGTGTCGGCAGTTTGATGAGGATTGAGTTGCGAGAGAAGTCTATTGGCTAGTTTGCGCTTCGACTTGCTGGAGTAGGTGCGCGACCGATCGTCAAAGCTGGTCACAGCCTTCTTCCATATCTTTACAAAGTCGTCATTCGGTGGGATAGGAATGATCGTCGTTGAGAGAGCCCCAGGCGGCTGACCCGCCGAAGTAGCTGCAGGGGCAGTGGTAGTCGAAGAAGACATTGCCGGTGGTCGTCGACGTTCAAGGTGATGATCAGCGCAGGGTACAAGGTCAGATAAGTAATATCATTGCTCTCGTCCTCGTGTAGACAACGCACTCGTCCTCGTGTAAACAACGCACACGGACGGCGACTGATAAGCATCGAGCGCCCGAAGACGGTCCGCGCGACAGCGAAGGCTCGAAGCAAAGGAACTGATCATTCGGAGTCTCTCTCTCTGAGCTTAAACTCCCACGGCATTGAATGAAGCCAGCACGTGGCGCCTTCCTCCGCGACGTCCACTGTCACCTGTAGGTACACGAGAGGAGGAATCTAGGTGCTTGTATCCGTAGTAGACCACCCGGTTTCCCGTACTCATCAAACCGGTGATTGCACCCTGGACCTTGATACTTACTTTGTTGCGCGCCTGGCGCTAACATGTACATCGTGAAGCAACAGAAGCAACATCCCGCATGGGTATATAGTACACTATGTAACGCGGGGAGAGACAATGAGACGTGAGGGATCGAGAAATACAGACAGTATGCAGTGGATGATAGAAATGTGTGGGATGAAGAGCACCGAGAACCGAAGAAATCGAGATTGAGGGGGTAGTCACATGAGAGGGACACACAAAGGGAGACAAGTTCGTGGGACAAGAATGCGGGGACGAAGAGACAGGTGAGATAGTATCCAGTACTATAAGACGACCGGCGAGGTCGAGGTCGGGGGTATGCTGAGTGGCGGGGTAATACTAGGCGAAGGCGAGGACGACACAGCGTCCTCGTCTTCTTCGGGTATCGGTTCCTCGAGGTAGAGCTCTTCGCCCTCCTCATCCTCGTCTTCCTGATCAGCAGTCTCCGCGTCAAAGATGGAATGGAACTGCATATTATACATGGTCAGCTATGGTGTTATAGAGGCATACGAGAGAGAACGTACGTTGGTGATGAGCGTCTTAACAAGCTTGTTCGTATGCGGCATGTTGGCCATGATCATAAGGAAGTCGTTATCCGGCGCGCGCAACAGGTTCGGGCTGAACACAATGGCGAGTCCATCGGGCGTCATCTGGTTCTGCTCCTCGAAGTCGGTCACCCGGTCAAGATGCTCGATGATGCGCCTGAGCAGGTCGAAGTTGGGTCGCGGCAGCGCTTGTACGACGATCCGTATGCGCGCGAACCGCGCATCGAAGTCTTCGATCTCTGTAAAATGCATGTATTAGCAACGTCACAACTAAAGAGGGAGAGGCATGACACGTACTCATGGCGTTGACGACGTCGTGGTACGAGTACGCAGGGAACACTGGCTCAGGCAGCACGCGGAACCACGACTTGATCAAATCGCACACGGCGTAAATATCCGTCTGCGACGTCAAAGGCCACCTCCCCGCATTGAACTGTTCTCGTAGACGATTGACCTCCGAGTTGGCGGCGGCAATACGGTCTGCATCGCAAGATCGTCAGCAATCGCGACTACCAATCAAATGTAAGAATACGCACAGATTCCGACCTCGCCCATCCCGCGCGTCTCGACCTCCTGTATACACTTCTCGATGAACATAGGCACAGCACCAGCCGGTGCACCGCCCGGATATTCGCGCCTGAGCAGGGCCTCGAGCGGTACATTGTATATCGCGTCCGGTCCTCTCGCGCCAGCAGCAGGTCTATCATGAATATGATCCTCAATGCGCGACTTGGCCTCGCTCCCGAGGTACGTCAACCGCCTCTGTGCTGCAGCACGGCCAACCTGTCCAAGCACTCGCACCCATCTGTCCATCTCGCGCTTGGTGGGAGCCTGCAACAGGAACCTTGCACCGTCCTCCGTGTCCAGAGTGAAGCAATACGACCGATCGGCCCTGACAGCGACCGTAGCACGCGCATCGGCAACACTAAGCGCGAGCGCAGGTTTACCACTCGGCTCGAAATCGAGCTCTGCAGCCGTTCGTCCCGCGTATGGATGTTCGCCGCTAGCACTGACGACGTCGAGTGATAGAGCACTGGAGATAGGCCGCATAAGCTGCTGGAAGAATGTCGCGGACCCGCTCTTATTCCTCCGTTGCTTCTGCTGCACAGGATTATGATGATGTGCATGTCCATGCCCGCGACGTTGGCTGGGCGCAGGTGCACCATGTTCCAACTCTCGCCTATCCGCCCTTGCCTGTTCTGCGCGCCGCTCACGACTCCAACGGTCGCGTAGTGCCCTGTCGCGTTTATTCTTATCGAGCTGTTGTGCGATGAGCCGGTTGAATGGACGAGGGACGCGGTTCCGAGGTGGTGGGGGTGCGGATGCGGCTTCACGCGCGGCATCGTCACGGATGAGACGCATGTCGATTGATGCGTCGCCGTACTCGCGTTCGATTATACTTAGACGTTCGAGGTCGTGTCTGCTGATTTCGCGTCTACGGCTGCCGGCGGTTTGAGTGTCGACAATGAGGTTACACAGATGCCTACAATGAGTGATCAGTATCATGCCCATCATATGGACCACTACATAGCGTACCTCCTCTTGTCGAAGTTGATAACTCTCCCCGTCTCAGTGATCGCCTCGAACGTATCCGGGAGACTCAGCACCTCAAGCACGCGCTCAAGCAACCATCCCACATCAGTCGTTAGCGATGGCCCCTCTCCCTCATCCACGTCCCTCACAAGCAAACTCGTCAATGTATCCGGTACAACGCCCCTCGCAGCCGCGACGTTCGCCCATGCACGAGCATGCGCACGGCTCTCGGGCGCGAGTACAGCAGCAGTGAGAACGTGTTCCGCGAACGAACGCACGACTCTCCTCTCGCCGGCGGTCACGTTCTGACTCTCGTCCGCCTCGCTCCTCGCTCTCGCCACTTCAATAGCCTTAACGACACTCTCCATCCTCTGTGCCCTGGCATGCAACCCGAGCCTAGGCGCTACAATCTGCGCGAGCACCCATCGTCTGAGCACATGATGTGCCCTCAAAGCCGACCTCAACGCAGGCGGGAACAGTCTGAACAGTTCGTCGTGCCCTCCTCCCGAAGGCGGCACATCGCGCAGCGCCGTATATATGCTCTGAATCTCCGCGTCCTCGCCTTGACTCGACGGAGGATCCCACGGCACGAGCCATCCCAGTCTATCCGCGCTTTGCACCTCAAGCAAGTCCGCAACGATCAACAGATCCTCCTCCGTAACTTGCCGCATCGCAGCCAACGCCATAGCGTCGAGCGCACTTACAAGCGCCTCGGGCGAGGCCTTGTCCAACGTAGGCGGTTGCGGTGTACTGCCCGGACTCGGCTGGACAACTGCGACGTCGACTACATGAGCCGCTCGATCCGTAGGTCGTAAAGTCTGCGCCCTGAACGCCCTCGCAAACTCTGCCAAACGCTGCTGTAGCACGATCTGCGCTTCACCCGCCGCTTTCGTCGGTGCGGGCCCGGGCGATCCAGATACCACATCCGGCGGACACCTTATGAACGCTTGCACAGCGGCATGTAAAGCCCCATCATTAAGCATATCCAAAGCCCCTCCTCCTTCATGTAACCACGCCAAAAGCACATCCACCACATCCGTCCTCTTCACCGCCACCTCCGCCGCATCCACCCTCGCCGAAGCCGCAACATACCGCTTCCTCAAAAGCTCGAAGAACACGAGCGGGCTAACGAACGATCTGAACCCGGACCACCACACTCTGCCGAATTCCGCGGAGTCGAGTCGTAAATCGCGCGCACGACGTTCGCGCAGGGGCATCTCGCCGTTATCGTCTGATACGCCGACGCTTACGCCTGGTAAACCATGCGCAAGCACATCGACGAGTCGATCGAGCGTTCCGGCTTGAATGAGGACGCGAACTTCCGGCGCTTGAGTTGTGGATGGTGTAGAATGTTCAGGAATGACAAGCGAGTTGCGTGCGGAAGGGGATATGCTGGGCAATGAACTCCTTCGCGCGAGAGACATTTTCCGATCCAAGCTCGTATGACCTGGTCGGACGCGGATGGACGGCGTACGGCCTAACATCCCAGCTGCGGCCGTTTCGACGCTTGATGGTGGACGACTGGATGGTGGTCGAGACGAAGGACGCGAAGATGATGCGGAATCGGGCTGTACGAGCAATAGCAGCTCGCCATCGAACAGAGGTATAATTGTCCCGCCGAATTCTGTCGCAACACCATCTCTCCCCATACTTCTCCTCCTCATCTGTTGCATCCTCGCCTCGCCCGGTCTTCGTACACGCTGTACTTCCGCCATCGTGAGTGCCGTCGGAGCGGCACCAGCACCGGAAGAATCGAGTCGACCGCGCGAGGCTGCTGTCGATAGTTGTGCGCGGTCGATGAGGGTCAAGTGTGGTGTATGTTCGGGGAAGAGGAGGGGTAGGAGGAGAACGCTGCCTGGATGTGGTGTCCCAGCGGAGGCGTGTGCCCAGAAGAGCGGCTCGTATTGACCTGCGCGACGAGCTTCTGCTGCGAGTGAGAGCGACATGAACTGGTCGACGCTGTACGATCGTCAGAATATATCGTAGGAATAACAAAATAAGAAGCGCACTGGATGAACTGGCTGGCAATATTCCCCACGCCTCCACCCGTCCTAGCCAACGCCTCCCAAACAACTCCCAACCTGGCATCGCTCTCCGCATACTTCTCTCTCTCCTCGTCCCCCTCATCCACTCCCTTCCCACACGCCTTAAGCGCCCTCCCGAACCTCTCAACCTCCTCCCTCGCCCTCCCCATAGGCCCAACAACAAACACCGCGCTCTCCTCTCCACTCTGCGCTTTAGCCTCTCCAACCGCATCTCTCACTCTCGCACAAATATCACCCGCCCAAGGTACTTTAACCGTTACATCTTTCCCCTCTTCCCTCTCGACCCACTCTTCAACAATAGCCCTAGCACCACTCTCCACCCTCCTCCACGTCTTCTCCAACCTCGCCACCGGTCTAGCCGTCAACCCCGCATACACAGCTCTAAAAGCACACATATCTCCCGCCAACCTCGCAGCCTCACCGACCCGCGCCCACGCACCGAGTACCTCCGCCCTCGCATAAGTCCGACTAGACGTACTACCCTCTCCATGCCCACCATTCGGACCCGCACTCGACGCGTCAGGTACGAATATATGTAACAGTATAAGTTTCGTTAACCAATGCGGCGATGCATCGCTTCCTCCTAACGCTTGAAGGACGGGAACGGGTTGAGCGCCGAGTACATCTTCGACTCGTAGCTCGTCCGGTGCGTCGGCTAGAACGCGTAGATGATACGTTCGTAAAGCATGTGCCACTTCCGCAGGCGCAAGACGTAGTAAAGCGCGTTTCGTAAGACCTTCACGCTCGATGTTCGCCCATAACGCCCCCCTTGCGCTTGATCCTGGGCTGTTGGTAAAACCCGGACTAGTAGGTGTAGGCGGTACAGCAGGCATGTTCAGTCCAGTAGCAATCGAAGATAGCTTATCGGCCGGCGGAGAAGAGGGAGAAGCAAGCTTGAGATTCGGTCGGCTTTCGCCATTCAAGATCGGGCTGTCGGCGAACAACGCACGCGTGCTGGCGGATACGGAGGCGCTGGCTCTGTTACTGTTGTCGGGCGTGCTAGGTGTTTGCCGTTCTGGAGGGTTGTTGGCGGGTTCGAGCTCGGGTACGGGTTCGGGTTCAGGTGGTAGAGTCTCGGAGAGGAAGTCTGTCCATGCGCGTGCGTCGGTGGGTGCGCCGTGGTAAGATGCGTACTCGTCCACGAGCCACCTAACTCTTTCACGCGCAACACGAGCATCCTCCGCGCCAGACACGTACGAACCGCACAGACGCGTAAACTCGGCCTCGAACTTGCTCGCTCCAGCAGCCGGCGGCAATCCAAACATGACCGTACGCGCAAACTCCCGATAAGCGCCCTGTTCGGCACCGAAAACAAAAGTGGTTCCAAAGACGCCCTCATGCACGAGCGCCTCAAGAGTCCCACGCTCGACTATCCCACTGGAGTTGCGAATGAGATCAGGATGCGTCCCACGTCCCCAAAACGCTCGCCGTCTCCTGGTGGTCGGTGCAATCTGCGGCGGGCGCTCATCGGTCGGTGTAACAGCCGCACTGGCACTCTTCCCACCTTCCTCCTCTCCCTCGTCCACTTCATCTTCAACCGCCACGAACCCCGTCGGAAATAACTCTTTGACAGCCGTCGCACGATCGTTCGGCGGTTTATAGAACTGCAGTTTGGTTCCGCGTAGAACGAGCTTGAACGGTTTCCAATTCTTCCCCGCTCCGGACGCAGGCGTGTAATCCGTTAAACGCGCAACGAAACCCGAGTGGCTCGTCCCGCTCACGCTCTCCCTCTTACTCGCTTCTCCTCCCTGAACCCTCCTATCAGGCTCAACTATCACGGGCGGAGGTAACAAGTCCGTCGGCGAATCGTTGGAATGAGAAGGCGAAGGCGATTTCGCGCCGAATGTGAAAGGGAATGCACCACGGCCTGCAAAGGCCTTTTGAGAGGCGGGCAAGGGAGGCATATCGGGCACGGGCTCTTGGAGCGTATGAGTGCTGCCCGCGCTCATTTTGCGCACGGGGCTTACAGGTCCGAGTTTCGATGGTAACTTGGGTGTGAACGAGTGGGAGCGGGCGTGAAGATGGCTTGGACTGTTGGGTGGCGACGAAGATAAATTGGGAGAAGTTGGTGGGGAGGTTGTGTTTGTGATCACGGGGAAGAGGTACTGCGAGTTTGTGGAAGGACTGGGCGAGTGGCGCGTGAGGGATACGGGCGAGTCTGCCGCGCGGTACTGGGACACTTTATCCTGCATGGACGCCGTTGCGGGACTGGGCGGCGCTTTGGACAGATCGTCGGCAGAACGTGACCACGGTTTGCGCGATAGACCGCGTAGATCACCCAGAGGCGGCACATTCGGTCTCTTCCGTCCAGAGGGAGAGCTGGCGGCAGAATCCACGTCCGGTGCGGCAGTCTGCGTTCGTGCAAGCGATAGATCGAACACAGAGCGCGACGCGTGTGGATGTTTGCCAGCAGCACCGTTGTAAAGATAGGGCTCAGACAAAGCAGAGGCGAGGATCGGGCGGGGGTCCGTCGGCTGTGAGATCTTCGGTTTGCGGACATAGCTCGAGGTCGAGGAGCGCGGTTCGGAGCTGTTGGACGGCGCGCGCGGACGAGGGGCGGTGTTGCTGCTGTTTGATCTGGAGAACCATTTGGCTGGCTTGGAGAGCAGCCCGCCAAAGCCGCCGGGCGACGTCGCGCGTGGAAAGGGCTGCGGGGCGTCCGACGCTTGCTGCTGCTGTTGCTGGTCGTACGGGCTCAGGCTCTGGTTTCCACTCGGACGGCGGTACCCGGGCGCCATTGCGCTGTAGGTTATGTCAATGGAAAGCGATAATGGGTTGGAGCGGTAGCACGTACCGTTAATTATAGAGACGCTCGTCGTCAATGGGAGTGGTACAGGTGCTCGCTCGGATCGTCTATAGTCGTAGATGCACGTCAAACAAATAAGAAGAGTCCGAGGCGGGTGACAGGTGGAAAGAAGGAAGGAATGGACGAGACGTGGCCGCTTGAACGGACTCTGGTAACTGTCACCCGCCCCGCCATCACATCCCTCCCATCAACTTCTAGCATTCACTCCCTTCCCTCACCATATCTTTTCCAAGTCCGCTTTCCTATATCTCGCACGCGCGGTACAATGCACCCAGCTTGCCCGAAAAAGGTTACTCCCGCCCTGTGCCGCCGGCCTCCACCCATCTCGAGCTTGAGCTAATAGTCGGCCTCTGTATACCCGATCTCGCGCGTTATGTCCGGCATGCGCACCCGCATGTTGTTGTTGCGCCACAGCTCTCTCATCTCATATCAACCTGCACAGCCCCCGATTCCGTAGCCACCGCGAGCCCCAGGTGGCGACGGGCGCGCGCGAGCGTCAAATCTAAAATAATGGATAACTTCCCGCGCAGCATGCTTCTCTCTTCTACTTCTGAGAACATCGCGAGGATGTTGACGCTTTCTGTCAAATGCGACGTTCTTGACGACCTCTAAGTCTAACTGGACGTCGACGTCGCCCCGCCGGGCGTCATAACGTCGACAACAACACTGACGAACGTGGCTGATTTCATGTCAACGCGCGTTGCTCGCCAACGGCGCCGTCCTCAACTCCACCGTAAACCCGCCCGCCATAGTTATTCAGCGATCGCCATGTGCGCCGCAGGACTCCGTGGTAATGCCACGGAAATACAAGATGTCAAGTTCGCGCCGTGACTTCCTCGGACTCGCCTACAAGCTCCCAGTTGCCCATGTAATCCATGCGTCTCAACGGTACCTAGCAGTAAAGCGATAGCCCTAGGAGGCCGTGCGATTGGATCGATACATTTTGCTCATGTGAATTCTACGTCTTTTTCAGGAATACTCGGTGTCCGAACTTGCATCGTGGTATTCAGTTCCCGCTCAGTGGACGACACACTTCGCCTCGGATCGTGAAAAACTACGAACAACCGTCTTGGGGTGTCGACGCCTGCCATCCATGAGAAATGAAGCCTGTCTACACTTCACGTCGACTGGTATCCGCGCCATTCGTACTGGCTATGACCAGTTTGGGAAGCCGACTAGCTCTGCTCGGTTCCGTTGTGGACCTGTCGCTTCCGATGCAGTCAATGTCATTGTCAACCGCGGATCTGTTTTATGGGCGCTTGTCAGAGTTTGTCATTCTCTCTGGCGATCCTGCTGCCTTGTTAGGGTACCGGGCATCACGATTTCCGGGTATCCCAAAGCAGCGAGCACACGACGATGCAACACTACTACTCACGATCGAGTCGTGGATACCCTGCGATTGTCATGGTCCGCGTGGTGGGTGGTACGATGGAAGTCATGTATGCATGTATGCTCGCGACGTTGATAAAGACAATGTTGTATAGGCATTTGTATCCAAGGATCAGGATGCTTGTATCAGTCAAGATATTCCGTTCGCGTACGACTCGTTGTCGGCACGCCCTCTAACGTACGCACGTTCGCAGAAGGAACGCCTGCAGCGGCAAGCAACATATACATCGCTAAGGCCAATTAGTCTCCCCTAGGCAGACTCATGTCGCGCAGTTCCAATTAAGAAACTCATCGCCCATACCCAACGCGACCGGCCCAGCCTGGCGCTGTCGAGCCTCCCGCTCAGCGTAAAACTCTCGCTGCCTCTTCACCGCCTTCTGATACGCCAACTCTTGCCGCTTCCTATCCTCTTCTTTCTCCCTCTCCCTCTCCGCCCTCTGCTGTGCTCTCTCCTCCTCCGTGCCTATCAGCTTGTCCTCGATCTTCTTCAGCTTGCCTAGTAGGCCGCGTCTCTTCTCGGAATCTTTCCCCTTCTTATTGACTTCAGGGTAGGCGACTACAGCCCCCGCGGTGCTGGCCTCGGCATCGTCTATATCACCGACGTCGTTGCCTGTGTAGCCAGTCTGTTCGCTGGGCGTATACGGCGGCGGGCTCTCAAAATTATCCTGTCCACAGATCGCGCCCGGGTGCTCTTTCCCATGTTTGTCTCCCTCGTGCGGCGCATCCATACTACACGGCGATGGCGGCTTGATCTTGATTTGTGGACTCCTACTATACGCAACGAGATGCTGTTAGATCTGATAGGAGGACACGGCGATAGAATGAGCGCGTACAGGCGTACTGCGGCGTGCGATCAAACTATTTAACCCGTCAAATACAACGGTTCGTTTGCTTTTGGCGAGCGGGTTGCGAGTTTATCAGTGGTGGTGGTGGTGGTGAGAAGAGCGAAGTCTCCTAGGGTGCACAAGCTCTGAGGAAGGAGGCGTTGAATCATATCCACGGCCGAATACAGTGAGCGTGACCTGGCATCGCTTAGCACAGAGTCGCTCGCGTGATATCATGGGAATACACTAGACGAGGAGCTATACCGCGCACGGGGACACAGGTTCACAGCCTTACCTGAGGCTCTGGGCTGCATCGCAATGGTATCGCAAACTGTATCAGCGCTTGCTATACACTGCCAATACAGACATGGGTATCTGAGGATCAAGATGCTCGTATCTGTCAACACGTTCGTATTTTACACAAGTTCCCCGTCCAAAGGCTCCGAACACACTTTTACAGAAGATACACCTGTGACGGTGAGGACAATACATCATTCGTACCAATCTCCAAAACCGCGAAACTCATGCCCAGCATCAGCAGCCACACGCCCACTCTGCTGCTGTCTCGCATCCCGCTCAGCGTAAAACTCCTGTTGCCTCTTCAACTGCTGCTGATACGCCGCTCGCTGCCGCTCATTCTCCTCTTCTACCTTCCTCTCTCGCTCTGCCCTTTCATGCGAGCGCTCTTCCTCCGTGCCGATAAGCTTGTCTTCCAGCTTCTTCAGCTTTCCGACGAGCCCACGTCCTCTCTCGGTGCCTTTGCCGTTCTTGTCGATTTGAGTACGATCAAGTTGGGTGCCGGTGTCAACCTCTGGGGCGCTAGTCGCTGCATCATCATCGTCGTCGTCGTCGCTGCCTGTATAGCCAGCCTCATCTCTGGACGTATACGGAGGCGGGCTCTCTGCATGATGCTGTTCGCGTTCCGAATTCATCTCGCGCGACGACACTGATCTGTCATCGTTCGCGACTGGGTGCTCCCCTCCATGTCCATCTCCCGAGTGCGGCGCATCCATGCTACAGTGTGCGGCGGATTGTGATCGCCTTCCAGATTCTGTGTGCGATGAGCGGTCGTCAGACACGATGGAATGAATCACAGATAGATGCGTGCATACAAGTGTACTGGTGGGCGACTACTTAGTGGTGGTGGTGAGGTGGATAACAATGAAATCTTGTATGGCGCACAGGATCCGACGAGAGCGTACGACTTGATCATCTAGCAACCTAAGCTTACATGAAGTGATTGTGGGCGAGGCAGTGTCGAAGAGTCGAGCGCTCGAGTGAGGTCATGAGAATACGCGTAGGAACCGGGCCGGAGTCTGTATAGTGCACGGGATAAGTACATCACAGAGTTGTCACAGAGCACAGTCTCTACGGCCCTGGGGATCGGAGGGTCCCGCGAGAGCATATTAGAGAGTATCTGAACTGCTATAAACCGTTGACCTCTGTTCAGGACGGGGTCATCTTCGGGGAGTGCTTCATGCGGCCAGTGTGCGTCAAGCATGAGTGCAGGTTTGTGACGTGACAAACGCCAACAGTAACACTACAGTCACCCACGCGGCGACGCCACATTGACCGCGAGAGCTGCGAGACGAGGAAGCAACCACGAGAAGTCGTCCCTCTCGACCTCCCTCCATCTTCGTCGCGATGGTTGTCCAAAAGGTAGACGATCCAGACCTGTGAGTTAACTTTCATGGTTCACACAATGCTGGGATTTGACTGACCTATGAATGTTTCCGCGTGGAGACCACGCGACAGGAAGGGTCGCTTCATCAAGAAAGCCAGTTCGAATTCGCGAGGGAAGAAGAAGAAAACGAAGACGGTTCGGTTCAAAAGCCCTTTAGAGGCCTCTAGGCAGAGCAAACAGCAGGTGAGTACGTGGTTGATGATGTATTACGTTGGCGATCTTCATACTCGCCGCAATGCTTCTCTACTTTATATCGCGCAATTTTGAGCAGGTGACCCGGTTCTTACGCGCACACTTGCAGGCAATTGCGGCGAGAAAGTCCTCGGCTGTGAAAAGGCCTCGTCTGGAGACTCACAGGCGCAGAGGCGCGTCGCGCCCGCCTTCCCCGGCGTCCGATATTGATATGTCCCCGAGTCCTCCTCCCCGCGAGCTAGTCAGTGGCCGCTCTGTGGCAACAGGACGCAACATTGCATCCAGAACCGGTCCTGCCGCGAGCTCTGGTCGTGCGGGTACTGCCGCCGCATCTAGCTTATCGAAATCGGCCGGGTCTGCCCCTGCTGGACGTGGCACTCAACGGCGCGAGCCGCCGCCGGCTGCCCAAGTCATAGATCTTACCTTGGGTGAAGAGGAAGAAGACGTCAAACGTACGTGTCTATAACTCAGAGTGCACGTATCAACTGACTCATGGTGCTCTTCTCCGTTGCTAGCTGCCTTTCAGCGATTCCTCGCCGCGCATCAGGCGGAAAATGGCCTGGAGTTCGCCAAAACAGCGGAGGCCTTGCTTTCGCTCCGCACGGCTGCTCTCAAGGCCGATTTGACTGAAGAGGATCTCCCGAAGGAGCTTCGCAAGAAGAATGTCAAGAGGGTTACGTCCATTGCTTCGCGTCGGCTGATCGTCTGACTCTGTGTGGTGTACCGAAGACGAGAAAATTGGTTCTATGTCGAGGATCTGTGTACTGCTATCTTGATTGTTGTGTACGCATTGCTAGTGCGCCTTGCTTCGCTATCGGAACCGGATGTTTTCTTGTCGCACAGTACCAGCTATCGTTATCACAAGTTACTTTTCCACCATTATGGCTTTCACTTCCCTATCATCCGTATGCGATGACCTCTACAAGTCTGGTATTGCCGACCAAGTTACCTTGCACGATGAGGCAGGCCGACCGCGCGACGCGACCTGACGCGACTCGTCGCGGTCCTGACGCGGGCGCACAGGGGCGCACTCCCACAGTCGTGCGCAGGTCGTGCTCGACGCGCACGCCATCATGCATCATGACCACAATGACGATCATGCAAGGCGTTGACTTGAACCACCATCGCCACTTTCTCCGCCTCTGTGAACATGGCATCGAAGACGAGTTCTCTGCAGACGACGAACGAGCTCATCGCCGGCAGCGTCGGCGGCGCGGCACAGGTGCTCGTCGGGCAGCCGCTTGACACTGTCAAGACACGAGCGCAGATCGCGCCCAGTGCGTTCTACCGAGTCATACTTGTTGCTCTCGGACTGACTGCATATCAATCGTAGAGGGCATGTTTGTGCGTTAGCTATATATCCTATCTAGGCTGCGGGACTGATAAGCGCAATGTTCAGAAAGGCCCTATGGACATATTGACGCAGACTATCCGGAAGGAGGGTTTCTTTGCCTTGTACAAGGGTACGTGTCAAGCTGGCACTGATAATATCCTACTCACGCGACAGGAAAGGCATGCTCAGCCCTCTATTGGGTATCGCCGGTGTCAACTCTCTGCTCTTCGCGGCCTACGGAACCTCGAAGCGAATCATCTCCCCTTATCCCGACCTCTCGCTCAAAGAGATTGCTGCGGCCGGTGGGCTTGCAGGCGCTATCAACGCCGTGTTAGCAAGTCCTGGTGCGCACCGTACTTCACCTTGCCCGAATGCCCGATCTAACGTCGGCAAATACAGTGGAGATGTTCAAGGTCAGAATGCAAGGGCAATACGGGGCGGCCACGGACAAGAAGCTCGGCACAGTCGCGCGCGAGATGTGGACACAATGGGGTTTCCGCAAGGGCGTCATGCGTGGCTACTGGGTATGGTTGAACTCAGCTCACCGCACGTCCTGAAGTCTAAGAACCTGCATATAGGTCACGGTCGCTCGTGAAATACCGGCGTACGCAGGGTAAGCTGGTTATTCATGGCACCTGTGGCGAGGTTGTCTAAGCGTGCCATCCCATAGATTCTACTCGGGTACGTGCGCCACGCTTCTACTTGTTACCATGACGATCGTACTCAGTTCGCGACAGCGTTTGAATTCTCAAAACGTAGCTTCGCGAAGAAATACGGGAAGGAACTTCCAGTGTGGACGCTACTGGCGAGCGGTGCAACTGGCGGCGTACGTGGCGAACTACATCCGCATATCTACATTGACTCAACTTCGAGCGCCTTTACGTGTAGCTGGCGTACTGGTTGACCTCTTATCCTCTGGGTACGTTGCGATCCCTATTCTCTACGCATGGCCCAGCTCATTGGCTTGTAGATGTCGTTAAATCGCGTGTGCAGCTTAGGGAAACACCTCCTGTCGGTACACCGGTGCGCTATATCGCACACGAGCTTCGCACCATTGTGGCGGAGTCTGGCTTGTGAGTGAAGAGTGTGTTCTCTCTCATTGTCTTCGCTGAGCGATTGTTTGCCATGTCAGTATTGGCCTCTTCCGTGGGCTCTCACCTTCCTGTGCGTAGTTCCTGTCGATACCGACATTGCACCCAGCTCACCTTCGCATACAGTGATTCGCAGGTCAGTCCTACCAGGATCTTAAGCGCCCTTGTGGATCAGGCTAAAGCCAATGATCGCCCTCTAGCATTCCCGCTGCAGGCAGTACCTTCGCTGCCTACGAGCTTACAAGGGGTGAGTCACATTGCGTATGATACTCCCCGACTATGTACTGACTTATCATCCACTTGTAACAGAATATCTCGCGGATTTCACGGGAGTCTAAGTCGCGAATCGTTGCCGAATTCTCGACGGCGCTCGCTGTCCTTGTTGCCCCATGCTTGAAGCCCTGGAACTCAACGAGCGATCACTGATTCTACCTCCCTGCTTAGTGTCACCCGGCCGCAACTGCTTCAAAACGTGTTGTGCAGGCTCCGAACACTTCATTGTATACTCAGTAATTTATGTCTCGCTTCGCGTGTAGTGAGCAAGAGCTATTGTGCATAGTAGACGAGGCGAGATTATTACGGTCACATACTAAGTACTCCCGTCATATCTTCAGTTATTGTTTCTGCGAGTCCGAGCTGTCAGGCTGGTCGGCGCCGTTTGGAGAGCTGGATGTCGATTGGGTGATATGTGTGATATGCACGCCTGCCAGTATAATAACATGCACTCACTGTGAGGTGCATCAGTAGAGTATGCCAATTAAACTGCAAGCAACTCGTCAGTTCGTTATCCGGGCCGACTGATCCGAAGCTTTTTGATTTGCTAGCCGACGGCTGCCCGAGTTCTCGACATCAGCCCATCAGTTCCACAAGACACGCAAAAGGCACAAGCTGCATGCCGTGTCGGAGCGTCCTTGCTTCCTACCAGACCGCACCGCGAGGACTCGGAGGTTGAACCGACAACGCAGAGAGCTGCATGTGCTATCCGTCGTACTGTGCACGCTCGAGGCGCGTTATGCAAGGCTGTGGTGACGGAAACAGCATGCTCGCAGTTGTTGCGATCTTCACCTAGAGCGACGCTCTCGTCTTACGCGGCCAGCGTACACTCCCTGTAACGCGCTCTCCTCTTGGCTATCGGGTAAAAGCGCTCTCTTACAACTGTCGACAGCCCCATGCTCTGCGGACGATTTCTACATACTGGCACTATGAGGCCCGTGTATCTAAGATACCTCTTTTTTTCTGGCCATGGTCACGCGCAATGAGTTGTGAACGAGGTCCGAGCCTCCGCGAACCGACGTTCGCGTACGAGGTCGCAATATTTTGGCGTACGCCCGGGCCGAGTGCACATACTGTAATATGATTCCAACATCAACCACGCCCTCCACTAGCCGACCTCGCTGGACGCAACACGTTCCCAGGGCTGGAATAGACACGTCCAGACTATCAGTCTCGAGATCGACACATCGCACAAAGCCTGGCGCCTAGCCCCACGCTCGCCGGGTTCCTTGTTGGTATTTTTAATGTCATTGTCAATGATTCCGATTGGACTGTATTCTTTGCTGCCCGTCGTCAGCAACGAAACATTACCGTGCTACCAAGGTCAGATATACTTCGCGCAGCCGTAGGTCATGTCAGCGTGCCGAGAAGTCTGTTTGATAATCTCGCAGGAGGGCCTTGCCCTGGCTCGCCTTGCGCGTGCAACTGGTCCGCGTATGCCTGCGGAAGCTCGTGTTATCAACTCCGTGACACCTCCATTCGATGAGTGGGCGTAGCAACTCGGTATCGTTGTATTCCGAGGTCCACTCATGCCACCAGATGCACGAGCACTCTGCATCGCCGCCAGATCCGCATGTTACTCCATGCAGATTCACCCGCTGAGGAAACCTGACAGCGCTTTTAGAGGTTATCTGTCCACACTGAGTGTATCTCAATTGATGCTCGCAGCCAGCAAAAGGCAGCGACAACTGATACATGATGGCCCACGCGCAACGCCTTATGGACAACTTTTAACATGCGCATGGTCATCCAGGGTGTTACCGACTATGCCGTCAGGTTCCTCAGTCTGGGACTGCTCTGGCTTCCATAACCTCTCGCAAACACTCTCTGCGATACTCTATAAAGACTGTCATACGACGACCGTCGTTCCTCATTCCTTCTTTCCTCGTCCACCCCGGGAATAGCTATCGCCGACATGCTCTCTTCGGTCTTTCCTATTGCTCTTTCACTCGCGCTGGCCGGTCGGTCACTTGCGGCCACCTACAACATCGCCCACTCGACGGAGGGCAATGCCTTCTTGATCGACTTCAACGTGATCTCCGAGCACGATCCTACTAACGGACTTGTGTACGTCGGCAGCTTTACCTACCAGTCCTCTGATAACGATTGGACACAATGTAGTGACTACGTGAGCCTCGCAGACGCACAAAACCTCGGGCTCGTTTCCGTTGTCAACGGCAACTTCCGGACAAAGGCCGACCACACGACCGTCTTGACCGGCGGCGCCGGCCGCAAGTCAGTGCGTATGGAGTCGGTGGCTACATACGACAGGCATGTTACGATGTACGTATCCTCATTGCTACTTTCTCGGTTACGCCTCTGATATATGCAATAGATGGAATGTAAACCATATGCCGACCGGGTGTGGCACTTGGTGCGCCTTCTTCTGTCAGTAACATGATCACCCTGACTCAATTAGTTCCCCCCAAGGCCATCACTCTGGGAATACGGTGCGAACTGGCCATACACCGTGAGTACCTTTACAGTCATTTTTGGATGCAGCCTCTAATTGATGGCTTCATGTACAGGGCGAGGTTGACATTCTGGAGGGTATGTCTTCGTTCTTGATGTCGCTGCGATGTATTCATCTCCTTGGGAAGGTGTGAACGACCAGGGCCCTAACTCCGAGACTCTGCACACGGGGCCGAACTGCAACATGCCTACAACTCAGAGCATGTCCGGTTCGTTCAAGGCTGGCCAGACAAACTGCGACTCGTCTCCGGGTGGTCCTGGTACCGGCTGCAGCGTCTCCTCTGGCAAAGGGGCGAACTCTTACGGCCCTTCATTGTGAGCTCCTGCAGTCTACAGTCGATTCTTGCGCTTTAATAACACTGTATTGTAGCAATGCCAATGGTGGTGGCTGGTATGCCATGGAGCGCACAGCGAACTTCGTGAAGATCTGGTTCTGGCCAAGAGGGTCCTCTGTTCCCTCTGATGTGAACGCAGGCGCTGCCTCCATCAACACGGACAACTGGGTATGTAGCTTACCCGTGAAGTGCCCGATATTCAGCTGACCTAGTCTCTAGGGCACGCCAGACTCTTACTTCCCTAGCACCAGCTGCGACATTGATGTTGAATTTGGCCCTCACTGGCTAGTGCGTATAATGCCCCTTATAATCGCACTACTCTTGCTGAGCTGAATCTACAGACCATCGATCTGACGTTCTGCGGTGATTGGGCCGGTTCCTCAAGTATCTACGCTTCGTCTGGCTGCCCCAGCACGTGTGAAGGTCAGCTGCACCCTCGTCATCACAGTCGGCCTTGCTAATGGTTGCGGTTCAGACTACGTTAGCAACAACCCGTCGGCGTTTTCGGAGGCATACTTTGAGATTCCGTGGGTCAAGGTCTACCAGTAGGCGCAAAAGGATGTCTGCATCCACTACGGTCTTCAAAATCTCCATTCACTTTCTGTTGTAAATGTCGCTGCTACCATACTCTCTCATTGAGGCTCTTTTCTATTGATATGTATTCATTTTATGGGCTATATTATCGACTCAGAGAGCTGGTGCCGCACCACACTGTGCATGTCCATCGCAGAGACAAACATGTAGGTATATCAGAGTAAAGCTGTAACACCTCATCAGCTCGTTCTCCGGCCGAGCCGACTGGTTCCAAATTGATCCGAAGCTTTGCTGGCCGGCGGCTGCGAGTTCTCGACATCAGGCTGCATGCCACGCCGGAGCGTCTTGCTTCCTACCACACTGCACCGCGCGAGGACGCGAGGATCGACGGAACTGGCCATCGAATCTTCTCACACGACGGGTCAGATGGACCACCCTTGAACTCGGGACTGAATTGACGTCGAGGAGAGCTGTGTGCTATCAATTCTATCGTGCACGCTCGAGGCGCGTTATGCAAGGCCATGGTGACGGAATCAGCATGCTCGCAGTTGTTGCGATCTCTACCCAGCACGAGGATCTCGTCTTTCACCCGGCCCGCATACACTGCCTATAACGTGCTTTACTCTTGGCTGTCGGACAATAGGGTTCTCTTACAGACTCCAACAGCCCCATGTTCTTCGGACGATTGCCATTGGCACTATTGGGCCCGTGCATACGGAAGGACATCCCCCCTCCTCGGTCATGCGCGACAAGTTTCGAACGACCTTCCGATTCCTGAGTGTCCGTTGTCCGACGCTCGTGTACGTGGTCGCAACCTCTTGGGCGTGCGCAGCCAGCGCCCAGACCGAGCGCACAACTTCAATCGTATCCCTCCAACCGATCACGCCGACCACAGCGCGATCCTCGGGCTGGAATAGACTCGCCCTGTCTATCACAGCCTTAAGATAGACACAGCATGCAACTCCTACTACTATGGCTGCGGCAGGAGCTTGATTTCAGTCAGTCTCCAATTGGAGTAGTTTCTTTGCTGCCATCGCCCGTCGCCAGCAACGAGACGCTATTGCGCTGCCATGGTCGGATACACTTCGCGCAGCTGTAAACCATCATGTCAACGAATGTCACCTTGCCGATAAGTTTGCTCGGATGCCTCACAGCGGGGCCTTGCCCTGGTCCGCCTTGCGCGTGTAACTGATCAATGCACGCATGCGGAAGCTCGTGATATCAATCCTATGACACCTGCACTCAGTGAATGGGCGTAGTAAAGCGGCGACGTTGTCTTCCGAGGACCACCCAATCCGATGGGTCACCAGATGCGCGAGCACCTTCTGTATCGCCGCCGAATGTATGATTTCTGTCCAGAATGACCCGCTTTGAGCCCCCAGCAGCACTTCTAGAGGTTCTCTGTCCACACCGAGCGTTTCTCACTTGACCGAGGGACGCTCGCAGCCAGCGAAAGGCAGCGACAGCCGGTCTGATGCATGATGGGCCACGCGCAGCGCCTTATGGACAACCAGTAACATGCGCATGGCCATCCAGGGTGTTACCGATTAGGCCGTCATCTTCCTCGGCCTGGGTTTGCTCGAGCTTCAATAGCCTCTCGCGATCTCTACGGTACTCTATAAAAGCTGCCATACGACGCCCCGTCGTTCTTCATTCCCATCCCTCCACGGAATATCCACCATCGGCATGCTTTCTTCAGCCCTTCCTGTCGCTGTCTCACTCGCACTCGCCGGTCAGTCACTTGCGGCTACCTACAGCCTCGTAAAGTCTACGGAGGGCAATGCGTTCTTGACCGACTTTAACGTGATCTCTGAGCCGGATCCCACGGCCGGACTTGTGTATGTCTGCCACTTTTCTTCTTCTGGAATCTCAGTTAACGACCCAATAACGTGTAGTGACTATGTGAGTCTCGCGGATGCGCAAAGCCTCGGGCTTGTATCCGTTGTCAATGGCAACTTCCGGACCAAGGCCGACGACACGACCGTTTTGACTGGTGGCGCCGGCCGCAAGTCCGTGCGTATGGAATCGAAGGCCACCTACGATAAACATGTTACTGTGTATGCCTTCTAAGCGCAGTCACCTTAGAAAGCCCTCTCATATTCGCGACAGATGGAACGTGAACCATATGCCGACGGGATGTGGCTCTTGGTGCGCTTTGTTCTTTTCCTAGCATGATCCACTTGACTGATAAGCTTTCTCCAGGCCAGCGCTCTGGGAGTACGGTGCAAATTGGCCATACACTGTGAGTATATATCATGCCATCTTTGGATGCAGTCGGACTGATACTTAGTCATTTCCAGGGCGAGGTTGATATCCTGGAGGGTATGTCTTCATGATTGATATCGTCACAGTCTTCTTATCTTCTCTGAAAGGCGTGAACGACATGGGCCCGAACTCCGAGACTTTGCACACGGGGCCTAGCTGTACCATGCCTACATCTCAGAGCATGACCGGTACCTTCAAAGCTGGCGAGACAGATTGCAACTCCGGTACCGGCTGCAGTGTCTCCTCAGGCAAGGGGGCCAACTCTTACGGCCCTGCATTGTGAGCTCCTGCCGAACATAATCTCCATGCATGTTTCTCACTGTACTGTAGCAACGCCAATGGTGGCGGATTCTTCGGCATGGAGCGCACAGCGGACTTCGTGAAGATCTGGTTCTGGCCGCGAGGGGCCACCATTCCCTCCGATGTCAGTGCAGGAGGCAGCTCCGTTAACACAGATAACTGGGTATGTGGTTTCCGCATGACGTGCTCGTTCTTCCGCTGACCCTTTCTTCAGGGCACACCCGACTCCTACTTCCCCAGCACCAGCTGTAACATCGATGCCGAGTTCGGTCCCCATTGGCTGGTGCGTATGCTATTCGTTGCACTCGAACTATCACATCTGAGCCGAACTCTACAGACCATCGATCTGACGTTCTGCGGTGCTTGGGCCGGTCTTTCTGATGTCTACGCTGCGTCTGGCTGCCCCAGTACATGCAATGGTACGCTGCGCTTTCATCATCACAGTTGCTATCTTACTGACGGTTGCGATACAGACTACGTCAGCAACAACCCATCGGCATTCTCGGAGGCATACTTCGAGCTTCCGTGGGTCAAGGTCTACCAGTAGGCGCAAACCCACTAGAATGTGCATCTACTTCGAGACTCAGACCCCCCATCACTACTCGTTGTATATCTAACTACTACCATACTCTCTCATTGGGATCTTGTCATATTTATATGTATTCATGTTTATGGGCTATATCATTGGCATCTCAGAGGGCTGTGTGCCGCAGAGTGCATATCTATCGCAGATACAACTGCCAGGGTACTTAGTCGCTGCAATCGATACGCCTCAGCGAGCCATCCACATCATCGCTCATCGTTTGTACACGGCTTGATCGGGCCGGATCAGCGGAACCGCTGCACAGCGGCTGGTTCGGCACTCGCTTGCACCGCAACCACCACCACCACCACCACCACCACCACCGCCCAGTATGAGCATACTATTCGGCTGCGAGCTCATCTCAACAGGAACTTGCTATCCTATGACACTGCTGAGACGAGCTTAGCTTTGAGCACACTTTCTCAGGATAGCATCCTCATTCGACCTTCTTTGGGACTCGGAATCCGCAGTCCTTGGATTGGGCACATGGATGGACGCACTGAACGGTCGCTGGGAAACACTTTATCACGTCTGCTATCCACTGCCACTAATGAGACATATACTGGCTATGAGGCTTCGCTTTATCTAATAAATACACGTCCGTTGCCCGGTCAAAGGTGCGGAAGCTCAGCCAATCACGCTGTACAATCTTTTCTCGGGTTTATTCTGCTATAGCTTAGCCGTATACTCTGACCCGAGTGTGAGCACTACATACCTTTACCTCCGCTCCCTCCGTGCGCGGTTTTCTTGTGCCGCGAGATTAAATCGTTCCGCGTGAAGTCCTGACCACATCCAGGTTCGTTGCAGCGAAATTGCTTTGGCGCATGGGCCATCACCGTCCTCATATGCCGTTGACGGGAGCGTTCGGCAGTGAATGACTTGTTGCAGCCAGCAATCTCGCAGCGATATGGCTTCGAAACGGTGGCCGAGTCATTCTTCTGACAGAAGCTCAGATTGAGCTCTTCATCGAAATTGGCGAGTGCTCTGTTGATACGGTGAACATTTCTGTGCGTGTAGATAAGGGAGCTGATATACTTAACAGAACCTTCAGCAGACACTGAAGCCTCGCCTTCTGCAGCTGCATCATATGTCGTTCCAGTGGCGAACATATGTGGTACGTGCTCGTGTATTCCTTTTGTCACGGTGTGTGGGCGCTCTTGGACAGGAAGGCGTTCCCAGTTGCTGAGTTCGAGCGTGTGTCCCCGGAGGGAGTGCAGATCACTACCTTTGGTGTCAACGTACTCGTACCTGGGAATGGACTCCGGTCCACACCCTGCCACCGGGGCGGCTTGTACTGTTCATGATGAGGATCGTTGCTACGATCAACTGACTGGAGCATACCTGCAAGAGAGTCGCCACCTCCAAGCATCGACAAGGTGTCTTGGAATGGTATGTATGGCACGAGGTTGCCCCACTGCGCGACATGGACTGAAGTGTCCCAATTCTCGCAAACAGTCGGAGAAATAGGCTATGGGAATTATGTCAATTACGCTGCAATCATGAACACGAGGCGATGAATAGACCTGGTCACTCGCCTTTGAGGCGGGGGCAGACGCGGCCGCGTCTGCCCCCGCCTCAAAGGCGAAGGGCTCTATGTCTAGTCCATAGGTGGAATTGAAGTTCGCGTACAGCGTGTGATAGTTCAGGGTCTGCTGGTTGGGTCGCTGATAAGACATGATGCTCAATAGCGAGGGTTGACCTCACACTGCGTCTCAGCTTGAGTTATATACCGTCGCGAGTGCATAGGGGCTACCATCGGCACCGCTGAATATTGAACCTTCAAGGCCGCCTCCAAGGACAGCATCGAATGGAAGTGCAATCATTGTTCTCCCGCGAGGCTATCCAGTATTGAGCGGTGTCCTAGTCGACGTCTTCGGGTATCTGACATACGCGTTTGACCCACAAGATAGAGTTTTCATGGATCGCAACCAGGAAGCGAAGAAAGGAGACATGTTCACACACGGGATGTGATCAAGGACATCCGTTCATCTCCTCAAAAGCGAAAACTGTATCGAGATAACAATAGACTGAAAGGACACAACAATAGCGCGCTGCCATTGATATACGAGATTGCGACGTGAGGCGAAACCCGGTGGCGGATGGGTGGTCCTGGCACCATTGTATTAGGGTTCCACAGGTCTGGCCCTCCGTGGTGCTTGAAACGTATGACAGGCGGTCCATGAAGAGATGGAGGTGGCATCGTGGGTGCAAGCAAGGCCGATGCGAGTGCGTTTCGCCGGTCGAATCGTGACCAGGCTCAGCCCCAGTGGATCATCTGCAGTGCCAACAGTGCCACGAATCTCCGCCTCGAGGGTACGAAGCTCTGCGAGGCGTTGGAGAAGGGTGCTGGCGTCGTCCATAACCATATCGAGTAGCGCCTCTACATAACTAGGTTCGACGTATTCGGCGCTCAGCGTGACAGCGTCCTCGCGCCATATCTCGAGATGACGACCTCCTGCTGATACATGCTGGTCCAGTCTCTTGACGATGACATTGATGGGTTGCAGGTTCGCCCAAGTCTGGGGTACGCGGTGGCTTGCGTCTTCGCAACGACGAATCAAGGTGTCGGAGAGCTGTCCATCGATGAGTGTCTGAAAGCCGACTCCAATCTGACACTGTACACACATTCACATCGGCCATAATCACCTTCTCAACCTCTTCGCAAAGGTACTTCCGAAAGTCCCTGCAGGCCACTTGATCTTCTGGGCTACCGTACTGCCTCCACTCGGATACGCGGCAAGTCACAAACCGCAGGCGACACTCCAGATCAGCAACTTCACGGGCGAAGCGTTCTTTGACCGATTGCGCAGACATCGAGGTAGTGGAGCGTGAAGAGCAGTCAGCAAGATGCGGTCGAGTGAGCGCAGATGCAGGAGAATAGGACTACCTGGATCGGATTATATGCAGCCAGTGTCTCATAATACGAGGACCAGCCTCATATTCAGTCTCGCCTGACGAAAGACGTGGGCCGATTGCAGGAACGCTGGTCAGGCCGTCTCTCGATACACGCGTTCGGATGGGCAGGAACAAAACTTGATAATTGCTTATGAAAGTCTGGCATACGTGGGCTAGTTTGTAGTTTGTGAAGGGTATATGCAGCCTACGCGGTTACATGAGCATCGAGGATCATGGTGGCTCGAGGTCAGGAAGCGCGACGTTGAGCTTCTCTTTCACCGCCATGGCCCGTTCGCGCCCGGGCGGTCCGCGACCCCTTCACTCGGTCTACCGCTGGTCCTGTGGCTTTTCCCGCACCGCTTGAGCAGCAGCATCAGCTGGTCGAGCGCTCGCCAGGCTGGCGAACCGGGAAGAAAGAGGCTGGGAGGGTTATCAACCCGGGCGCAGGGAGTGAACACAAGGTTCTGGAAGCCAGAGGTGCGCTGCTCTACACAGGATGGCCACGCATGATACTGACTCGGAAGCGCAGAGGTAGACGCACTAGTTACTTGGCTGGCTGGCGTACCGTGTCGAGCACTATATACCTGACAATGCACACCGCGAGTTCGCATGATTTTGAACCCGGCGTCGGTGTAGTATCGGTTCATTTACTAGATGCAAGCAGGAATACTCACATCATGCTGATGCCCAAGATCGCGGCAGCGGTGACTGCTTTCACCTGCACGTTTTGGGCCCTCTGTATTGATCCTTGCTACACACTGTTGACCAATCAAGTGCCACACATCGTGTCGCCTCTTCCATTGCAGCGTCTCATCTGGCTAAGCTGCACCGCACAAGTTAGAGCTGTTGAAGACAAATCAAAACCTTGCAGGATATTACTCCCCTGCTCCGAACCAGTTGTTTCCCGCATGGATCGTGAGAGGTCGTGAGCCATTTCAGACTAACACAATGCCGCGCGGACCTGGACATCTAAATCCCCCGGGTTACGCGGAGACCATGGCGCTTCGCAAATTGGATGCATATGCCAGCAAGTGTGCAATATGACGCTAGAAATGAGCATCTTTGCGCCAACATGTACGTGAGTAGATCGTCGGCGGCCTGTCGTCTCTTTACGTCGTCGCGGCGTGAGTGTTGACGGGGCTAATTGGAGAGGCAAGTAGCCAGGTAACTGGACCGTGCATTGAGGCGGCCGGGCAACGTGCATGCAGTGCTTCCTTGTCGCATGTGGGCAGAGGCGCAAGCCCCAACAGTTCACGGTAACGTCGATGCCTTCGTGGCTCGTCGAGGAAGTCGTTCTGGAAATAGACCTCAGCGCACGTTCAGCGCACTGTTTTGTAACTGTAAAGGTCGACATGAGTACGACCCTCAACTTCATCCAGGCTAGACGAACAAACTGAGCACGCAATCCAAGGGTCGTGGAAATATCATGAATGAGCATTGCATTTGAGCCAGTGGGTATTGTTCATTAGCTATATACACATCCGTGAAAGTCGTTCAAAGCATTGAGCAGCGCAGAGATTACATGTACAATAAGCAGCGAAATCGCGATAATTTTGCTGGAATTTGTTCAACCGGCGTATGCGAAGGAAACAGCGCCGTACAGCCCATCCTCTCTCCCGAGTAAACCACGACCATAGAGAACCTGCAAACAAAAGACATTAGTCGACGATCATGCAAAAAAACAGTAAACGATGCTTACCTCCATCTTGCGCGCATGCCAACCAACACCGCTGCTCACGTTGCCCTTCGCGTCCGCGAGCTTTTCGATCATAGCGCGCCATGGGTGAGCTTCGTCGAGGCCCCTCCTCAAACCAGCCGGCTCACCACTCGCCTCCGCGATCCATCCGCTGGCACTGTCAACGTACCAACCGCGTCCGCCCTTGCTGCGCACGACACGCCACGAACCTCCACCGCGTCCAAGAGCGGCGAGAAGAGGGGCGGCGAGCTCGATGACGCGCAGACGCGTCGGCGGTGGCCGCGCGGGGCCACTGAGCGAGAAGGGCGGCATGCACAGTGGGTTGATGAGTTTCGTGTGCAGCGCAAGGGACGCAGAGCGCACGGACACGGCCTGTGTGCTATACCCGAGCTCCGCGCCTGAGTTGGACAGCGCGAGCACCTCGACGGCGGGCGCTTTGGTGGGTAGAAGAGTAGTGAGGGTATCAAGGGGCAGCGAAGGGATGTGTGCGAGGCCCAGAGAGCGTAGAACTGGCTGCACGGTAAAAGCAGAAAGAACTTCGGCGTCAATCGGAGCGCTGGAGAGGTCGAGATAGCGCAATAGGCCGGATGTGAAGCAAGGTGCGTTCGACACCAAGTCGCGCAACTCGTCACTGGACAGAGTGCATGGGTATGTGCCGTCCCCGTATAGGTTAAGCTCGCAGATGGTACGGGCGCCCGGGGCACGCATGAGGAGTTTGTGGATGCTCTGGCCGGTCAACCGCACGCAGCGTGAGAGAGACAAGGAGTACAAGCGCAGGGTAGTCGATGATGCAAGGCGGTCCAGGAGGACCGGCTCGATGCGCGTACCCGAAAGGTCAAGATGTGTCAGGTACGGGCTGCTCAGAACGAGCGCATGGACGGAGGAGGACGGGAGAGACTTGGCGCCGCGGAAGCTCAGCCGTTGGAGGCCGTATAGTAAGACTGGATTCGGGCTGTCCTCGGAGAAGTAAATTCGCGCAAGTTCGGCCAGAGCATTGACGAACACCGCAGACACACAACCGGTGAAGTCGAGCGCGTTGAGTTCACGGCACTCACGCCGCCGCGCCGCCTCCTCGGGATCGAGATCCTCTTCAGAATCCTCGTCGTCGGTAAGGGTTGTCCGCCCGCGCCGAGTCGGCCGATGGCGTCCAGCGGTGCCCGATCCGCGAAGGAAGAGTTCTTTCAGCACAGGGAGCGTCAAAGCACCGTCCATGTACTCAGTCGCGCCGAAAGCCGTAAGATTAGGTGTCTCCTGCAGAGTCTGTTCAGTACGCGAAATAGCCTTCAAGATTAGAGAAAAATGTACCCTTAATAGAGCCTCCAGGCGATCACCAGTGACAAAGCGGCTGTTGACACCCTCGTCAACTGAGCGCCGCATGCCGATGGTCCGGAAGTGGTTGAAGTCGAGATGCTGGATGTAACGGCCGGGCCTAGTGTCATGCAAGTCGACTAGGCAATAGTCAGGGCACGGAGAGGGACAGATGGCAAGACAAACAGGACATACCATACATACCACCCTCGTTGCCAATTAGAAGAGACTGAAGAGCGTTGGTGATCGAACGCATGAGGGTCCAGCGAGCAGGGCTTCGGCTGCTCTGGCGAACTTGACGAGGCCGATCGCGACTCGGCTCGCGCGATGCCGGGGGCGAGAGCAGCTCAATCGGAATCGTGATGTCAGGACCGCTCGCCATTGACTCGAGGATCGCCTCCTTGATTTGCCGAGTAGCGTCCTCGTCGCGGCAACCGTCTTTGCGTTGAGCGACAGCCTCTGCCGCCTCCTGCACAGTGGAGTCGATGTGGCGCGCAGCATCCTCCGGATCGGTGACATTGACGTCGCCGACAACCTCGTCGACCAAGGAAAGCCAGCTACGGGGCAGGCGAACCTCGATTTTGCGCCATAACCACGGTCGCGCAGCAGAGCCCCAAGCCTTGTTGACAAGAGAAAGGTTTGCGAGTGTCGAGCGAGCGACAGGCTCCGTCCAAGTAGACGGCGGATAAGACGTGGGCTGACTCGTTGGTGCTCCGGCCGGGAGGACGTATGTAGGATCGAGAGAAGGGTATAACGGCGGAAGCCCTGCCGCATAGATATGAGCGCAGATGAGGATGCGAAGCTCGGAGGGGACATCGTCGACGTGCGCCATGGTTGATAAACAAGAGAGAAACCCAGAGGATGGGTGTCTCAGGACGTGGTTCGGGAGCAACGTCCGACGCCCTTATAACTGACTTGAGCGGAAGGCACGTGAAGCGTCTGCCTGGAGTCCACCTCGCCGTGCTCCGGGAACCAGCACCGGATCCTCGGTCAACCTTATTATTACACTTAGCCTCATCGCTACACATCGATGAGCATGCCATCTGTTCGCCGTGAGAGATGCGCTACAGTTCAATCTTCACCACACCCTCCTCGTCACTCGAAGCCAAGAAGTTCGCGCACGCAAGAGATGACGCGAAACAAACAAGAACGGAGAGTGAAGTGGCGTATGGCGGTGCAGCTCAGCACAAACGGCTAACGAATTACCTCGTACGTCTTCGCGGAAATAAAACGGTGCACGCCGCCGTGTCGTCCAACCAGCGCGACGCAAACGTGTCCGCAAGAGATGAAGGTGAGGCGTTAGGCGACGTGCCGATCCCTAAACGCAAGGGATGCTTCACGTTGGCGAATATCCATGCTCAGCTGACAGCCCGATGTGGCATTGAGAGAACACAAAGGGCGTGTTGAGTCCGGCGGGCAACGAGGCCTCGAATCCTGGACGGGTAGCGGCCTGGCTTATTATCCAACGCCGATCGTCCGGCCACGTCGTTTGAATCATTCAAGACGCATTATTTCAAGCGTAAGGTCAGGCGCACAGTTGCCGTATGGTGTCTTCGTCAGGGGATGCTCATGGCGGGACGGCGGTGGTGATGGTTCGGAACAAAGGCAGGCATCAACATCGCCAAACAGAGTCTTCGCGAGGTCATCGGCATCGCCCTCCCACACATTTCTCTCCTCCTCATCCCAACGCAACCATCCCCCCTCAGAAGTGACTAAGTAGTAGTACAGAGTACAAAAAACTAGAGAAAAGAAAATGCTATGGTACAGACATGACATAAGACGATTGAAGTCATTGGGTTATCATTTTGGAAGGCTGCCTGTGGCGATTGCATCGGGCGCTGAGTTTACGATTCAAGCAGGAGCACGCTGGACGTTCCCGGCGCCACCTCTCCCGCTAGGAAACTGTCGAGTGTGTGTCAGATTTCATATGGAGAAGCGATACGTGAGAGTATAATGGACAGACCTTACCCGCCGCCCGCGCGGCTGCGTGCTCGCGGATGAGATGTCTCTCGTACTCCGCCTCGCCTGTACTGACGATTGTATCCACAACACTTTCCGACTCGTCGCGAGAGACACTGCGGTCCTTGGAACGCGAGATGATGTTCCCAGCACCACCTCGGCCGGTACTCATGATCTTTGAGGGCAAACGTCAATAAGTAGTGCGCATATAGTAAGGGCTGCACTGACGCCGCCCTCCGTTAGGACTTGCGGGAGCAACTCCCGGCCTCTGGTCACTGAGAAGTCGTCTGGTCCGCCAACCCCGCGCTGCGCGGGACTGGAACTAGACGGGCGGATGTTCCCTGCCCCGCCTCTCCCGGAGCTTCTCTGCGATTTTATTCAGTATGCAGGCACGCGCGCATCAACGCAAGTGCTTACCACTTCGCGTCCGCGCTGCAGCGAGCCGTCCCGGCGTTCAGGGGACACTAGAGCACTTATCAGCGACTCCGCACGCGCGAATATGGGAACGGCAACCCGGCGAAGATAAGAGACCACGCCCCCGGACAGTTTTGCGTGGCCATAGATAAGGAGTGCGGTTCCGGCGGGTAGAGATAAGGACTCGCAGAAACGTACCGGACTCAGTCGCGTTCGGCGCCACGGTGCTGGGGACACCTGCATTGGAGCTGTTTGTGCTGTCTCGCGAAAGCGAGCGAGCAAGACGATTCCCGAGGGCGGCCACCTGGCTGGTCATGGAGGGCCGGCGGAAGGCAGTCGGCGGGCTTTGCGGGGAAGACATGTTTTGTTTGCTTTCGTTGTATGCGGCGGAGGATACAGCTAGGGTTCGCAGAGGCGGTCGTGGGTGAATGGAGGAAGGGAGAGTAGTTGGGCTAGCCGTCGACTATGCGTGGTCTCTTGACTCAAGTTTTTGTGTGTTTTACCGCGCGCAAGAGCCATTCCGCCATCGATGGCGCGTATGAGAGCCGTCACGTTCGCCCCGGATCTCCCTCAGACTACGGGATGAATGAACGTGGGGTCACGAGTCGTCACCCGTACGATCTCATGCACTAGAATTGTGTCAAGGTACAAGGCGGACATCGCTTTGCGCCTTCGGGACGGCCGAATGATGAGAGAAAGGAGAGCGCGTGAGGTGGCGGAGAGGTCCTGGACAGTCGCGCCAATCGGTCGTTCCCCACCCTGCCGTAACGCGCCCAGGCTCTCGAAAACTTTGTTTCTGGGTCACTTGAGCTCACATCATCATTAATCGCGTTGCGAAGGCTTCGCGCGTCAAACCTTGCCCAAAGGCTCGCAAATAATGAGTGGAGGCGCTTCGGCTTCACACTCAAGAAGGTTGAGACTATGTAACTGCGTACGAAAGCGTCGTATGTCTATAAACAAATATGCTGCATGGTGACCCGGCACGGCGAACCAATCGAGAAAACAGGTCACGCTAGTGGATGCCCATGCGCGACCACCTCATGTGCTGTGCCGGCAGGAGAGCTTGAGTAACCCGGCGGCGCCTCCCCAATCTCGCTCTCCTGCCCAGCGACCAAGCGCTCGTATGTGAGCTGTGTTGTTAGCCGCTCCGCCGGCGATGAGTGTTGCTCCAGTCTATGCGACGGGCGCGCGTGACTGCTGCCCTCTGCAGCAGCGTAACGCGGTAGCACAGTCGATCCTCGATCTGCGAGGCTCTATCCATACAAGGTAATGAGGACTCGGAAAGTCACAAAAGAAATTAGAAGCATGGCGCACCGAGAGCAGACTAATAGGGATCTTTACGATGATGTCAAAGAGCTTTCGTTCGCCCGTACGCTCACTGATCTCCTGATTGTCACCACGTTCGACACGTAGAGTAACCTTAAGCGTATGCGTCACGCGTATACCGCCCGCACCATTCCGATTCGATGGACTCATCGTTGAAGGAACTTGCAGGTCAGCCACCAGGGTCCAAGGGCCAGGTCCCACGAAGCTTGCTAGAGTCTCTGAGGCATCGCCTGAGTGCTGTAGCTGTGCGAGCGGGGAAGATGCGAAGGCGTTGGGGTCATCCGATTCGAGGGGTAGAAGGCGATCCGTCTTCTGCTCGGGCTTCAGGGAAAGTACGGGCGCGCGCACCGGGCGTAGGGTGCGTTTGGCACTTTGCCACGAAGAGCATTCGTACTCGATATGTTCTTTTGACGACATCAGCACCCCATGTAGTTGATGAACGTTCAAACGCGAATGATGTGAGTAGGCGCGCACCTTCGATAGACATGACGATGTGCGCGATACGAATCTTCGCCATGGGGAGAAGCCGCAGCTCGAGGGGTATTACGCCGCCAACGGGAAATATTTTGCCCGAGACGAAGAAAATGTAGTGCAGCTGGTCGCTCCAGAAGCGTTCGACGAGTATGTTCCCGGTCTCCTCCGTGTCGTCCTCGCTCGGAAGCGCGACAACGGTAACATCGTGCACTGCGCTTAGTCGAGCCGTAAGCGCGCCTGGACGGTGAACGTGCGCCTTCAGTTTCCACGACACACGTCCGTACTCCACGGCCAACGACGGGTGTGCATCTGCCGGAATGGCCAATGAGATCGGAAAAGTATAGACACCTGCAGGGTTTGAGTTGCACGCGGTCAGAAGAATCCGGCGGCCTTAGTGAAGTACACATACCTTTTTTAAACTCTGTCCAGCCTAGATCGACGCCGCCATCTATGCCGTCCGGTCGAGGAGCCTCTGAGCCTGAGGCATGTACACGCTGCTTGACAGCACCGAGAAGGAAATTGGCAGCCGCCCCAAGCCGAGACGGTGTGCGTGCCTGACGGCCCCTTTGCGGACTGATGCTTGCACCGGGCGTGCTGGCCGCTGCGGCCATCTGGCTTTGCGATCGAGCGGGAGGCACGCGTCCCTCCTCGCTCGTGTTCGTACTTGTGCTCGCTAGACGGTGCTCTCCCTCACGAGACACAAGAGTCGATCCGAACAATGGCGTCGGCGAGTCCTCCGTATATGATGCGGGACGCGTTGATGGACTTGAGGCCGATCCTGTGGATTGAAAGTGAGTCGTGCGACCGCGTGATGAGGCAAGAGCACGAACGGGACTCCGTTGCCACCTCCACCTCATTTCGTCGAGAAGAGGATGGCGCAAACTCTGTTTCGTAAGACGATTCTAATGGCACAGGCGCAGGCGGAAGAACGACGGGAACCGGATCCGAAGGTAGCAGGGTCCACGAGTCGGTACTCATTTGTCTTCGCAGGCGCTGCCGCCCGCGAGCTGCGAGCGGTGACTCTCCTGTGCTCGTAGACGCGAGTGCTGGAGTCCAAGATAGTGACGACTCGAGAACAGGCGAATGTGCAAAATCCAGCTCATCGTATAGCGGCAATCCAGAGTTCACAGACAATGCTCTCTGTGAGCGAAGAGGCGGTGCAGAAGTAGCAGATGCGGCTTTGAACAACTGATGTGAAAGCAAGAAAAGCGTGCGCTCGTCTGAGGCTACGGGCTCGACCCTGTGACCCGCTCCTATACTAGCTGTTCAGCTATGCAAGCCTGACCACAAGACTAGAATATAACCTACCTGATGTTGGGGGTAGATTGATCTTGGTTTTCGCTCTGAGCTCTACTTCTATGCTCGTGATGCGTGTCGGAGTAGTAAGATCAAGGACGAGTATTCCCCGCAGAAGTGAAGGTGGTTCTGAGCTGAGTGTTCCAGGGCCATCGTCTGAAAAGTCTGCTCCGCGCACGAAAACCACGGGTTCTGCGAGGGCTAAACGGACGCTGCTTCGGGGTGCCATGGTGGAGGTTAGAAGACAAACAGTAAATTAGATATAGCGGCATCGCGTTGAGCAGTCGCGGTGTCTAGGCCAGGCAGCATTCCGGCGGCGAGGCTGGCGCAATAGAACGTGCGCCGCCGGCCTTTACCTCATCTATTGCGGGGTGCGGCAGCACGCCTTGACTGTTCTAGCAGCGTTCTGAGCCCGGCTGTACAGCCACAGGGGTACCCATCCTGATTGTCATCTTCAGAGTCAATCCCCACTTGGCCGTATCCGACGTCAAATGGCGACATTCCCATTGAGCGCACCGGGACGATCTCCAGCTGGAAGCCGCTCTTGACCGCATGGGAGAGCTCGTCGAGTACAAATATTGAGTAAAACAACGCTTCCGGTATTACGGCAGGCACAACAGTACAGGTGGTCTATGGGAGACATCCGAATAATGCCTGCATGGACCGTGGTTGTTCGGGCTAAGTTCGGGTGGCGGGAACCCGCAAAAACCTGAATTTATCCACGTGGACTTGGTGTCATCCCGGGCCGCAATGATCCCCAGGCCCGTACGGAGCGCGCTGCGCGCCTCACACTTTCCCTCTCGAATCTATTGTCCTCGGCAGGAACATCGCTTTCATGTCCAAGCTTCCTGCAATTGCAACTCTGAAAGCCACCAGTCTACGGTGGCTCTCAGTAGAGTAAACAATGAGCAAGATCAATGCATCAGGCTGACCCTTGAAAGGATGGCGAGCTGTGGCCTGGATTTGATTTTTTATAAGACGAACGTTTCAAGTGAAATCATGTTCCACCAAGTTCGCGCTCCATTCTGAACTACCTCATCCTCCACCACCAGCCCGCACATGGCCGTCGAGGGCCAAGAGCCCGCAAGCGTTCAAAGGAATAAGCTCGTCCGTGCGCTCGCGTTCTTGAGTGGCCAGCTCAACTTCTACCGCCTGCACATCCTCTACTTGTGCGTTCGGCAATCCCCTCCTATATAATGAGAACCGCGTGGTCACTAACCGATCTGCGCATCACCTTCCCGGTTACAGTATATTCACGCCTCTCATCTTCTCCGCCATCTTCTACGCCAGCAATGGAGAGACGCACATCCGCTATATCGATGCGCTATACAACTGCGTTAGCGCCATGGTCGTGTGCGGGCTCGCGACGGTCGACCTATCGTCCCTCACGCCGTGGCAACAGGTTATACTGTTCATTCAGATGTGCATAGGGAACCCGGTGCGTAATAGCGACTCTGAACAAAGGAGTGCCATCATTTACGCAGACGTTCATTCCCAGATCGTCGTTTCTTGGTTCGTCGTGTACATGCGCAGGTGAGTGGCGACTGTCGAAAGTCTTGGCACTGCGCTTCTATGCGCTTTCGAACTCGGTCGTACACTTGCCACTCTGGCACAGTCGTGCATACGAACTTGGTCACACCTGAGCCTTGAGGCACAGCCCAATCTTTCTATCATCTGATAGGCGCTCGTGTAGCCCTCGAACTCGCCTCAGCCCGATGCTGACTGTGTTCTTTCCTCTAGACGACTGTTCAAGAAGCGCTGCGAAAACATTGTTATCAATGCCCGCTCTCGCTCACAGTACGACGACAATGAAATTTCGCGCCGGCCTTCACGTCTGGGCTCATTATTTCGGCGCAAGCGCGGCTTGACCACAGTGGATGAGGAGGAAGAGCCCGAGACGCCTGTCAAGAGGTCCGGTCACAATACGCCCCGTAAAACCGGCACCGGCGTACGCACGGACATGATCCGGCGAATGGATGACGCCCCGAAGCTCGTGAATCCGAGTGGCTGGATTAGCGAGCGAATCATGAACGAGAAGCAAGCGCTCAACGATCCAAAGGCGGAGCAGCCCATCCCTTCCTCCGAGGACAGCGATGATAGCACGAGTCCACCGACGACGGCAAGCACTATCCCGCAGATCGTTGAGGAAAAGGAAGAGGATCCTGAAGGGCGCAGGGACCAGTAAGTTATGATTCTTTGTCACCACGACTGAGCACTCATAGACTGCAGTGAACACAGTGCCATTGTCGGTAATCGAGCACGCTCTCGCTCGACAGCCAGCGGAGATCCTCGTACCACACGCTTTGCGTCGCCTGAACGCGACGAGACCGAACGCGAGCGCGTACCTATGCCCCGCACGCAGACTATCGAGTTTGCGCCCGAGCCTCGCATCCGCCGCGGCTCGCAGGCGATGACCATGCAGCCCACTATCTCTGAGAATGGGTACAGACGGAGCGCTTCTATCAACACAATAAGCTCGGAGCCAGGTACACGTCCGCCTGCAGCGTCGCTTCGCACAGCGATGACCTACCAAAGCACACTTCCACCACCCGGATCCAGCGCCAAGCATTCTGGCTTCGGAGGCTTCCCGCTGCCCCATGAGATATTGGGTCGAGTCGTGCATCACCTGTTCCCGAAAGTTAAAGCGAAGCTCGAGCGCACACTCACTATGCCGCGTACAATGACGGTGACGAGCCAGTCGGGTCAGCAGAACGTTGACGATGGCGCCACGGTCGTGCCCTACATCTCGTTCGACGCTATCATTGGCCGCAATTCGCGGTTCCATGAGCTTACGAACGAGCAACTCGAGGAGCTGGGTGGCGTCGAGTATCGCGCGCTTAACGCACTGCTCTGGCTGCTTCCTTTGGTATGCCCTTGCAATTCTCATGTTGAGACGGCCACTGATAGTTTTGGACAGTACTTCTTCGGCGTCCAGCTCATCGCGTTCGCGGTAATTGCCCCGTACATGACCTACACGCAAAAATTCCAGGACGACTTCCGACCCCCACAACAGCACAAGTTCATCTCCCCAACGTGGTTCTCTCTCTTCCAGGTCGTATCCGCCTTCACCAATACCGGCACATCCCTCGTCGACCAAAGCATGATCCCTTTCCAAACAGCGTATCCCATGATATTCTTCCTCGGCTGGTGCATTCTCGCAGGGAACACCGCCTTCCCAATCTTCCTCCGCTTTGGCATCTGGTCGCTGCACAAGCTCTGCCCTAAACGAAGCTCCGTAAACGAAACGTTACACTTCCTACTCGACCATCCGCGCCGGTGCTTCATTTACCTCTTCCCGAGTCATCAAACTTGGTTTTTGTTCCTTGTGCTCGTCGGGCTCAATCTCACGGATTGGGTGTGCTTCCTGCTGCTTGATATCGGGAACGAAGAGATCGACAAGATCCCGGTTGGGACGAGGATGGCTGATGGAATGCTTCAGGCGTATGCCGTTCGTGCTGCCGGGTTCGCCACGGTGACCATTTCGGGCCTTGCGCCTGCGGTGAAGGTGCTCTACGTGATCATGATGTACATCTCCGTCTGTGCGTACCTCCCCTCTTCTCTCTTTGCTATTCATCATTGACCTTTTTGAACATAGATCCCATCGCAATGAGTGTGCGCTCAACGAACGTATACGAAGAACAATCACTGGGCATCTACATGGACGAAAACGAATCAGAACCCCAGTTTCCTGCCGGCGCATCGGAGGGCCAACGCATGACGGTTTGGAGCACTTACCTCGCGCAACATATCCGCCGTCAGCTCTCCTTCGACATGTGGTGGCTTGGCGTCTCGCTTTTCCTAGTCTGCATCATCGAGCGACACCAACTCAACGACGAGAACGCCTACTACTTTGACATCTTCGCCATTGTGTTCGAGCTCGTCAGCGCGTACGGCACCGTTGGCTTGTCACTGGGCTTGCCGTTCGCGAATTACAGCTTGAGCGGGAAGTTGAGCGTGCTGAGTAAATTGGTGGTCATCTGTGTTATGATTCGTGGACGCCATCGTGGATTGCCGGTCGCGATCGACCGTGCGGTTGTGTTGCCGTTCGAGTTTAGGAAGGCGGTGGAGGATAGTGGTTTGGGTGTGACGAGGAGCGAGACGATGAGTGCGAGTGGGGTCAGTGATACGCAGGCTGGTGCTGAGTTTAGGAGAAGGTTGAGCCAGCGGACGAGTTCGAGGCAGAGTGGGGATGGGAGGTAACGCTGGAGCGTTTTGCTTGCAATACCCCTCCAGACATCATACACGACACTCTTGACGACGCCGGAGCCTCCATATAATCCTTAATACACCGTCCCATCTGCTATGTCTCTTCTTACGCTCTTCTGCACCTACACACCTACACACCCTCATAGACCTTAGACTGTACCTGCATATCCTGTCATGACCTCACATGTTCTGTTGTTACTGCTTTCCTTAGACGTTATCCTTCTTGCTTCCCTTTGTGTTCTTGCTTTTACTTCGTGTATTTGTAGCATCCTATTCCTACGACGTATATCTACGTGTGCATTCCCCGTGCATATGCATTGAGCTTAGCTTGAACCTTGCCATCAATGTTACGCTACGGGCAACCGTCGACGTCAGGGCGTCCTTTGATGATATGGAGTTGGTCAGGACGAGTGGCGCTGGGGCGCTGGGTGTCGACGTCATACCCGGGCCTGCGCACTCAGCTCAAGCTGCATAAGACTCCGTCTGTTTGCAAAGCGTAACATACAGCGAACCACCTTCACCAAGACTACTACACATTCTACTATCTCTATATCATAAACAAGGATGTGCGTAGTCTATCGAAGTGGCTCAAGATCGCGGAGCTGAGACATCCGTCAGGTCGATGCGCGCTTCTGGAATCAATAACTACGAGAAGTACGAGTGCGTACTATCGTTTGCCAACTAACTACTGCCAGATATTGACCATGCGAGTAGGCAGTCACCGAACGCGAGCGGTTCAGCAGCGCAGGCTGCTCATGGTGGAGCAGCCGGTGCCCCGCCGCCTCTACCGCCACGGCATGAGCCCGAGGTCGGGCACGCCGGGCAGACTGGATTTGCTGGTGCCGACCATGCTGCAGGTACATCTGGTCATGGTAAGTGTCAGGCTCTCTGGAGTTCAAGAATGTCGACTGACTGTTGCATCCGTAGGCCTAGGTACAGGCGCTGGTGCAGGAACGTACGAGCAGGACGTGAAGCACCCTGTCGACTCGGCGGAGATGGCGCGTACTCAGCCAATCAAGTCTGGCAGCAGTACGTTGCATCTTTATGCAATACTTCCAAAGCTGACCGAGTATACGCAGTCGGTGATCGCGTAGGCGCTAAGATCGAGAAAGGCGCTGGGATGTTGGGCGGTATGATTCACGGTATTAACCATGGCAAGGACCGGTTCAACGACGGCCTCGACAACGGCGTATCGAACGGTGGACGGTCTTGGAGCCAGAAGAATCAGGATATGGTGCGCGGGATAAACCAGGGTATCGATAATGCGGCTGGTACGGGGCATAGGGCAGCGCATGAAGGGTACCAGGAAGGCACAACAGAGGCTAAGGTACATGCTACGGGTCCGCCCACTACCAACCGGTTCTAGAGATATATCATAGTAGGGGAAGAGAACGTGTACGAATATAATGTAGCTATAGCTTGACGATTTTCGGTGCCGATGAAGGCATGTGGCGGCAGAGCAAAGTGACTTGATCGGAGGCTCGGAGCCGCCGCATCGAATCCTATGTACAACTGCTGGCATACTCAAGCGGTGAATTGTATGGCCAGAAAGACGCGTCGCAAGTGACGTCGACTCAAAATATGTCCAAGCAAGATCCGAAGAGGGATGGAAGAGGGGAAGGAGAAGGAGGGCCCATGGCCGGCAAGTGCCGAAACGGGCCTCTGCAAGAAATTCGAGCGCTTTCCTCGCGTGTTCCTGTACCGTCACGTCCTCCCTCTACAGGACAGACCTCTGGACCGGGCACATCCCTCCTCGGTCGACTTTTCCCCCTTCCCTTTTCTACACGTTTACTTCCAGCCTCTGTCGAATAACTTCACGTTATTTCGCCTGCTGGCAGGTCGGACCCATCGCGCGCTTCGACTACTACACCTAGATCTCAAAACAGCCAACCGACGCAAATCGATCGATTTCACTCTCATCGACACGACCGTTCGTGAGTACCGATCTCTTTACTTTGTAATGTGCGATCCTTTTCTGTTCTGTTCTTTGTTTATCCGTATGAGGCGGGGTGGGCTGGCGAGGAGATTGGGGCGAGGATTGGGTGGGCGGCGGCCGCGCGGCAGCGGTGACGCGGGGATTTATCTCCAGAAATGAAAGTGCGGCTTGTCGGCGGGTGAACGAGGCTTGCACGATGGTCGTGCGAGTGTCGGCGTCGTTGGCGCGCAGTACGCGGAGCCTCGGGCAGTGCTCATCGGGCGACCCACGCGACCCGAGATCGCCTGCCTCAGCAACACCGCGCCGCATTCTATTGGGCTGTGGGCTCGCATCGTATTTGGAATGATGTATAGGCATCATTGTCTGTCTTGCGGGTGCGGGTAAAGACGGCGCATCATGTCGCTCTATTCACGGTCAAATGCGCTGCCGTGGGGCCGAAAAACGTCGCATCGCGGCTCTGATGTGCTTCTCAGCGGCATGGTCTGCTTTTTGAATACTAGACTGGTTTTGCAGAACGAGCTCTCTGGGTCGGCGTCTGGGGTGGCGAATGTCGGCGCTTATTCTGTCCTCGGACACGCGCCCTACAAACCACGCCTGTCGCCTGTTGCCCTTCCTTGGATCCTCGGCCGCTGAGACCCGCCTTTTGACCCACACACCTTTTTCTGCATCGATTTATCGGATAATTCGCTGACCTTATTGCCTCCCAGAATGAGCAAATCCTCAACAGCATCAAACTCGAAACTTCCTCCGCAACTTCCGACAAAGTCGGCTTGGGCCCGCGGTCCCCCACCCGTAGCAACATCGCGCTCGCAATCTCCCGCGCCTTCCACGCCTACCACTCCCAACACCCCTGGTCCCGCTGTACATGGCAACCACTCGCGCCGTCCCAGCACGCTCGGCCAGGGAGCATCCGTAAAGGAGGGAGTCTCCATACCCCGCAATGCACCCGCCGCCGCCAAAGCAGGTTCGCATGCACTTTTATCACAATGTATGACACGCTGAATGCTCACACGCCCGTTTAGGCGGCTCTGGCGTGACATTCGGCTCGATAGATAACGCTGGCGCGCCTATCTCCTCTTCCCCGGCAGCGGCACCGGCTGTGAAAAGTGGCGACGTCACCAAATTTGGCAGCGTATCCGTTAACGGCGAGGCGGCAAAGTCGGTCATCACGAACCGACCACAGGCGCCGTCGGCATCTTCGTCGACCGCCCCTTCGACAGCTTCGACTCCCGCAACGACAGCGCCCACCTCCACACCCTCGCCCGCCCCCAAGCTCAATAAAAGGGACATTTCGAAGCTCTTCCAGGGCCCGTCCGTTGCCGCACCGCCCCACGCGTCTACGCCTTCGCCTGCCGAATCGACGGCATCCCCCGCCAGCCGCCCATCAAATTTGCCGCATGCTAATGCACCAGCATTCGTGCCGCCGCCATTCACTCCCGGTGGTCTTCGGGCAGGCCAAAATGGTACACCGCCTGGCGGCCCGCCTCGTTCGCCATCCTATACGCGGCCCATGGCTAATGGCCAAAACGGAAATGTACCCGGAAGACCGCCTAGTGGACCGAATGCCGGTGTCCCGCAGGCGATGCCTAGCCCACGCATGGGTCAACATCCGCCTCCTGGTCAGCCTGCGGGTATGCCGCCAATGGGACCTTGGGGTCCGTACTATGTGCGTATGCGTTTGCTTGTACATGGCTAGCTATGATTCTGACTTTTTACCAGGCGTATCCGTACGGTATGCCGCCGCCTCCGCCAGGTAGCGAGGGCATGTACCAGTACCCGCAGCCTCCTTCGTGGGGTATGCCTCCGCAGGGTATGCCGCCGCACCATCAGCAGCAGCCCGGTGGACCTCCGCAGGGCATGCCGATGTCCCCGCACAAACCTCCCTCTGGCCTCCAGACGCCCAGCACGCCAACATTGGCACACGCGTCACCTGTCGCTCAGCACCCGCCGCCCCAGCAGTCAAATTTGACGTCTCCACCGCCGACACCTAGCACATCGAACAGCTCAAGGTTGAACGGCGCTGCTGGTGCCTTCGTTCCGAAGAAGACGATCTCGCTTAAGAGCTCGGATGGGAAGCCTGTCGACCTCGATTCGCTTAGGCGTAACGTTGGCCCGTCGCCCGTCAGCGCCACTCCTCAAAGTCCGAGCGTCGACAAGATTCAGCATACACGGACGCCGAGTCGGCCTGTGGTGAGGATGGAGACGCCGGAGCAGAAGAAGGAGCGCGAGGCTGCCGAGGAGGAGAAGGCGAAGAAGGAGCGCGAGGCGAAGGAGAAGGAGGAGAAGGCCAAGAAGGAGGCTATCGAGAAGAAGGAGAGAGAGGAGCGCGAGAAGAAGGAGAAGGAGGAGAGGGAGAGGAAGGAGGCTGAGGAGAAGATTGCGAGGGAGAAGGAGGAGGCTGAGAGGAAGGCGAAGGAGGAGGCTGAGGCGCTCGAGAAGGCCAAGAAGGAAGAGGAGGAGAGGAAGCGGAGGGAGGAGGAGGAGCTCGCTGCGAAGGTCAAGGCTGAGGAGGAGGCAAAGGCTAAGGAGGCCGAGGAGAAGAAGGCCGCTGAGGAGGCTGCCGCTGCTAAGGCGAAGGCTGACGAAGAGGCTAAGGCCAAGGCCGCCGCCGAGCCCGCACCCGCACCTGCTGCTGAGCCGGAGAAGGAGGAAGGCGAGATTGTCGAGGAGAAGAAGGCTACCGAGGACAAACCGGGGCCTCTCCGCGTCGAGACTGCTCTCCCGTCTCCTGAGACTCGTCGTCGCCCTGGCCCGCTCAACCTCAAGGATGTTGGAAAGAACATCCCGCAGCCGCTTCCCTCCGCGCTTGCCACCGCACGCATCATCGACGATATCAGCTCGATCGCGTACCCTGAGGGCATCCTGAGCCCGAAGATCGAGTTGAACGTCAACGCCTCCAAGGGCAAGTTCAAGTACGACCGCGACTTTTTGCTCCAGTTCATGGCCGTCTGCAAGGACAAGCCCGACAACCTCCCGCCGCTCGACGCTATCGGTCTCGAGCCCTCTGACCAGGCATTCGGCATGACCCGCGGCGGCTCTGGCCGTCGCGCTTCGGGCATGCAGACGCCCTCGCGCTCGAACAATCCCATCGGTCTTGGTTTCGGCCCGATCGGCAAGGCTGGTATGGGTAACTTCGCCATGCCTACCGGCGCGGCCAGCAAACTGTCCAGCGAGGAGCGCTTTGCGATGGCGAGTCGTTCGGCGTCGACGAGCGGTGCTGGGATGCCCCGTGCCGCACCGCCGCTCTCGCGCACTTCCAGCCAAGGTGGACCCGGTGGCGGTGACCGTCGCAGGACTCGCAGCTCACGCGGACATGCTCGTGACAACAACAGGCAGAGCACGATCCAGCAGCCGCCGGCGAACATGCAGCCGCCGCTCGAGCCCGTTGCACCGCTCGAGGCGACCGCGAACCGCTGGACGCCTGCGAGCATGAAGCGCGGTGCGACCGTCGATCAGGACTCGCCCGAGCTTGTCGACCGTAAAGTCAAGGCTCTGCTCAACAAGCTTACGATGGAGCGCTTCGACTCGATCTCGGACCAGATCATCGAATGGGCGAACAAGTCCGAGAAGGAGAAGGACGGACGCACGTTGATTCAGGTTATCAGGCTCGTGTTCGAGAAGGCGACGGACGAGGCGACGTTCAGCGAGATGTACGCGAGGTTGTGTAGGAAGATGATGGAGCAGATCTCGACGAAGGTTCAGGATGATGGGATCTTGAACAATGAGGGCAAGCCGTTCGCCGGTGGTCAGTTGTTCAGGAAGTATCTCCTTAACCGCTGTCAGGAGGATTTCGAGAGGGGTTGGGCGGCGAAGGATGCTGCTGCTGCGGCCGCTGCTGCGAAGGCTACCGAGGATGCTGCCGTCAAGGAGGCTGCGAACAAGGCGAAGGAGAGCGGCAAGGCGGACGACGGCGAGGAGTTCGAGCTCTACTCGGACGAGTACTACGCTGCTGCCAAGGCCAAACGTCGCGGACTCGGTCTCATCCGGTTCATCGGAGAGCTGTTCAAGCTGCAGATGTTGACGGAGCGTATCATGCACGAGTGTATCAAGAAGCTACTCGGTAACGTCGAGAACCCCGAGGAGGAGGAGATTGAGAGCTTGTGCAAGTTGCTGTCGACTGTTGGCAGTATTATCGATACGCCCAAGGCGCGCGCACATATGGACGTGTACTTCTCGAGGATGAAGGAGCTTGCGAAGAGCAAGAACGTCAACTCGCGTATGACGTTCATGTTGCAGGTACGTGTACTCACTTCTTTGATGTTCGTTCAGACTGCTGATGCTTTGCTGGTTTGTAGGATGTTATCGAGCTTCGCAGCAACAACTGGCAGCCGCGTAACAAGGTTGCGGCGCCTACGACGCTCTCTCATGTTCACGAACAGGTCGGTTCTTTCTATTACCCCTTCTGAATCATCGACTAACTTTACTCTTCTTACTACAGGCCGCGAAGGATAGGGCCGCAGCGGACAACCATGCCGCCATGAACCGTTCGAACCCGATGCAACGCGGTGGCTCGCGCCGCGGTGATAACCGCAACGAGGGTCCCGTCATCGGTCCCGACGGCTGGGCGATCGCAGGTTCTGGCTCTGGTGCACCCCGCGCACCGCCTAAAGCTGGCGATCTGTCGAACTTCGGCAAGATCAATAAGCAGCAGCCGATGACGTTCGGTCCCAGTGGTGTCTTCGCCAAGGGCAAGAAGGACGGTCCTGCTGGCTCGGTTCGCGAGGGCAGCGTGTCGCGCACGGCGAGCGTGTCGAGGAATATGTTCGATATGCTCTCTGGCACGGACGCCCCCGAGGCGCCTGTGGCTACGAAGTCTAGCAGGCCGCCGAGCCGCAAGCCGAGTGTTGATCTCAGCCAGGCTGGCGCGTCCGATGCGCCGATGCAGCGTCGTAAGCTTAACTTGCTGCCCCGGAGCAAGCCGGTCGAGGAGGCGGCCAAGCCGGAGGAAGAGGGCGATGAGGAGGGTGAGGAGGAGCAGGAGGAGCAGGCTGGGCCCAGTATGTCAGAGGAGGAGGCGAAGCGGAAGATCGACGAGGATATCAAGGAACTGTTCAGCATACAGTCGCTCGACGAGGCCGAGAGCTACTTCACCAGTTTACCAGCCGAGTACCACTGGCAGCTCGTGGATAAGATGTGCAATAAGGGCATCGACGGCAAGGCTTCGGAGACGCAGCTCGTCACGGATTTGCTTACGCGCGCGCACGAGAAGTCGCTTGCGGATATTGAGGCGTTCGAGAAGGGTCTCGAGCCGCTTGCGGAGTTCATCGACGATATCGCGATCGACGTGCCCAAGGCGTTCGATATCTTCGCCGGGTGGATGCGTGCGACGGGTATTTCGGCGGATGAGGAGCGTAGGGCGCGTATCGCGGAGAAGTTGCCGGAGGGCAAGGACAAGCTCCTCGGCATGCTCGCATAGTCTGCTTAACCTCCCCGCTCGTGCTCCCCATTTCCGTCTCCTGTCGCTGTCGTATCTTCACTGTGCTGTGTCAGTCACCCTTGCTGCTTTCGTTCCACGACCCATCCCCATCCCACTCGTCCTCGCGTTCTCGTCCTGCTACATACTGCTAGACGGCATATCACGGACGTCTTTTCTGCCTCTCAACCCCACACGCATTCTCCAATCCCCGCCTCGTCTTTCTTACCGCACAGCCGTTAATGCATACACATCCATGACTTATTCGCCCTGTTGCTTCTTCTTCCATTCCCTGTGTCCCCTCCACACGCGCGGCGCTCCTGCTCGCTGCCCGTTGTACATATCGCGATACCGGCTTCCCTCGTCCACGTCAATCCCCGCACCCACTTTTACCCCTTCTGTCGACTTCGTTGTCGGCCTGTTGCATTTTTTGTTCTTCATGTCCCCTTTTTTGTGTAACTGGCTTGGATCCGGGTTTCCGCTTTTTACCTCCTTCATATTCGTGTTCCATCTTTTTCTTTGCTCTCTCTCTCTTGTTGCTTCGGGCACACATTGCAACGCATGACGCATGTTTCTGTCTTATGTATGTATTTCGACACGTCCTTGATGGCGATAGATTGCAGACAATCATTTCTCCAACTGCTTTGGACCTTTGGTGACTCGAGCCGGTGAGGACGGAGTGATACGGTGGATGATCAGGGCTGTGGTACGATCCTAGGACCGGTACGTACCCTGTTCTGTGCGCAGATGTTCGGTGCATTGATTGAACAAAGGTGATGCTGGGTTGTCTTGCGGTGCCTTGCTTGGAACAAGGATCACCAACTATTTCAACGCGTCTGGCATAGCGACTGAGAGGCGTCCATCTTGACTCGTCCACGTCTACACTACATCACTCCCACCGCCTCCCCCTGTGGCGCGGTGACAGATGGTCCAGGGATTATTTGACCAGAGCGTTTAATCGGTGGGAACGAGCGACTATACCTAGGAACCTACTGTCAAGAACGTATCGTTCCGCGAACAGAGCCTATGCTGTACTGTTCCATCGCTTTGTGGTTCATCGTCGCTGCGCTTCAACACATCAAGATGGAACTACCGTGCCCTTTCACATATAGTTGGTCGTGTTGAATTCGCGCCCATGGCAACTAATCATTCTATCTGCATCCCATGTCCTCCCAGGATCGCCGACTTGGCCAGCTCGAAGCTGCACTACATGATGCCCAATCAGCCTTGCCGGGCGTGATTCTGGGATCTCTTCTCCTAGGTAGGCGAGTCCCCCTGCGTCGTAACGCATCGCCTTTACTTATGCACTCCAGGCGTCTTCACTCTTCTCATAGCCTTCTCGGCGTACATCCTCAAGTACGTTCCTAGGCCGATCCTAGGATTCACGTATCTGATCATCCCAGGCATAAAGGCTTGCGCAAGCGACCATACGCCGTGATGCTGTTCGCCGTGGTGCACATGTACACCTGTGCATTGATATTCTGGGCGGTAACGGTGTACTCCCTGCTTCAAGCCGTTATGGATCCCGACAGATACGCGATATTGGACGCGAAGTCCGCGGGAGCGAGGAGTAGGGTTTTGCTAGTTTGCTTGGGATTGAATGTACGTCGCCTTTCGTTTCAGCTCTTCACCGTCACTTACAACGGTATGCGCTCAGTTCTGGTTCAGCGACTTTATCGTCGTGTGGCGGATATGGGCACTGTGGGCTGATAGCCGCAAGATGTGGTGCATCCGAGCAGTATCATGTACTTTGGTCTTGGGAGTCGTCGGTGAGACACAAGTTTGCCATGTCGTCAAGGCTGCGTACTCAATGATTGAGTGACAGTGGCTGGCCTCGCCGACTTCATACAAGACCTAATGGTGACAGTCGATCGTAGCTACCCCACTGCCGGTCAGGCGGGAAGTTACTTCAACGAACCGTCCCCTCTCTACGCAAGCTTCGCTGGGGTAGTAGCCGCGTTCTTTAGCGCCGTATTGAATGTGTGGTGTGTGGCGCTCGCATTCGTCAAGCTCTGGTCAGTGGTTCTGCGGCACCTTGACACTGTGCACTGAAGGATTGACAAGTCTCTACTCAGGCAGATCAAACGATTGCAGGCTATCATCGGCCATCGTCTTCGGGACAGTCGTCCTGGAAAGCTTCTCATAATACTATGCTTCAGCGGATTGGCTTATTGCATCTTCTGGGTAAGCCGGCTATCTCCGTTCTCGCGGCACTTAATCTAAACGCACGCTGAAGGTATACTGGGTGGTCGCGAGCGCCGTCAACGGTGGGCCCGGGCTCAACCAAACCCTGCTTCTGTGCAACAGTGCAGCCGCAGTGCAGATCAACGTCAGTCGCATCCCGCAACATTGGTCTCACTCACTCATCTATCGCTGCACAGGGCATTTATCCTACGTTCGTGATCACCAGTCTCTCTCTGCAACAGGCAAACAATGCAGACGAGCAGGTGTTACCGACCATACTGTCTTCAGTCGTTGATCCCCTTGTTCGATCTCCCAGCACGACACAGAACCCTTCTAGACAGTCGTCTTTGCGATCTACGCTGACTTTTGCCACAAGAAATTCATAAACCTTGACAATCTGTGACAGACACCGTCGTGTGTGGACGCTGCGATAACTGGGGCTAAGTACTCAGTGACACAATACTGATGATAACCTTGCTCAACTACGCGAGAGAGCCATATTTATGCTGCTCTCAGCCCCCCTGTTAGATGAATTGGCACATCGTAACATGAGTAGGAACGAGTGGGCCAGTATCTTATTTGGACCATAGCAGTTCGAGCCTTACGCAAGGCTGTGCGTGGCACATTCGAGCGTGCCCCGACCTGAGGAGATTCAGAGACTGCTGCGAGAGCTAGCATACAGCCATCCATCTATGTAGTGTACCAAGGCGCGAGTATCGTGTTGCACAATGAAAGAGAGGTGATAGTCGTGCAGCGTTCGAGTTGAGGCATACCCAGGCGCGCCGCGCTTGGCGCCGGCGGAGTTCGGTCCGATTGCCGGCGAGCGAGCGGCGCCGGCAAACGAGCTCCTGGAGTCCTGAGCCCATACCACCATGACTGGTTTTTGTGCCCCCCCCCCTCAAATATCTACGCAGAGGTCGATACGACGGCTATGAAGACAAACTGTACCACCCTTTCGATTTCTGCGCCTCGTGCGATACAAGCACTTTCCTGCCGTGTTGTACTTTCCAGTACTGCTGTGCCCAGTCTGCAAGACGAGCTTTCGCCACTTGCGTCTCTGATTCTCCATTCTTTAGGCAGCATTAATACACCGAGATGCATGACCTATTCTCGTGTACTCGTACACCTTCCTAAGCATCTCTGCGAAAGTCACTGACTGCCTCATCTGGTGCTCTCGTTATATGATGTTACCAAGATTCATCACTTCAATACTTGACAATTATCATTACACGCAAAAGGCAGGTTCTCTCATGTTTTTCCTGTGCACTTTTGGTGACGACACTCACAAATACGTTCTAGAACTGCTGCCACGGGGAGGGGCACGACAAGGCCTTGAAAACTGGATTCCTGTGCTCCTGCACCACAGCGTTCAAGCATCCCCGTCTAGTGAGAGTCGCATAGGTCTCAGGCGATTGGATCTACCGTTCATATACCCTCTTGCGTGTCTAATGATGATCATTCTCCTTAACCCTTGGCAGTGGCAATACGCGGCGAGTTCTCGCCGCATGTCGGCGGTGAGTATGCGGGAATCTCGCTGGCATTTATCAGCCCTGTCAATACAATAGTCTCTGTAGTGATTCGGATCGGATTGTTAGGGTCTTTTTGCCATATCTCAGTGTCATTGTGCGGGTGGCAGGGGTGGCTTCGCGTAACGTCATTGCATTCTTTACTAGGGTCCAACCGTCTCATGCTTGTGCTTCTAGGTATACAGGCTATCGCCGTCATAGACATACGACGTGGCATGAACAGAGAAATACTCTGGCTGTAGCATATAACCGCTGTCCTGTACTGACGCTCTTCCTTGCCACTCATCCCCAAGATGCCTTCGCACATTCAAGTTACTCGGCTCGAAACTGCACTCAAGGATGCCAGATCGGTGTCGCCTGCAGTCATCCTAGGGAGTTTTCTCTTCGGTAAATGTACGCTATAAGGGACCTCAGGGCGAATCGTTTATCATCATTACACTCCTCTAGGCGGATTTACTTTGCTTTTGGCATTCTCGGCGCATATACTGAAGTACGCTCGTAAAGCCTTCTTGGGTATCGATCGCATGATTGACCATTTCAAGGCATAAGGGACTGCGTACCCGTGCTTACGCTGTCATGCTTACCCTTGTTATACTCATGTACGCACTTGCGGCAACGTCCTGGGCAATCATCGTGTCTTCATTACTTCGGGCCGTCGGGGACCCTCAGGACTACGCACTGCAGGCTTCCAGCTCCCTCATCATAAGGGACAAAACCCTTCAGTGGTGTTTGGGTCTCAACGTAAGACGTAATTCCTGGGGCCGCGACCGCATTTCTGAGACGTGGCCAGATATTCATGAGCGATATCATCGTCGCCTGGAGAACATGGTCACTGTGGTCAGATAGCCGAAAGGCAAGATGGCTAGGAGTCGCTGCGTGCCTGTTGCTGCTTGCGATAGCCGGTACGTGCCGCTACGTTTCTCCGGTCGTTCTGAGATACATTCGAGAACAACAGCGTTTGGGGCCGCCGACCTCGGGGAATACAGCCTTCAAACGATCATTCCAGATGAGCAGAACGCTGGCGCGCTTGGGTATGATAACGAACTGTCCATTGTATATGCAAACTTCTGCGGTGACGTCGGGGTTGTATTCAGCGCTGTCTTGAACGTGTCGTGTGTATTACTCACTGCTATCAAGACACGGTAGGCTCCTTATATACACTACCAGGGATACTCAAGATGCTCACTCTTTTGCAGGCATCTGAAAAGGCTTCAGAGGACTATTGGCCGCCGCCTCTCTGAGAACCGTGTTGGACTGATCCTCATCTTATTAGTATCATGCGAGATGGCTTACTGCGTGTTCTGGGTGAGTAAACGAGACGCATGAATGCGAGTTGTCTGATAACACGACATTATATCAGGTCTATTGGGTGGTCATCAGCTTCCGGAATATTGGCCCTGACATTCCCAACCTGAACTTGACTCTCCTAATCTGCAACAACACCGCCGCGGTACAGGTCAACGTAAGCCATTCCGTGGATTCACCATGTATCTTACCCATCCTCTGTCCCCAGGGAATTTTCCCAACTCTTGTCATTGTGTGCGTTGCACTACAGCAAACCAGCAATGCCGGTATCTACAACGTACCATCACCTGTACCGCATAGAGCACCATCGCCGTTCACCTTCGCGACAAGCCTTATCAGCCCTCCCGCCGACGTCTTGATGGTACCCTTAGAGCGCTGCCAGCAGTCCGGCTTATCCAGCGAGATTTCCGGCGAGGAAACTGCATAAGAACTGGTATACTCCCTTACTATCTGATCGCCTACGCGTCTGACCTAGTACTAGGTCATTGGATCGCGCTCCATTGTCAATGGTAAACGTCTGTTGCCTTGTGAGGGCCCACGCCTGCCCAGAACGATTTTCTTCAATACATGATTGCACCACTGTCTCGTCGTATCTTGCCTCCGATGCATCTCTCAGCACTGTATGGACGCGAAGCTCATATTTCTAAATCACGAACCTGCATAAACGCTGTGGCCGCGGGACAGAAGTGGTTGGGGACGAGGAGGTGCCACTGCGCGTAGCGCGAATTGAGGTCGGTCCGATTTCCGGTGAGCGCATCAAGTCGCAAGTCTGTCTCGATTGGCAACGAACACAAGTTGAATCTACACTGTGACCAACATGATCCGGTCCGTGTCGCCCGAGCTTCTGTGACTCTGAAACAAGAAATGATACTTGGCTGTCATGGTATGTAGTGGACTGGACGTACTAATGAGGGCCACGGCCAAATTGTCGCGGCAAACGATCAAAAACTAGAGATCGTATCTTACATAGCAGCGGAACACAATACTATCTTTGATCGGATACGTACTGCTACCAATATATTGTGTGTCCCGCTCTTTCCCGTTCCGCTGTTGGCCTTCATTCGCACGCTGTAACGATGATGGGATGTTCACACTTATACGGGCTGGCCGGTATACAGTGCATCCACATTCCTGACCGATGCCCTCGACAGACGATATCACCCAACTCCAAGCAGTAGCGCTACACGAAGCCAGGTCTGCCATACCTGCGGTGATTGTAGAGTCTCTTTTACTCGGTGAGCACCATTTGACTGGCGCCGAGCGAGTCCACTCATCCTACGCTGTTGGATTTAGGTATATTCACCCTACTCCTAGCCTTCTCGGCATATATACTCGGGTATGGCTTTCCTGGATGCTGTCCAACGCACTAAGCTAATGCTGCAGAAGAGCCAGGGGACTGCGCTCTCGCTCCCGCGCTACCATGCTCGCTGCGGTGATGCTCATGTACGCGGCGGCGACGATATCCTGGGCTGTGAGCGTAGCATCTCTGATAAAGGTCGTCGAGCGTCCCGAGAAGTATGCGCTGCTAGACGCGCATTCGATCCGGACAGAAGATCTGATTCTCTTGATCTGTCAAGGGCTGAATGTGTGTGGCACACCTACATGAGGGGACCTGGGCTCATACTGACGACGCGCACAGTTTTGGCTGAGCGACATTATTGTGGCATGGCGGACGTGGATACTCTGGTCGGACAGGTCTAGAGCGAAGTGGCTTGTAGGAGGCGTACCATGCGCACTCTTCGTCGGCGTGGTGGGTGCGTATCGTCCGAAGCTGCGAAGGATCGGCCGTCGATTCTCAATACCAAGGCAGTGTGCGGGTTGGTTGACCTTGCGAACTTCAACGATGGTGCCATGACTCCCATTCATTCAACAACTGGGCCGCTCGGATTTCACAACACGCCGTCGCCTTCATACGCGACTGTCAGTGGAAAGCTGGGTACCATCTTCAGTGCGATTCTGAACGTGTGGTGCGTGCTGCTCGCTGTAGCCAAGTCCTGGTGCGTGAGCATGATTGCCTGCAACATGTAATATTGCAGTGACACACCGCAATCTAGGCAATTCGGGCAGTCTCAGAAGCTGGCGGGTCGAAGCCTTTATGATAGTCGCATGGGGATGATGTTGACTTTGGTATCTGTCTGCGGAGCAATCTACTGTATTTTCTGGGTGAGTACTCTGGCCTCAGGCATGGTCCAAATCTTCAACTGACCTTCGTCTGCGAAAGATATACTGGGTCGCCGTTGGCATCCGCAACGTCGGTCCCAACCTGAACGCGACTTTACTCCTTTGCAATAGCGCCGCCGCGCGGCCGCAGTGCAAGTCAACGTGAGTCGTACGCGGTGGTTCTTCCTCTTCCACTCATTAACGAGGGCACAGGGCATATACCCGACCTTCGTGATAGTCAGCGCATCGCTACAGCAACTGAACGTCGCCGACGAGACAACGCTGGTACCCCCATTCCTCACCGCTCCCGGGGACTCACGTTCTGCCTCCAATACGCTCCTGACCTTCCCAAGTACCACCATTTCGATAGCATGAGAAGCTCGACAGCCGGCAGATACTCCACGCGAATAGTGGTCGATGGCTAAACAGGGAGAGGTCGAGGGGTCGACGACCACCATGTCAATACCAGCAACCACCGTCGATTGCGTGCCACCACTGCAAGCAGTACCCGTGTTAAACATCCGAACATGACTTCATTGAATAGCGTGCACGCAACTCCAACTCACCATTCGCTTCGAAGCCGGTTGCATGCATCGAAGATGAAGCCACTGAGCAATCGATAATCCCGTCAAGACTTCACGCAGGCTGAGTGTAGTGTTCATGTGGGCCCCGTAGGGCAGATGCCATAGGAAATGTCAAAACGTAAAGTACACCGGGAGAATACATGCGCGAAAACGTAGGAAAGTGGGGATAGACATCAAGACAAGAGCGACGAGAGTGGGAGCCAATTACTTGGCGCCAGCGCTGGAGAACTGCATGCAACGTCAGCCCAAGAATGACAAACATTGAGCACGATAGACATACCTTGGTGACCGACTTGGTCCCCTCAGAGATGGCGTGCTTCGAGAGCTCACCAGGCAGGATAAGCCGTACTGCCGTCTGGATCTCGCGGGAAGAGATGGTCGACTTCTTCGAGTATGATGCGAGCTCTGCAGTAAACACACGTTAATCACAGGGTAGGCGAGTCACGATAGTCAGGTACGCACTAGATGCCTCAGTGGCGATGCGTTCGAAGATGTCGTTGACGAAAGAGTTGAGGATGGCCATCGCCTTGTTGGAGATACCAGTGTCGGGGTGGACCTGCTTAAGGACTGCGTGGCGCGTCAGTACGAAGCGTGGCGTGTGGCATACGGCGGTAGAACTTACCCTTGTAGATGTAGGACGAGTACGTCTCCTTGCGGACCTTGCGACGCTTCTTCTTCTCGCCGTCTGCGGGTGCAGCCGCCTTGGTCTTCTTCGCGGCCTTGGAGCCCTCAGAAGTGGTCTTGGCCGGCGCCTTGGACGCGGTCGAAGCGGGAGCCTTGCCGGCGGTGGATGCGGGCTTGGGTGCCATTGGTAGAGTTGGTGGTGACGGTGAGGTAGAGGGCGGGCAAGAAGGCCTGGTGGTGGTAAAGGAGCAAGAGACGCGGACGAAGATTCAGGTTCGCGTCGCGCGGTTATAAGGCTTCAGCGTGAGAAACGAATCAACTGATACACGAAATGCACGTGATCATCGCCTGCCTTTCGGCGACTTGTTTGTCTTCGCTGTTGTGGCCGTAGCGATATGTGCTTGTGACTTCGGAGAACGTACCTGACTGGCCTATCGGGTTATGTCAAATGTACACTGAAGGGCATTACTTCCGAGTCTTGTAATTTGGAGTCAACGAGAGAAGTGTTCAGGTAGAAAGCAAAAGCAGCAGCCAGTGGCGGTCACAAGGGTACTGTCATAGGCTGCGCGTCTACGATTGGTCTACGAGTTCACGACTTTACGACGGCACGCTGGGATTGTCGGGCGCCCAATGAGACGTGCAGTGTACACGACAGCCACAAGTGCTGTAACTGCACGCATCTCTACTCTAGGCGGTCAATACGACGAGCAAATCGCAATCGCAATCTCAATGCACCGACCATAACGGGCATTGGGGGCGGCAAGGAGCCGACCACAACGAGCCATGCGAGTTCGTTGATTGAATTCGACGATCAACAAACATTTTCACGTGACCACCGCCACCAATGGCTTTAAGAACGTAGCGCGCTTGCTTTCGACCTTCATCTCTCGCCCCGCGTCCTCGCCCACCTTACGCTCAAACCACCACCACCACCCACCTCACCCACCTCTTCTACCCATCGAAATGTCTGGCAAGGGCGGCAAAGCCAAGTCTGGTTCCGGCAAGGCCTCGACGACTGAGGGCTCGGGCAAGTCCCAATCGCGCTCGTCCAAGGCGGGCCTCCAGTTCCCCGTCGGTCGTGTCCACCGTCTTCTCAAGCGCGGCAACTACGCACAGCGTGTCGGCGCGGGTGCTCCGGGTGCGTTATATCTCTTGATTTGTGTTGGATGCTCTTTACTGACTCGCGTGCCACAATTCAGTTTACCTCGCTGCTGTTCTCGAATACCTCGCCGCCGAGATCCTCGAGCTCGCTGGCAACGCCGCACGCGATAACAAGAAGCAGCGTATTGTCCCCCGCCACCTGCAGCTCGCCATCCGCAACGACGAGGAGTGCGTTGTCTTATCTCCTGTTTTTGTGAACTCAAATCCTAATATTGCTCTCTTCAGGTTGAACAAGCTCCTCGGCGACGTCGTCATCTCCCAGGGCGGTGTCGTACCCTTCATCAACCCCGAGCTGCTTCCCTCCAAGTCCGCCAAGGGCAAGAAGGGCGAGAGCCAGGAGGTTTAGATTCCTTGATTCTGACTGTTGTTGGGCTTCGGGTTTCCTCGTTTGTTGTCTCGCTTGTATCATCATCTGTACTAGTAGTGTTCCTTACCCTACCGTAATCCCTCGCGACGTGTATTGTGCCTTGGCTAGTACGCGCGGCATGCCCATGATTTATGCATAACATGCCATATACTTATTCTCACGTGAGCCAGTTGAAGAGCTTGAAGGACTGCCAGTAGTACTAATGTTGCGCCAGCCAGTCCTACATGATTGTGGCGAAGCGTCTGATCAGCGATGTTAAACGCGGAAGTATGAACTGGAAGAGCACGCAAGCGTGAATCAAAGTGTGCACGCTACGCGCGCAGTCGGCATACCCTCGCCGCGCATCGCCACTTGTCCTCTACGCTGTTGGACTGACTCCGCACCTGGCGCGTACCATGCGATACTATATCAGGTCCTCCGCTCCAGTAGTACTCTGACGTCAAGTACAAGCTGTATAGCCATCAGCCACATTCTATGATGCTGCCAAGGTTGCCGTCCATTCAGTAGAACTTACCCGATCACAGACTCGCGACATGAGGCGGATCCGGCGATGGACCTCCAGCTAAGGAGGGTCTAATTAATCACGGCTTGCCTTTAACTACGACCCCCTTTTCCTTCTTCTCTTTTCTTGCCTGTCTTCGAGCATGCCAGCCATTTATTCTCGCGCCGCGCTTGCGCCGTACGGCCAGTCGTACTACAGCCTGCCCGAGCTGGAGTCTACTGTCGGCCAGGCCATCTTGTTCTCTTTCTTATTCTGTGCGGTGGCTTGTCTTCGTTTGCTGGCTTGACGAGTTTTGACCCGACCACAGGCCTCTTGACGATCGTAACGGCCGCAACTGTACGCGCTCTGGCGCGCAACGACCTCCGCGCATGGACGAACCGCCTAATGCTCGTCCTTCTCCTGTCGATGTACGCCAACACGACCGTGATGTTCGGCATCTTCATGCACGCCACGCGACGTGTCGTCAACTCACTCGGCAAGGCTGGCGATGTCATACTCCGTATCGACACCGAAGGCCACGATCAGCTAGGATACGTATTCTTCGCTTTCTTCGCCATCAACGTGAGTCGCGTCGTATCTACACTGCCGCACGACTAATAACGGCTCGGTACAGGCGATTTTGGGAGATCTGGTGCTCATCCACCGTACATGGGTCTTGTGGCGCGGTAACAAGGCGATCGTAATCACGTCCATCCTCCTACTCCTCGCCGCCTTAAGTACGTCTTCTTCCAATACCTAAGTCGGATACATGTCTAACTACGCGCCTCCGTCTTCAGTAACATGGATCATAGCGATCGTGGTCGACGGGGGCCTCTACATTTCCTCAGCGCCTTCAATGGCCGTCTCCGCTTGGTCAACCTTCGCCATCGCCTTCAAAACCTCTCAACACTGGAACATGCGACGCGCTCAAATCCACATTGTCTCCAAACGCACCAAGTTTGAAGAGATCCTGGCAGTCCTCATCGAAAGCGGACTGGCTTATACCATTCTCTGGGCCGTGTTCTTCGGGTACACTGTCGAAGGGGCCGGAGACGAACACGGGACGCACTTCGGGCTTGGGTGGTTGCAGATCATCATGAGCGTCGCGGTGCCGATCTATCCTATGTGGATATTGATGGTTGTGGCGAGTGCCAAGGAAGAGTCTACCTCGGCTATGCAGCTGAGGACGTTGGATCCGGTTACGATCGCTGGATCGGAGGAGTACAAAGAGGTTCGGACGCAGGAGTCGCCTAAGCTTGGAGGTCGAAGCTCGGACGTTTAGCCCCATCGTTTGTCGACACACGCTACGTACATAAGTTATTTGCATTACCCCAGGACATTCATACTCTTCACGATCAATAATCGCTCTTGTACACTCACTACAAACTACTTATATATTTTTAGTGCGCCTCTGCTGCACTACTCGGCTGGCAGGGATCGTGCCAGGCACATGGAGATTGGTCTACTTCAATGATCTGGCCCAAGATACATAGCTTGATCAGACAGGATTCGGACTGAAAGACTTTCAGATGAAGCGTATAACGGCTGTACGTGCACGAGTAAAACCAAGAGGGACAAGCAATATTGATGCGCGTATGGAATGCTCGCCTCGGGCCGGTGTGCCGCGGATTGAATGTTCCCATCAAATGCGGGGAATGCCGAGAACACCTGCCACGCGCGACGCAGGGTGAGGGTTGCCATGAACCACCATTTCGAAATCCCTCCTCAGCCAGACTATATACAGCCGCCCGACCCATACGACTGGAAGTGAGGACGACCTTCTATTAGCGCTCGATCGTTAAACTGCCAACTAGGGAACTGCCTAGGTCAAATTTGAATTTTGAGACGATCAATATGGTATGCGCATTCGGACTGCCACAGTGCGCGAATATATGATGATCAAAGCCTCTCTGACTAGGAGAACGCATGGCCATACACGCATGACAGGCGCTCAGATGTTCATCAGTACAAGAATGAGCCTGCTTTCCAAGAAGTCGCCGACAGAGCCAGCAATATGGTACATGTATACAATTCTCGAGTGGAAAAATGTGCTTCTCTTTTCCCGTGAACGCAACCGCCTAGACATTCAAGATACGCCGCGTGGCAGCATTCGCGAGTTTCTCCATGCTCTCGTCGCTAAGCTCGCTGGGAAGCCTTTCCGCGGGCATGTGAGCCCCCAAAAGATTCGTGCGAAGAGCAAGAAGATCATTGAACTTCTCTCTGAGGTCGTCATCGCCGATCTCGCCTCTGGCGTGCGTCGCTATCAGTCTGTCAATAGGAGCTGGAACCAGGCGTATGATGTCAATGAACAGGATCGTGAATAAGAGGGCGCAGTGCGTACGCTTGATGTCCTCCTCGGTATCGGATACCATGATATAGTCTTCGGGTTCGTCGGATTGCCGAGGTGATACTGACAGACGCGACATGGACTTCGTCAAGGATGCAGGCCGTGGATCATCGCGGGCAGTGGATGTAATAGTCGCGTTCTTCGACGGACCAGGCGTCGCATTCGCATGCGTAGACCGGGATGGCCCGGCTACGGTATTAGCAGGCGCGCCTGCGAACTGGACTGCTCGAACTCCGGACATCGACCTAGTCGAAAGGGCCGAGCTTCTAATAACCCGATTGCGATGCATAGGCCCAGATCGTGCTTCGGGGGTAGGAGACCGCGACGGGGACTCATCATCTTGAGCCTGGGAGCTGTGCGTCTTCTGTGCAAGGCGTTCTCTTTCAACGCGCATCTTCATATACAAAGAATGAGAGCGGCCTACTTTTGCACCGTCTCTAACCCGGCGGCCTTGTGTCAAGTTTCTGGCCTTGTGTGGGCCTCCTAATGGGCTCCGAAATCTGACTGTCTTCTTCCGGATGAAGCGCCCGTGTCTGTCGCGCACATTATGGTAGGCCGGGCTTTGCGTGTAGATGTGAGCACAGTCATTATAGCAGCTTGAGCGCTTCAGAACGTTGCTCACCCGGAGGCTCTATCGCTCCCTTGCCGAGCCATTGCGGTGATGGTGGTTCAGGAAGAAGACTAGGAAGAGTCGTCGGGGTGTTGTGCCCAGCTTGCGCTCAAGTGGCGTCGGCCGCGTGGGTGACTGTAGTAGTGTAACCGTTACTGTTGGCGTTGGTCACGGAGTTCCAGTCACACGATATATACGCGGCAGTACCCTTGTCTTGCACTGTTCATGACTCAATACATTTCACCGGTCCTTACTGGTACAGGTGCTGCCCTCAGCCTGGGGCCGATAGAGAGGACAAGGGTACCGACCGGAGATGCGGCTTCCAATAGTGAAAGCGATGGATCGGAAGCAGGTGTACTTATTACTTGGTAGCACGATAAGTTCGGCGCTTACAGTCCCAGCGTTAGGATACAAAGCTTGGTCGAGACAGAGTCTTTCACAGTGTACGTTCAGCACCAGACCTTTACTACGCTACACGGCACATCTAATAAGGGCCTGCGAGTGACGCCTCAATGAGCGCACGCATACCCTCCGCGCGGTACGTGTCGTTCGTGATCGCCTGTGTTACATTCCCGTCGCTCAGCGTTAGCAATACGGGCGCCTCGACCGTGTATTCCGGCCAGTCGACGAGCGTCTTGCCATTCGGGTCGAGGTTCATAGCGAAGTTGACAAGTGCGTCGGTTGTGTCGCCCGGTGAATATATGTCGAAGACATCGTTACCATGAGACTACACATCGTCAGCTTAAACAGTCAAAAGCAAAGTAGTCGTCGACATACAGCACCGAGGTAAGGCGTAGACTTGCCCCTCTTATACACTGCAAGACGCACTCAGAAGCTGATGCAACGGGAAGGGAGAGGCACGCACGGTAGGAAAAGGCGCTTGAGTTCAATCCCGAACGCTCCGAGAGGAGAAGGCGGCGAGGCGCTTGGAAGAGGTGGTCACCGGAGATCGCGCTGATGCGCTTGTACTCCGGGGTGAATGAGTTGTTGGGGGGCGTATCGAAAGGCGAACCCAGCGCCGGATCGTCGGGGTAAGCAGATAGAATGTTGTCGATGAGTGAGTCGTTTGCTGTCGGGAAGTACAAATCTTGCAGATACTGGCGCAGCTCGGACCCAGTCCTGCGTCCAGTCAGATCTTGAATTCGTCACAAGGAACAGCGAACGTACGTGATGTTGGTATTGCTCAAGCTGAAGAGCGTCCCTTCGTCGTCACAATCGCCTGCACCGCACGCGTTAGCATTTTGCTTTTAAATAAAAGAGTACACCGGACGTACCAATCACAAACGGCACGTCCGCCACTGAGCCATTGAGCACAAGTTGTTGGGGGGTATCCGTAAGGAACACTCCGTCCACGCGAGGTTTCCAAGGCAGCGCCAGGCTTGCATAGTCAAAGATGTTCTGCGATGCTTGAATCGCGGCGCGGATATCTGCTATGGAGGCATTCCGAAGGCAGTCGAAGACGGCGGCAGAGCCCAAGGAGTCCACACAGCCAGCATCAGTGGCAAACTTGTTGAAGGATGCCTGGCCTGTGTAACGGTAAGATCACGCTGTCACAGCGCCATTGGAACCTACTTACCGTCTTCGAGCGCGCCGGTATCGAAGGGCCCGCCCGACTGCAAGAACGCACCGCGGAATAGTCCCTCGTTGTTGCCTCCATTCGTGAACATCTGCATGGCAACCGAGATGGCACCGGCGCTCTGACCCCAGCTATCCATTGAGGTCAATGATCAAGAACAATATGAAACCTGTAGTAAACATACATCGTAACCTTCGAAGGATCTCCTCCAAACGCTGAGATGTACTTCTGGACCCAACGCAAGCCCAAGCGCTCTAATAGCAGACTGTGAGTTGGCACAATCGAGGCAACGAAGGAAGAACGCACGGTCGTGTAGCCCCAGATTGCCGATTCCCGCCTCGCGCACTTCTGAGCTGCCCGGGAACCCGAGTACTACAGTCACCATTAGCAGTGGTACATTCTGCACGAAAGGTATATCATACCCGACAACCTAAGCAATCATGAGAGACGATCCCGGTACGATGGCGGACATGTGCATACCTGTAGTTCACCGAAACGTATACTACTGGCTCTTCAAGCTGTAGCGACCTCTCGACAATGACCGAACCATTATTTGCGGTGATAGAGCCAGCCTGGAAGCCTCCTGAACCAGCAGTTGTGAGTATCATGCGGGTGAGAGCCATATATACACATACCACCGTATATCCACTGCACGGGCGCATACGTCAGTCGGATGGAAGCGAGAGATGGGAGTCTGTAGACTCACATAAACCACCGGAAGCCGAGAGTTCGCAGTCGCGTTTGCAGGAGTGTGTACGTTGACAATCAGACCTGATGCGGGCGCATGAGCAGTCGCCAGCACAAGTAGGTTTGATAGAGGGCTTACAATCCTCGTCGTCTATGACGGGTACAGTATAGCCGTTGATCGCGTTGTGCAGGAGCTCGATAGCAGTAGAGTTCTGCCCGGAAGGATCCGTGTCGTTGGCGAGTTGCTGGATGCAAGAAGCGCCGAAGGTGGTGACGTTGTACGTGCCATTGTACGGGTCGTTGGCGACCGGAAGTCGAAAGCGTAGATCACCGACACTGCCAACACTTGATAAACAACGGCTTCAAAGGCGAAGAACAGTGTACTCACGGTGGTTTGGCATAGGGTATGCCACGGAAAGCTGACACAGAGCCTTCCGGCACGCCTACGAACGTCCCGTTGTCCAGTAGCACAGTTGGACCATGAGAGTTGGCGGCACCCGTTCTGGGTGTAGAGGCGGAGTAGGCGCTCGGAAGCGCGAGTAACAAGAGTAGCGAGCTGTTGAGGGCCATTTTTGGAGCGAAGAGATACTGGTCCATTCCGATCGACTGCTCGTCTGATTTATACCACTCGGTTGCCGGTGCTGACATGACCAAGACGAAGTACTCTGCGAGCCCTGACACATCTGGGAATAGGACGAGGGACGCATACCCGTTCCGATCGCATACGACTAGAGCTCTTGGCCGGCGGAAAGCATGCGGTCCGTAACCTAGCGCATCCAAAAGTTTATGGGCGCTAGCGCTGGCGCTGAGAAATTACATTCAGTTGCATGGACCCTGCAAGCAGTTATCAGACTTATCAGATGGACTTACCTGATGCTGACACCGCAGTACGGGCGTTTTATGACTTATCCGGAAGCTAAATTGCGGTAGTCAATTGGTTAAGCTTTTCCTGACGTTACCTGCATTTAGTATCGGGACGGCTATTCCGCTAATAATTCCTTCATATTTCTCAGCAGGCCGGCTAGCCTAGTAACGCGTCAGCGCGGCGACCACTTCAATACGCGTATGCTTTCGGTGTCAGGGTGTGCGTTGGCCAGGGACGGGAGTATGCCGACGACAACGCGAGATTTGAGCGGCTTTCGCAATTGTTCGTGAGCGCTGAGCTTTGATGAGAGTAGAACGGAACACCAGTGCCTGCACTGTCCATTGATTGGGTTACAGACTCAAGCGCAGGGAGGTAGAACGCACCGAATAGATACATCACCTTTCGACACGCATATCAAAGTCCCCCTTTCGCCTACAACCGTGGCACGTCATCCTAGAAACGTCTCATCATACGAGGTCTCCTCTCGTCGGCACGCCCAGCGTCTGGTGTGTGTTTTCCACAAGCAGATTGATTCACGTATATGATAGCAGCAACAAGGCGTACATTTCTGTGATACAAAGCAGAGAAAGAGCAAGAGCGTTAGCCCCAAAAGCAATGATAAAGCATACGGGTTAGCAGGGAGCAATGCGACAGTCAACAACAGCCTCTTCCAATCCAGTCCAGTCCAACACGTCCAATCTAAAATGTTCGCACATCAAAGCCGACCAGGCGGCCCTCGGGTCCTCTCTACACGAGTATGTCAGCTCCAGTACGTACGTGATAGTAACTGGAAGAGAACGTACCCTCAAGCAGAGAACCCTCGCATCGTCCATCATGATATCGCTCACGGAGAACGTCTCCTCGCTCACCGCCTCCCTGTACGGCAGACAACTCTCGACATCTTCCGCAAACGTCTCACTGGTCTCCGCTAGAATCCTACTCGGAGAGCGCACGATGCGGTACGGCGCAGAGTCAGGCGCGAACACCCATCCTTCGTCCGTTGCGTATTCTGCGCCCTCATTGCCGACGAACAAGCTCGGGTTGAAGTCCCGTACACGTACGCAGTGTCGGACGGGATGTACAGGTGGTGGCGGGCGTCCACGCAAGAGCGCGCGTAGAGCCACATCGTCTGGCAACACCCTCTCAGCCGTGCGGAAGCCATGTACAGCGTGTTGCCAGTCGCTGCTCAACAGATCATGGAACAGCCTCGTCGTAGGCGGTCCCCACTCGCGCCAGGCCATCCGTTTCCACGCCGGAATCCCATCCTTCGCGCTCGCCCGTCTACTAGGTGACAGCGAGGTGTGAGTGAGGGACGATGGTAAGCTCGGTGTAAGTGACGCAGGCGAAGCGCCGAGCTTGACCATCTCTTTCCGTTTCCTTGCAGCGCGGGTGCCAGCTGCTGGAGGAGGAAGATCGGCCGGCTGCGAGCGCGCGAGAGCAAGCAGCTTCGCGATACGGACGAATAGGACAAAGCATGACATGTGGTTCTCTGGTGCGGGTGAGAGTGTACCGATGGCTATGGCCAGAAGCCCATCATCTGCACGGCTGCTGAATGGCGGGGGCCGTACGGATCCGACGCGGGAGTGCGGGTTGTGGAAGTATGAGAACGAAGTCGCGGCAGGTGCAGGTTCAGGTTCAAACGGAGTTTCTGTGGGTGTAGCAGGTTGAGATAGTTCGCAGATGGGAGTCTCGACGAATGGGGATTCTGGCTTGTGAGGCGAGTCGGGTGCGGTTCGGGACGTCGATGCCGACGGGGCGAATGGGGACGAAGTGTATGGCGAGCGGTCATAAGGTCTCGATCCTGGGAGCGGGTTCGCGGTTGCGGTCGCGTACCAATAGCGATGTAGCGGTTTGAGACGAGGCATCTCGAAGCGACGGAGTAGCGTCGGTTTGCCTATGGGTACAGCCAGAGTAGGTTGCGCGAAGGTGTATACGTCGAACGCGCCGTTGGGAGTGAGGATAAGGAACTCGGTAGCGCTGAGGAAGACTACGTCTTCGATCATCATGCGTAAAGGGAAGGTATACTGCCGCAATCTCGGGTCAGCTTGATGGGAAGAAGGTTAAAGAGAGGAAAGGCGCACGATGGCATCAGGTCCTGCTTGCCAGTTGTGTAAACTGAGGTGGGATATCTCTGGGTGCATTACATCCTTGACGAGCAGTAGGAGGATTGGGCCCATGACAAGGATGCGGAAAGTCGTGCTGCTTTCCATAGTCTGCTCTCCCGGAATGAACCCGCATATGCGAACGGAAACGGCCGCCAGAGGATGCGACTCGTCTGAAGAAAGAGTTCGGAAGTGCAGCTCATACCGTCGGCCATCCGTCCTGGGGGAAAAGTTAACAAAAGACGATAATTAAATACGTGAATGTACGTACGGTTCCTCGGCGATGGCAACGAGCACAGCGAGGTCCTGTCCTGGGTCGACCGTGAAGTCCAATACGACCATATCGCTCACGTCGACCTTCCATTGCCTGACATCGTTCACACCGCCCCTTGCACTCCCACTGCCATTCTCTCCGAACGCGTCGGGCAGCTGATAGAACCGAATCTCGCCGTTGACTCTGCGTTCGTCCGGACCAGCGCGTGCATTGCAGTATACGCCACCCACAAACTCGTAGATGGCGCCCGCGTCCGGCATCGCAACACTTTTGGTTGCGCGCCATTTTAGGCGTGTCCAATTATCCACGCGTGAGTCGAGCGCCTTGAGCTGCGTGGCTGCCGGTATGGATGACGGCGGAAACGTCGGTTCAAGCTGATGTCGGGCGAGCGAAAGACACAGTGCGAGACGATGCGTTTTTGTGATTACAGTGTGCAATGTGCGGCTTGTCTGAAGAGGCAGGTCAGATCTCTCCCGCTCACACGGAAGCTATCGCGCGTACCCTTCTACATGCTGCAAGGTCGTGGGCAGGCAGCAGAGTCAAAATCTCACAGATGAGCTCGTTGGGTAAGCTCAGGAAGGTGCATTTCGATACAAGGGTGAAGGTATTGCGTGCGACGGTTAAACGCTGTGTAGTCGTCGAGCGAGGTGCACCCGTGGGGCGCGTCGCGCTGGACGTGCGTACCCGGGTTATGGGCATCTAAGAGACAGGACAGCAGAGGGATACAGTTCGAGAGTAGTGCTACAGCAAGACAATAAGGTGACAAGGTGAAAGGTAGCGCGGAGGCGGTGGTAAAGGGAAGAGCTCGGCCGCACTGCACAGAGGACAATGAACGGAGTCCGATCAAATCTCCCACGAAATCCGGTCAATGCCCCTATTCTTTGATTGTGGCTTTGTCCACGTGCAAGTATACTTATATGGTAAAGGCCTGCTTATTTAGGTACAACATTACATTTAATTCGTAGGGTACGTTGTACATTCATGCGCTACTGGTATAAGATTCGGTACGGACTACGGATATAGCTCGGGGTGAACCGGTGCGACCGGAAACGAGCTACCCACGTCCAGTCGCGTGTGCTCATATCCAGCTGGAGATGTGCGGAACCAGGACGCGCTAGCGTCAAGGGTTGCATAGGCGCCTTGGTGTTGGAGTTGGAGTTCTCGTGGGATCTGCGCAATTCCTGCCTACGATAATGAATCGAGTATCATTTCTTCTTGATCTGCGCAGCCATTTCCGCTCTGGCATTCCGAACAACGGGGTCCAAAGCAGGTAGAACAAGATATGTCGTGGCAAGATGTGCTAAGAGTATCAAGACCGGGATCGTTGCGACCAGTGGTACGACAGACAAGGGCACGACGCCAAGGAACAGCGGTTCTACAGCCAGGTTGAAGGGTATTGATGTCGCATTATCCGATTTAAGGAGCGGAGAGGGCGTGCTAGACAGTGTATACCAGACATGCGCGTACTGCCTTCTTGTAGGAGGTAACCTAGCGTCGGTGGCGCTCGCAATGGCGCGTTGTATGGGGAGATGGAAAGGCGGGAGTAGTTCCATTTCGATGTCGACGGGTACCTGCGTCAGTTCCATATATGAGTGAGCGGTAGTAGAAGGCGGTAAGTTAGCGCACCGATGCAGGATTGGAGACTTTCACAGTGAAGGCATCATATTTCGCCCATGCCGGATCGTCAAAGTCAAGCATAACCCAAGCGTCCTCCACGCATCCACTTCCCACAGACTCAGCTTTATCCCGCAGATGCGAGCATTGATCAAGCGCCAGTAGTGTTTCTTGTACGCGAGAATCCAAGACAGGCCTGTAGTAAAATTAGATCATACACCTGGAGCATCCCGCTGTGAGCACGCACCAGCTGTCCGCCCAGCCGCCTACATCGGCGTCAGGAGAAAGTCCAGCCTTGATATTTCTGATTTCCGTATTCGCCAGTATCCCTGATATCATCCCGAGCATGGAGAGCGCAAACCGAGTAGAACGAGGTGACAGCCTCATGGTGGTTGAGGAGTGAAGCTATTGAGCCTGCATTCAGCAGCAATTTGCTTCCGCCCATCATCATGCATTCATCGTTGTGCGTACACGTACGCCAACGGTCGTCGATCTTCTCTGTACACAATTCTGGACACGGCTGGAAGCTAGTTGCGCTATCGTATACCTAGCCGCACGCTTATATCAGTTGGCACGTCGCGTCGAGCGCGACTTATTACCTCGGGGCCTCCTGCCCGGTCGCGCAACTCCGAATATCGATCGATGAGACAAAGTCGCGGACTCAACCCGAATCTCAGATCTCAGATCTCAGCTCTCATATAAGTGTGTCAGATATGACTCCAGATTTAACCCTCTGATAATTCCAGTTCGATACCCATTGCGACACAATGTTGCCCTGTCATCCGAGTCGAGACGTTCTGAGCACAAAAAACAATTATTTATGACTGGCGTAGGAGGGTGCACCAGATGCAGAATGGGTACGATGAGGCCAATGATATATTATGTATGCCCTCAGCTGTCTAGGAATAATGACGTGCAAGATATGCATTCGCATACTCTACGTGAATGACACTCGACAGTCTTTTACACATCGTTGATACAAGGGATTTTAGTCTGGCGCATCTTCTTCGTCAGCGAACACCAATGAATACGCGACACGTGTCCCAACGTTCCTGATGGAGAACTCGCGGCATTCTCGGGCGTATTGCTGAGTCCGTTTTCGCGCAAGCTGCATCCGAGTCGCCGCAATCTGAGCCTTTTCATCGCAGTGCGACAGAGCTCCACAGCCCGTTTCCACACATCCCACTCCCAGATATCGATAAAACGTGCTATGCACCAGGCAACGAGAGCCGCGACCACGGACGACATCACTACAACAGTGGACTGGGTGGCAATGTCGGTTTTGACCAAGGTGAAGATGAGAACGCTGGCTGAGAACGAGAGCATGCTATGTGACGATAAGTTAGACGTGCAAGGTGTAAAACAACCGGGTCATTGGGACTCACGCCCACATCAAGAGCGCGTAAGGCGCGCTATACAAGATCGCAAGGGGCTCAAAGTGGTAACGGGGTGATCTCTGTTGCCGCATATAGTCTACCTACACAGCTGAATTAGTACTGTGGCATCGATGGCATTAAATAGGTCCTTCTTACTGCCTCAGGCAGATCGTCGTCGTGTCTTGAACGGTTATTGCGTAGAAGTATCAACCCGGTTACAACACTTCCAATACTGCATATGATCGCGACATAGTTCGCAATAGCTGCAGGTGAGCGTATCGGCGTCAGATAGCTTTGTATACCGCTATCTCCACCCGGAGAGTTACTATCGTCCGGAAAGAGGATCACATCGGGGACAGATAACACTTTATGAAACCCATGAGTTCATGTAACTGCACAACGATCATATACAGTGCCAACGCACTTGAAACACTAGCCGTGAGCCTACGTAGAATGTGTCAGGGACTCCAGAAAATATGTCAGTGATGAGGCTGGCGCACATGATTGCAGCCTATACTTAAAGCATCAGGGAACTTCCAGCATGTTAGTCTATGGAGGTAAACGTGGCTCACATAGGTGACAAGTTCCTCCCATTCACCCCGAAGCTTGGTGATATATCGCTTCCACGCATAAGCTGTGACAAGCCCATCGACAAACACCTTCTCTATATCTCTGATATGTCCCTCCGGAGCATGGAGAAATAGGACAAAAAATAGCTTCATGGTCCAGGTACGAGTGGAGTGCGAGACTCGGATGGTAGATTTGCGCGCACTCTCTAATCGACTCAGTCGGGCCCAGCGCTGGCCATGATAATGTAGAAAACGCCAATGACCTGAGCGTGAATTTAGACTGAGTAGAGATGAGATAACATTGGTTACTCACAGAAATCGGCCATAATGCGGCCTAACGCAGCGGCAATCGGAACTGCACCAGCGCCTGGTTCTAGCCGTAGAGCATGAGTTAGTAGAATGGATGTATATTCCATCTCGGACTCGGACGTACCTTTTGTTCCCAGCAGTTGGATCATGTTCGTCACCTCTTTGAGAGAATATTGCACGGTCGTAGTGGAAGCCGTCATAACGTCTGTTTGGAAGCGATCAGACCGCAGACGAGCTCCACTGATGATGATTACTTGCCAATGCCAAAAAAAGTCAAATGTCCGATGACCTCTTCGACAAGATAGTCGTGAGACTCGAAGTTATCGGGAAACAGGGCGACATGATCCCTGCGACAACGTAAACTATCATCCACGATGGGTAGAAGCAACGGTACTGACCAGTACCAAGTCTCAAGCATGTGCTCTGAGAAGATGATCAGCGGTATTCACGATAGTCATTGATGGATACACACTAAAATGTGCAGGGAACACTTCGCCACAGACGGCGATAAGGTGTTCACCCACTTCAAAGGGACGTAACCAAAACAGACCGCGCGTCTTATGGTCCACATAATAGTATTGCCACAGGATTCCCTTCTCGCCCGTGACTTCAGACTTATCGAAGGTGATTTGGACGACAAGTTCATAGTCAGCAGGAAGTGGCGCGGCGGGTTGTGCCTGCGATAGTTGCTGAAGATAGGCTACCAGCTGCTCCACTTCTTCTAGATAGCTCGGTAGATATATGTAAGCTTCTGTAAATATGCGCTGGGTTGCTTATCAATAGAATCGTGAGCGGTGAAACGTCCCAATTTACACGAACCTTCTCTCGATGATAGAAGTACAGACTTCCCTCCGGATGAGTGTGGGGCTCCCATCCGTGAAGATCGGGATCGTTCCAATCATCATATGGGTCTCCTCTGCATTGTGTGAGATTAAAACCTTCTCGCGCTACTGTACTGTGGAGGACTCACTGGGGAAAATTAAGGCAAAGCGGCGGCACTTCGAACGTATAGTGCTCGTCCTCAACAAATGTCTGCCTATTGTATCGTGGCCCATCCGATGGTATCATTTCCTTGAGTGTATGTCCAGGCGGCACGTCAGGCACTGTGGAGGCAGAGATCAGGCCTGTTCTAGAGTATATCTGGATCCTACCTTCGGCAGCTACGGGCATTGTGCTATCACAACGGGACACACGACTGTGGCGAGAGTCCGACGGGGTGGGAGATGGTGACAGGTGGCGGCCATGAATCGTGTGCAGAGACTCCAAACTCGGATGTTGAACATTCACTCCGATGATGTCAGAAAATGTGCGAGCGCTTGAACATCGTTCTCGATCTGGAGCAGGAGGTTCAAGCCGTATACTCGGAACCGGATAGCTTGACGACGAAGCAGATCTAGATCCTGCGGACACCTTATCCGGCATGTATGCTCTGAAGCCGAGGCTTGTGTTTGATGGCGTGAGTGGTATACGACTGCTTGAGGTAGAGGGCGGAGAGTGCGCGGCACTCGATGTTGACGGCAATTCTAAACCAACACGATGTTCTTTGACGACTCCAGCCTCGATAAACTCTGCGCGGACTCGTGCCTCGTCGGTCGCAGCCATTTCATCGGTGTCGTGCGGCATCGGCATATGTGACAAAGTAGGTGAGACGGATACACCATTATGATTGTCTGGTAGATGCAGCGAGCTGGCACGAGAGACATCAACCGGCAAAGGCAGGCTCGTGGCGCGGACTCGGGGGTGCTCGGCACCTTGCATGGACGCGAGCGTCTGCCGGAGATTCGCATATGAGGAAGATCCTGGACGCGCGGGAGGATAATGGGCACGGCCGAGCCCTGCCTCTAGCACGTTCAACGGTATAGTGCTCGCAGATATCATATCGACGGTATAATCAATTGGAGCCTGGCAGCCACTGAAGGGGGGATCAGGATCCTGATGCTCGCCACCGTTCCGAGAGTCTGGTGGGGCACATAGATACAAGAGCGCGCGTCCTGATTTCGAGAGAAACGCTCTGCAGCGCAAGAGCAGGCTCTGGAAAAAGCTCAGAGGTAGCTTCAGAAGACGCAGAAAAAGACGGAGTAGCCTGAGCAAGCAGTGGCGGAGCAACATGATGTGCTAGGACAAGAGCTACATTCCTGAGTTGAGCCGATCGACACGCGTACTAGGCGATGCACGAAGCCTGCAGCTGGCCTAGACGCGCAGAGAAGCATTGCCGGTTATGGACTTGAAGTTCTCAAGGTGTCGCGCAACTTAGTATGCGTCTAATCCAAGCTCATGGTCGTATCCAATGATTCATTGGACAGTAAGAGGCCCGTAGTATAATAAACAGGAAGATATTCAACAGCCAAAAGGCAGACCTTCCTTATTGGCGGCTGATACTGGTGACGGTAAGAAGAGAGAACTCTCGCGGCGTCGGGCCGCTCACGTCGGAGCGGCAAATGCCGATCCGTATCGTGTACCTGCATAGGTTCCCAGCACTACATCTTACCATCTCGACATCAAGGATGACAGGGCTAGTGACTGTACTTGCATTACCATGACAAGCGTATTCGTCGAAGCTCGATGATTCATCCACTCTTGTCAGCGCTAGCGCAAAATCCTAGCGTGCGCGCTCGCGGGCGCTTTCAGTTGAAATCAACCACCACAGTTGGCTGGCATACAATTGAGACAAGGCCACAGCGGGCCACATTAGTTCTAAAGCATCCGCGTTCAACTTGTTGTCTGCACCACTCGGAGCTGTCAAGGAGTGTATTGTGCTTCTTCTTCCCGCGAAGAAGACGCCGAACTGGGCGGAAAGTCAAGATCTCTAGTTTGATCGCCGTGCGCGTTGTCTTGCGCCCCCCTGCTCGCGCCGCTTAGCTCTCTTCCTACCGTCACCATCTCTTCCCAAATGGCGACGCTTACACGACCGGTAGACGATGACTTACTCTCTGATGCTATTGCCGTACCAGACCCTGGTCCTGCGCCTGCACCGTTCACGCTACAAGACCGCTTAGCGATCGCACGCGCGCAAGTGGAGGCGCAAGCACACGACAGAGCACCCGAAGCTCGAGACTGCGAGACGGAAGGCGTAGCACTGGTGCAGCAGACGGTTCTGACGACGCTCTCGGATTTACTCCTGCCCTCGCCTGCCCGCCGACACTCGATGCCCGCCCCATCCTCAACATCCGCCTCGCCTTCCCCCTCCTCGGCCTTACGTAACGTGATACTTACCCTACGCGAACGCTCCGCAGGCGAAGGAATGGTCGAAGCAGGCGACGTCCGCGCCTTGGACGAGACTTCGCTATTGGCCGAACTCAGCCAGCGCGTCGAACACATCGAGTTGCCCGGTGCAGACGGCGACCTCGCGCGCGCTCTATCCCGTGTTCTTGGATTACTCGACCGCTTGAACCGCGTGGGACTTGCATCGCCCGCAGTGGGCGAACACGACGGCGACGAAGACATTGATATCTATTCTACGCTTGCGAGGCAATTGGCAGCTTTACAAGCAACAGCCCAACCCGAGTCACCACTCCCACCCGTCCAAGCCGTCGAACGCGCTCTACTCTGGGATAGACTCTCCGGCGACCTTGATGCCGTATTACAACTCTGCCGTGCGCGAGCGGAAATGATCCCGCCTCCTTCACCGTCGCTGGACTTTGATGGGTTGCCGGCGTACTACGATCAGGATGATAAGGAGCGGGAGCGGGACAAGCCCCCGATGTACGAGGACTCTCCAGCCGGCGCTGCGATACGAGCTAGTGCGGCGGACGAAAAGATGAGGATGGATCTGGACGCTGTCACGGGCGCTATCGATCGTCTCTATCGTCTTGCGCCACAACTACATTCCCAGCGCGCCGAGTTGCGCATCAAACCTCCTACCCCATCATCTGCAACCCACAACGGCAAGGGCAAGCAAAAGGCGACGCAAGCGGACGAGGCGAAGCTTGACGCGGCGGATCTGGACGGGATGTTGAATCTTATCGGACGGGCTTCGGCTAGGAAGATGGCGGACCAGACTGCACGTATGGATCCTGGTGTACTCGCGCGCGCTAAAGAGCGGTCTGAAGCCCAACGAGACGCGTTTGTGGGCAAGCTGGTCGAGCATGCGGGTTCTAGAAGGATGACGGGTCAAGATGCTACGCCCCCCAAAGAGAAGGATCCAGAGACGCGGTTGATGACGTTGCCTGAGTTTATCAGGGAGAGTTCTAGGGAGCGGAGGGAGGATAGGGAGAGAGAGGACAGGGAGAGGGAAGGGAGGACGAGGGACGGTGCCAAGACACCACCGAATTTAGCGAATAGGAAGAGCTTGAAGTCGTTGAGGACACGGAGCATGAGCGCGCCTTCGCTCTCTTGGTTCTTGCGACCTTCGTCATCATCTTCATCGTCCCGCCTTCGTCCGTCATCATCAGGTTCAACCGATTCGGTCTCCGAGGAACCAGAATCCAAGACGAAAGCGTTGAGTTATGTGGCGGAACATCATGCGGCGCTTAAACATGTTCTCGCGTTCGTTGGGATTGATGGATCTGGGAAGCTCGGCTTTGGAGATGTGAATTGTGAGGTGGACGATGGGGAGCTCGTTGTGAGTGGTACGAGGCTGCCGTTACCTGCGCCCGTCGCAGAGGGCAAAGTCGTGCCTTGGACCCAAGCCCAAGGACACCTCGAACTTAAGCTCCCTACCGTTTCCCCCTCTTCTTCGCGTCCAGCCTCTCGCGCAGCTACCACACCATCTACACCTAGCACGCCACACGATACCGACCCAGACGACCCTACACCATTATTGGACGCTACAACTCTCTCATCCCTCCGCCCACATACGCTGTCGTGCTCGTCGTGCTCTTTGCCGCTTGTGAGGACGGGTTCAGACGCAGAATGGGCAGACCTGCCAAGTGAGCATTGGGCGGAACTCGTGGATGCTTGGATGTGTCACGGGGATATGGCGTTGAATGAGCGTGTTGCAAGGTAAGCTGCCTTTATATCCCGATCAAAGATTGCTGTAGACTGACGCGGAAGTGTAGGCATGCGAGAGGAATGTGGCCGCATGATGGACAGGTGCTCGTCGGTGGGAGCTATGTACTCGTCAGTGCGCGGGACGTGGTGAGGGATGGACTACGCATCGAGGATATGAAGGTGCGCGTTCACGTCTCCTCCTCTAGCATCCCTCCCTTTCTATCCTGTTTCTGGTTACTACATAAACCTTTCCCCGGACGTAAAGAAGGCCGACGCTGCTCACCTACCAGCGGCCCGCGCACCGCGGCCGCAGCCGCATATACTGCTGGTCGCGGCCGCATCGTGCGCGGGCTTCAATCGGCTGATACAACCCGTCCTAGAGTGACTCAAAGCCCGTCTAACAACTCTCACGTGTGAAGCTCGTCGGCGCGGGGGCTACTTTCGAGCATACATACCTCCCCATCCCCCCTTTTATCTTCCTCCATTATCGAGGTTGCGTAATACTGACTCTCAATGCGCAGACCGGCGAAGACTGGCGTTCTGTCCGCTGCAAATGCGGGACGTACTCTGGACGATGCCAAGATGTCGACGGCTCAGGCGGTCCTCAAACGATCTTCCGATTCGCGAAATATGCTATCCGACCCATGAGCGCCTCAGCCGAGTAAGTGCCTTTGACTCGTTCCCTGAACTCCAAACTAACGCCATTCCACAGCCCACCGCGTATCCCGCTCTCAGCCTTCGTCCTCTCCGACATGGACGAGCATGCCGCGGCCCATGCGACATACCGTTTCGTCGTGCTGGACGAAGAAGAGTCTCGTCCTCGGTTATTGCTGTGGTTGTTCAAGCCTAGCTTGAAGATCGCGTATAGACTTCCCAGGCATTATCTTTTGCCCGAACGTGATTGTGTCAGGGCGGGGAAAGTGCTTTATAAGATCTTGGGACCGGGGACTAGGGGCGTCGATTTCGCTACGTGCGTATCCTCATTCCTCTCGTTCGCAAAACCTTTCGTGCTTACCCGTGCGATACAGGTTACTCAACCGATACCCGGGCTTTCCGCAGGCGGAACATCTGATGTATCCGAAGGACGTGTGTACGAGGATCGCGGCGTTGCTTAAGGAGAGTACGAGGTGTTACCCTGAGAGCTTGAGGACGATGACGGGCCTCGATGTTGGATGGTTATTGCGCGCTTAGGCCCAGCCTGCGGCTATCGTCTCGGCGCTTCTTGTCTTCGCCTTCATCGTGCCGCCCGGGTCGGCGCTCTTCTTCTTCGTTGCGCTACCCGTTGTTCTTTGAATCGCCTTTCGTTGTAATCTTTCTTACACGGCCAGACTTGCCTACACATTCGGCCACCACCATCCATCCTCACCCGATCCTCCTCATCTCGACTCAACCATCTATATCGACATCTAACTTTTACAACATATCCCTGGGCCTCTTCAATTCATTTCTCAACATTCCTCTCCCTCTCCCCGTACTGAGTACAAAGCTGTGGTAATATGAATGATGAACGCAAGGCGCTTGTAGTAGATTAAATTAGTATACCTATGCCTGTCACTCCCATCGCATCTTCCTACTTCTCGATCGTGTAGAAGTACAGCTTTCCAAAGAGTAGTGCATCCACTGCCGTCTGGTCGTTGTTTCAGTGGTTCGCGGGATCCTGTCAGTAGTGAGGGAATCCGAGTCGCCGGTTTGCCAGCCCTGTAGCCACACCAAGACGAACGAGGCGAATGTTCTCAATGCACTCGTACAGATGCTGTGCGTGTCCTATCTGCGGCTTGCATAGGAGTGACAGCACTAAGCCCAGAGGTGTTCGGGCGCTGTCAAGTGCCGTGCCACCACCATCTGACCGCCCGCGCCTTGCGCGGCTCACTTCAAGCGCATTGCCCTGCTTTGCCTCCCACGACGACGACCGGACGCCAATCATGTTTTCCTATGTTCCTCCGAAACTCATGATGTTCTATTCAACTGGTCAATGAAACGATCATGTATCCCTCCCGTAATCTTCTCGGATCTCCAATAGGATACATGGACGCCATCGTCCCTGGACAGTAGGTTGATCAAAGCAAGCAGCCAGAGACTAGAGCGTGTTTCAAACTCTTGAAGCTGCATCATGCATCAAGTCGCGGTGTTAGGTTTACACGGAGGTATTCATAAGCCTAGTCAGTGGCTTGTATCGTACTTAAGAGAAGGGTCCTTTCGATGCACCCTGTGCAACAGCGGCGTACTTGACCACTATGGCTGCAGATCCCAGTTACCCCCTCTACCCGGTACTATGTATCATAACCGCGGCATTCGGACTCCTCGCTCTATCGACCACCTTTGTCCGGCGAAGCTATAACTTCGGCGTCGCTTGGCTCTGTCTTTGGCTCTTTGTCGAAACCCTCACGAACGGCATCAATGCGATTATCTGGGCAGATAATGACGACGTCAAGCTCTACGTATATTGTGACATTGGTGAGCATCCTGAACTAAGAGGCAGAGTAGTCCCGTGCTAACGTTCCCTCGCGAAGTCACGCACCTACAGGTTGTCGGCAGTGTTGTCAAGCCCATGTCGACGCTCCTCATAACTCGCCGACTGTACTTGATCGCAAGCCTTCAGTCCGTGGAGCTTCCCAGCGCCAGAGCCGTACGATTACAGGCTTACTAAACACACACGCATAGATGCTGACGGTGGCAATTCGACAGAGACGCGCAGACCTGCTAATGAACTGGACTTTGGGGTTGGTTGCCCCCCTCCTCGTAGCAGGTCCTTTGTGTAAGTTCCTGATGTTCACACTCTGGTGTATATCGTGGCGATGACCTATATCGTTTGGCAGACTACATAGTGCAAGGTGTCCGCTTCCAAGTATACGAAGTGTTTGGGTGCTCGAGCGCCACGGTGTTCTCAGCCACGACTATACTTCTCGTACGAAGCTGGTCCATAATACCACCTCTCATATCCGTGCTCATCTATTACCGTATGTCTTCAATACGCTGTGTCACTCATCCACGGCTGATACCTGTTACAGCAAAGGTCTTTAGCACCTTTCATCGCCACAGCCGTGACGTCAATCGCTTTCTGCGGACGAACAACTCTGTGTCGCGAACCAACTACTTCCGCATCCTGGTCCTGGCAAGTGTCGACGTGGTTCTAACGCTACCAAAGGCAATCGTGTCTCTCGTATTCGAGATCCTCGTGCTCAGGGAGCTCAAGCCTCGTCCAAACTTCTATCCCGGCTGGCACTTCATACACACGGACTGGGATCCTATCGGCGTCTCGTATCACGAAATGAAAATAAACGGGAAATTTAATTTCGTGGAGATATACTGGGACCAGTGGTCGCCTCTCGTCCTGGCCCTTGTTCTCTTTGTTTTGTTCGGCCTGACCGGCGAAGCACGCGCCTCGTACTGGCGGATTGCGTGCTTCGTGGGCTGGTGGTTCGGGTGGAAGCCTTCCGCGCGCGATCGGCGCGTAGCGGCGTTGGATACGATTGAGTTCGGAGCTCAAGCTCAGGTCTCTGAGCCGGCACTTTACGCCGATGTAGGGTGTGTTGGTGTTCTTTCATATTGTATCGCCGTATATCTTATCACTGTCAACTTCCAGCACACCCTCAAGCTACGTCAGCTCCAAGACTTCAGCTGTCGGAGACCGAGAGGACAAGCCTGTGTAGGCTTGGCTCAACGAGAACAGCGAGATAACTTCCAGCTCATCATTTCCGAGCAATGGTAGGTATACTTTCTGCGCGCATGTCACCATACTGCGTCTCACATATCTTACAGGTATAACGAACACCGCACCACGAATGCTGTACAAGCCACGCATTCCGGGGCGCATCGGGCTGTAGGCTTTAGGTTGAGCCACTAGATGAAGTCTGTAGTCTGTACTCATGGAGCACCTGATTGATAAGCCAATGTAGTTTTCGACCGGAGTTTGGTCAAGTTGGGCGACTCAGCCAATGCTCCTGGCACATCTTCACGGATATCGAGTGCGCATTGATATCATCAGTGAGTACCGGCGCAGACTTGGCCTTGATGGCTCCAGCATGCGCCCCTTCCTTGCGCATATCGAATACAAGATCGGCATCCCCGTCGCTCTTGCGCGTGTGGAAGGCGATGAGGAGGAGAAAACCAATACTTATATGCGCCGTCATTGCCCCTTCTGGGTGGGCTCTCAGCGGTGACGATCTTCTGGGGGTGAACGCCGTATTCGGCTGCAGTGACCTAGTCATACCCTCGAACTTTGGGGCCTTCCCTGAGGTGCTGCCACTCGGTGCCATCATAGACGGGGGACCGGAGAAGATCATCGCGCCGAAGACCACGCTGTATTTCTCGCGCGACGGAGCGGATGGGGTGGCTCGCAGAGTGAGGTGGAATGGTCCATACCGTTCGGTCACGTACTTGGAATGGGTGAGGTCGCTAAGACGGTGACCGAGGGGCCGTAGGAGGAACGAGGCGACGAGGGCCGGCGGATATGGTCTGAATGATGAAGTGAGGGTTCCAGCGTCTGCTTTCGATTGTCGTTGCCGTGTGCGGGAATTAGAGCGACACGGAGTAACTCAGAGAGCTTGAGTTACTCTTGAGTGCGCGAGAAACATATGTACACAATGCACAGAGCGTAAAGCGCTTTAGGATGGGATGAGGATGGATGTCTTTTTCGACCGTCATCGTTTACTTGTATCTAGAACGTAGAACGCCCACTCCCAAAACCAGACCTTCCTCCTCAACGTTCACAGAGAGATGTCCTCTACATTCAGCAGTCAAGGGTACATTAGCGATCCCCACTGTGACCTTTGCAGACCCTTACCCGCCCGATTTGCCGAGGAACATATGTACTGTGACATGCGAGTTAATACAACCGTGGTCATGAATGTGAACCTCGATCGAGAGGCCAACAGTTAGAGTCGTAAACAGCTAGACTAATACAAGAAAGTTCCCAATCCCCTTCGGTGCATGCCGGCAACCCCACAAAATCGAGTGAAGGCGAGGGAAGCGGAATCATCTTCGCTCGCGCTCGGCCAATTTGGAGTGCGGCATTAAGGTTATTGGAGAGACTATCCCAAAGTAAAGCGCGCTCGACGGCTTGGTAGGGTGGGAGAGGTGACTCGGGTTGGGCTGTAGCTTGTGAAGCCGCGAGTTGGCGGGCGAGCGTAGACGTAGAATCGATATCAATATCTCCGTCTCCATCGTGTTCTCTACCTGCAGGCGGTGCAAGTCCCACGCGGTTTAAACGGTCCAGTAGTCCTAGAACACGCGAGAGGGCGCGCGCGAGGTCGCCGTCTGTGCCGGGTAGTTCGATATGTTCAACGCGCTGGCTGAGTTGGGCTGATAGCGAGGTCTCGTCTAATGCGCGAACGTCGCCAGCTTCGACCATTGCCTCGAGGCTCGCCTGCAGAGCGTTCGCGGAGTGTGTGGATCACGTTACGTAAGGCGGACGAGGGTGAAGGAGAGGCGGATGTTGGGGATGGTCCGGGCATCAAGTGTCGTCGCGCAGGGGAGGGTAGGAGTAAATCCAAGAGCGTCGTCAACACGGTCTGCTGGACCAGTGCTACTCCTTCGATCTCGCAGTCTCTGGCTTCGGGTGCTCTATCGTGTGCTTGCGCCTCGACTTGTGCGCGTGCGATCACTAAGCGGTTTTGCAACATGAACGGCGCGGGAGCGGGGCCAGGGTCGGGTATAACGATAGCATCGAAGAGCAAGTCCTCGTCGATCGGGCGAGTAAGCGTCGCCATTTGGGAGAGATGGTGACGGTAGGAAGAGAGTCAGACGGCGCGTGGAGGGGACCGCAAGACAGCGCGCACGGCGGTATATATCTTGACCTTGCGCCTCCTCGACGAGAAGCACCATACACTGCTTGACAGCTGGGAGCGGACAACAACTTGGACGCGGATTTTTTCAAAATGTGGCCCCGCTGTAGCCTTCTCTCAATTGTATGCCGGCCAACTGTGGTGGTCGATTTTAAATATTAAGAGCGCGCGCTAGACGTCTTCGGTGAAGCTAGCGCTGACAAAAGTGGATGAAATCATCGGGCTTCGACGAGTACGCTTGTCATGTCTATCTCTGGCCATCCGAGTACAGTCACTGGGACTGTCATTAACGATGTCGAGATGGGAAGATGTAGCGCTGGGAAGTTGTGTACTTCCAGTGGTCCACGATAAACACGGGCCGGGCTTGCCGTGAGTTCGAGTTCGAGAGCGCCGGGATGTGTGTTGTCTCCTCTTGCCAGTACCAGCCACCACCCAGTGTCGGCGCCTTCAAGCTCCACCAGTGATTTCCATATTCGCTTTCGCCTCCGGGTCAGCCCATCATATAGACTCTTATGGCTATACTCATGATACTTCGGGAGTCATGCAAGACGCGAGTGGTACATCTCCAGCCAAATAAGTACTTGTGCGGCGGGTGCTCAGAAGCGCAACTCTTCGATGTCCTCAATGCACCACGCGTGTATATACTCAGTGCCCTCTATTTGTGCTTCGCCTACACACCCCACCGTCCCTTGCTTCGAACCCGCATGTCGCCTCGTCGCCTACTCGCGATCCTGCGGTTCCTCTTGCGTCTACTGAGGCTGCCTCCAGGTCTATATCAGAGATTATTTGAACGCTTCCGCGCGCTCCTGTCGCACGTAGGACGTGCGTTCTTGCTTCCATGGACGCAGCCGCCAACCAGGCAGGATGGAAGACGCCGGGACGAAAATCCCGATATCGGCTCCTCATCCGATCACTCTCTGCCTGCGACTGAAGACGCTGCTGTTGTTATCAGTGCTAGCTCTATACCTTTGGATGTTGTAGAGGCGGGGCTCAGTCGCGTTCATCCTCTCGCGCACCGAGGGTCTTCTTCGTACCCAAATCTCCAGCAGACGCTCGCGCCCATACAGAGCAATGCGCAGTCCCCTCGAGCCCGCGCTATGACACTGCCTTTACCGGCGACGCTCGATACTGCCGGGCGGGGTCTGCACGACAATGCTGAAGCTCGCACCGAGTCCATCGAGGTGGCTTCCATCAAAGATCAAGATTTCGAACTTCTTCGCGCACCGAACGATAGTCACTCTGCGCAGTCGCAGTTATCTCTACGTCAATTGTTGTCACAGCCGGACTCGCAATCGCCAACGACATCGAGCGCAGCGCAAGACTCATCGCCCATTGCGGGAAGTAACACCTCAATTGAGTCAGTCAATGCTGGATATGCACCTGTAGGCGAAGGCTATAGGGCTCACACACCCATTAGGATGTTCGTGACACCTAGTTCATCTCTCCAATCTCGGAGCTCGTTGTCTCTTACGGCTTCGACCTTGCCGTACTCTTATGACAGTTGTGTGCACCATCGTGGTAGCATAAAGGAGTGTGTAACTGCTGCCGGAGGTATGATCAAAGTACACTTTAGAATACAGCTGACGTATGACTTACCTTTCCCAAAGATACAGGAACACCGGTCCTTTCTGGATATTCGTACCAGACTGCGAGGGATAGCATCTCTACTTCGAACCCGCAAACTTCGTACCCACCTATTGATACTGGCACGCATATGCCCAGTGAAATAGTAGAAGGAAGTAGTTCTCAACCGAATAACGTGCTCCCCGGCTTCAGGACTTGGACATCTTCGTGAGTCGTGTTTTTGTAAGCCGCGTAGCTGTGGAAGTCTGACATCGCTTCTAAGTAACAGGTGGCTTTATTTTCCATCGAAGTTTGAAGACCGCTTTTCACAATCCACATAGTGCACCGCTGCCCGCGGCGCCTGAAGGACGCTATCTAGTTGCAACCACTCCGTTGGAAACGCATCGTTACAATAGCAGGCCCGTATCAGAAGAAACCCCATCCTTCACGGTACCAGCGTTTTGCTTCACCTTTTCACAGTAAGCCCCCCAATATCGTTCTAGACATACACTTGAACCACATGCACAGCTCGGCGCACGGTCAAGATATCGATCTTCGGGGTTGGGAGCCGCGGACGCACACCGAAGGGGCCTTGTACTTTTACCATCCAAAGAAGGTCATTGTCTTTGACATACAATGTTGATTTGATCTTGACACTTCGGTAGCGGGCATTCACGGAAGCCAACCTGTACCAGCAAATTTACTTGGAAGAAGTCGAGGTTTTCATAAACTTCCTCGAGGGGACTTTAGAAGCGATGCCTGGCGAACAGCTTCCCGACGACTACGAGCTGGGGGTTCGGATCTCGTTTGGCACGTCAGATACCGAGCAGATCATACGATGGGAATATTACTACGTCAACCATAGCACGGGAGGTTTATTTTGGCTGTTTCCCTTTGAAGTCGACGCCTACCTGAATGAAGTGTCTGGACAAATGAGTCCAGCGCATTTCAGTATGTGTATCCGTAATGAATAAGGTGCTGTTGGACTCATCGTATTTTCAGAGCACCTTCTTGAAAGCTGGTACTGGTAGGTGTTGTTCTATGAAGGGAGTTCTCGCCGGCCTCACAACTTCCTAACACGCCTTCGTAGGGATCACGTTTCTATCTTTCCCGACAATTTTCGAAGCCATGATTCTCTTGTCGAGTCTCTTGTCGGACAGTTAACGTTCTTCTACATAGGTGAGGGACGACCTGTCCGTCTTGTCCGTGCAGGTATATCATGTTGCACCCCAGATCAAATAACGTCCAGTGAATCTACGGTTGTCTACCCCGCAGAGGAATTGTCTGCGATGATTGGAGTATTGAGTAGAAAAGGTCAGCGGTGTTGAAACATGATGTGTCCTCACCCGACTGACTCTGACCGCCACAGAGCCTGGCGATGGCACGGCTCACGTTGCCGCTGCACTCGGTCGGATGATGTCAATTATATGTGAGTCTTTGCATGGTATCTTGGCATTGCATCGTGCTCAGGTTCTCAATTTAAGGCCACTGGCGATATACCGATTATCATGGCTCTCTGCATGCAAGACTTGACCGGCTTAATAGTGTCCATGGTTCATCGAGACGGTCCCGCTCGTGGTTCATGACAGTATTCTCATTCGTACTGATATCTGCACCCGAGAATCATCTCCAGAGCATAGAGAAGGTATACGTGGATGATCGCCTCCCCGGCTATCTGTGGAAGCGGCACGTCGATAAGCTTCAGGCGGAGTGGGCAGACTTTGTGTTATATGTGAGTTGCCGACGCTACTCATTGACACCGGCGTAGGCTCACAGAAGTACAACGGAGTGAAGTCGACAGTCATGTATGTCTTCAGTCCGTGTTCTTTAAATCCGTCGCTCATCGTTAACTTCAAGGTTGGCTGCCAACGTGTCAAGTATGTCCCGACCAGCTAGTATTGTGTATTGTCAGCCAAACATCAAAGTGTTATCCGTTCCCGACGTTATACTTCTCCCGGACAACAATGTCACATCGGGAGCGGATAGCGGTGATCAGAATTACGTGCCACCACTGCGGTCACCCGCAGCCATCGCCAGCTACATTTCGACCTTGCTCAGCGTTGGCAGCATCGTTCTTGGGCTTGCGCTTATTCGAACACATCGCACGAAGAATCACCATAATAATTCGTATGAAGCGGTATGCCAGTATCTTCCTGACCACCATCCTCGGTTTGATGCTGATGGTCACTACCTGAAGGTGGCCTTTATGCAGCAGCAAAAGTCGCGTATATTTCATCATGAGCCACTGGCCATTCTGTACAGCCTACCTTACGCACTGTTACTGTGGTCGTGAGTATCTCTGTACCGATGCGCCGACCAATGTCCCTGACCTCCTCTCTTAGCATGATCTCGTTTCTTGCCGGCTTTCTCATCTTCACGCTCAATCACACAGATACCGCGACTCAGTCCACTGTCGCGGCCCTGTTCTTCGTCGTCTCGTGCCTCGTTGCCTGGTGCTCCATTGCGATTTGGGAGGTATCTGAGCACACACAAGAAAAGTGGGGTACTCTCAAGCAAGCGATGCTGTCACGGGATAGAGATGTTAAGAAAGCGATGACGTCCATGAGTGAGGCCATAGCGGGGTTGGCGGGATGGTGGCCGGAGCTTCGAGCCTGGATTTGTGATATGCCGCCGTAGGCGAGTAACCAGGCGGAGAATGAGGACTAGGCTGTGCAGGAAGGAGGGGTCAGGGTGGAATACAATGGAGGTGAATGTAGATGTAGAGAAGGGTGCAGGCGTCAAACGTTGTTGGGAGGCAAGAACGGACAAGAGAAGGTTGCGGTGCATTGTAATAAGCGCTGTCATTCGTGGTTTGCCATGCTTTTTGGATCCAACGCGTTTGAGGATCATGGGCACAGGATCCTCCGAGAGTGATATTGGTAGCGATCGCCCTTCTCCAACGGCACCTAGTAATCAGATCCCACGTGTATTCCAATCTATCGTATTGAAGGGTCATACATCGAGGGTAGCGAGCAACGATTGGTACTTGGGTTGATCCTGCTCTGGAGGTCCTAACGCCATCGTGCATGTACACGATGTGTATACAGATTTACAGTCTCGTTACACACCAAGAAAGGTGGTACCCCTTATCTCCCGATCCAGACACCCTTGAAATTACGCCAGGTGGTGGCCCCTCTACTTGACTCTCCACCTTCACTGCTCCTTCCCCAAATACACTCTCCCACAATTCACGCCAGCTATCGGGTCCATGACAATGCTGTATCCCAGACCCGCCAACAAGACCTGTAACAACCTTCTTCACCGTCTGACCAGAGTGCATCCCGAAGATCATGCTTCCGGGTTCGATGCTGAGGAGACTGGCGAGCGCGCGAGCAAGAGCTTCCTGCCCATCAAAGTCGAACAGATGGAACACCGCCGACGCGTAGATGACGGCGACGTGACCTCGCAAAGGAGTAAGGCTCGACAAACTGGCAAGATCTGCAGGCGGCTCTGCCACTGACGTTGACACCAGTGCTTCCTTGTCCAGCTCCAAGAGGTCCGCTTGCACGAAGGGTAGGGACGGCGCGGCGGCGAACAGCTCGAGACCAATGTCCCAGAACCCTTAAGTGCAGATAGTCAGTACATATACTGCAAGCACAAAGAAGCCTGATCGCACCTTGACGCAAGTCAGAGGCAATCGCATCTTGGGCTGGATAGCCATCCGCGATTGCCTTGCGAATATCTTGCCCGACTGTAATGAGGAGTCAGAGCGAGTGAATCGAGACTAATCACCGATGTCACGCACAGCAGCAGCCAACTTCGAGAAAGATAGCCCGCGAACGCGATCTGGGTAGCGCGAGTAGACGAGGGTAGGCGAAGTGGCGCCCAATCTTCGGCCTGGACAGTCAGACAATCAGTTTGCCTCGTCATGCTGAATGACGGGAAGATGGAACGTACTTGGTGAACGCAAAGCGATGCACGCATACATAAGGGAATACCTAGCAAGTCATATCAGACGTCTTCCACGCTCGTAGATAGAATCGTACACACAGCGTATGCACGGCGCTGCACATCTTCGACATGCGCCTTCAGCTTCACTTCGTCTATGATGCCCGTCTGTGTCTTGAGGAACTCAAGTTCTTCAGGTGCAGGTGAGTACGCCGTGGCGTTGTCGAACTTCGCGAGAGCTTCGCGACGGGAGTCTTCGTTCCATGATTGAGAGTCATTGACTGTGGAGGACATGACGGGTGAGTGAGAAGACGCAGAGAACCTCTACTGATGCGATGCCACGCATATGTATAGGCCGGGACTGTACTACTCCACCAAGAGGCGACGCCCAACGGCTGCTATGCGTACCATCGGATATGGTAGCAGGTGAAACGGGGAGAGAAGGCCGGTCGGTGGTGGAAAGGGCGTCCTCTTGAACGCGGTGTGATCATTGTGCAGAGGCCCGGAGATCTGTGGATGAATCAAAACTATCCTGTTCTGTAGCAAATGCACTGGCATGAGTTAAGCATGTTTACAGAATAGACGGTCTTGCGTCGCAAGGGCGCATATGAGTGGTACTGTGGAATTTTGGTGCCTTGAACATGGGCGCCTTACTGTATGCACGTTCGCGCGGCGGCTGCCATAGCCTCAGTGGCATAGGCGCTATTGCTGTTGGGCAAGCGGCAATTTCCGATCAAAGACAAAGCTTTGCCTTTCTCTCAACCGTCATGCTATTGAGAATGCGCTACTGCATATCCAAGCGTCCAGATGATCTCTTACAAGATATCTCACTCTCCGCAGTCCATTCGCCTATAGACTCAAGATGGATCGATGAGCATGCTCATAAAGACATGTTCAAATCGTCGCTGCTGGCGGACCAGGCTGCCTGCAGTCAAGTGAAGTTATTGCATGGTTCACGCGGCATTGCGTACGCACGTGCTGGATGTTGACACTCACGATCACGATCAGAGCCTCGTAACACACCAAGAAAGGTGATACACCTTGTCTCCCGACGCCAACACCATTCCAAGATTCTGCGGTTCCGCCACCTGGCTCTCCACCTTCACTGCTCCTTCCCCAAATATACTCTCCCACAATTCACGCCAGCTGTCCGGACCATGACAGTGCTGTACCCCGCTTTCGCTAACAATCCTTTTGACGACCTTCTTGACCGGCTGTCCTGAGTGTACGCCAAATATCATGCTGCCGGGCTCGTTGCTGAGAAGGCTCGCCAGCGCGCGGGCGAGAGCCTCTTGCCCGTCGAAGTCGAATAGATGGAAGATCGCCGATGCGTGGATCGCAGCGACGTGGCCGCGCAGTGGAGCCAGGCTCGTGAGCGTGCCAAGATCGGCGGGTGGCTCTGACGGGGGCTCCGATGTATCCTTGTTTAGCTCTAAGACGTCCGCCTGCACGAAGGGCAGGGGCGGTGCGGCGGCGAATAGCTCAAGGCTAATGTCCCAGAATCCTGTATGCGACATTAGTACACAAGCTGCAAGCGTGCCCAGCACACAAGCAGATCTCACCTTGACGCAGATCAGACGCGATCGCATCCTTGACAGGATAGCCATCCACGATGGCCTTGCGGATATCTTGCCCGACTGTGAAGATGTGTCAGTGGGTGAGAAGACGATTGGTTCTGACTACGTACAGCAGCAGCCGACTTCAAGGAAGATCGCACGTTGACGCGATGCAGGCAGCGCGAGAAGGCGAGGGTAGGCGAAATGGCGCCCGATCTTCGGCCTAGATAGTCAGGCGGTTACCTTTCCGTATCGAGCTCCGAAGGAATAACATTAAGAGAACTTACTTGGTGAAAGCGAAGCGATGTACGCATACGTATGGAAATACCTAGCAAGCCCGTTCATGCGTTGCCTATAAATGCGACAGCAGAGATGTACACACGGCGTATGCACGACGTTGCACATCCTCAACATGAGCCTTGAGCTTGATTTCGTCTGTGATACCCGTCTGAGATTTGAGGAACTCTAGCTCTTCAGGCGTAGGCGAGTACGCCCCGGCGTTGTCGACCTTCGCCAGAGCAGCGCGACGGGCCTCTTCGTCCCAGGAGTGAGAGTCTTTGGCTGTAGATGACATGGTAGATAAGAGCTGAGGCGTAGCGAGCTTTGAGTGCGCGATGGGACGCCTATATAGCTTCGCGACTGTATAGCTCCGATGGAAGGCAATGTCCACCGGGCGCTATGTGTACCGTCGGGCAGAGAATTGAAGGCAGGCGTCTATGAGGACCGTGCGGGCGTAACTTTCCCTGCAGTATCCACCACTGCTGTGACTCGTACGGGGAAGTATCCGAGACGTGTTATCAGCACGATGTAATCTTAGTATCATACTGTGTGATGCCATGAAGAAGTGTATGTTCTTTTGATCATATGAAGTTGGAAGGAATATCTTCCTCTGGCCATAATTTCGCGTGTGGACTTCTTCAACGGGAACTGGCACCAGGAATAGAATGATTGATGCCCGCGGTGAGGGTCAAAAGCAAGTCGCGGCCACGTATGGACTGCGTGCGACGCGAAGTCGAGTTGCTGCGCGCGCTACGCGACGTGTCTACCAACGACCACGATGGTCCGTACACTCTCACTCGCCGTGCCGCTGCTGCTGGCTGCAGCGGCGTATGCCGCACAATTGTCTCTTGCTAACCCCAAGGCGACGATCACCTCGTCGGACGGTACCCAAACCGCGAGCGAGCAGTGCGTGACTTGTGCACACGAACGCGTCCTTGCATATATTGAAGCCTTGTTATTAGACTCTCGCTCAAGGAGGCTCTGCCGGAAACTTTGACTCTAGGTCAAAAAGATAAGCTTAAGCTTACCTTCCAGGTTGTTGCCGACGAGGCTGGCGTACAGCCCCACCAGGCGTTCGTTCGTTTCTATGATGCTACAACTGGGGAGGAGGGTGTTCAGCCTGTAAAGGTTGGCCCAAATGGCAAGGCCAAGTTCGAACTCGTGAGTTACTGCTTGCGAAATGCTGCGTATAGTTTAAACTGATCATAGTATGCAGGACATGGCTCGTCCTTTCAGTTCATTGCCGCCGTCCGGCGACGCGCCACTCGCCGTGTCGCTCATCCTTGGGTCGTTCATCCACGACCCTGCACGCTTTGAGCTCTTCAACTTGGCTGTGCCTCCATCAGCACCTGTTGCGCCGCATCCCGATGCTACTGCGTTTGCTCTTCGTCCCGAAATTACCCATACATTCCGTGCGGATCCCAAGGTCCCTCCAAAGTTCATCAGTGCGACCTTCGCCGGTCTGGTCTTTGCGCCATGGGTCGTCTTGCTTGGCCTTGTGCGTTCTCTCCGCTACAGTTATATCAGCGAAATTATTTGCTTACATGCTACCTTAGTGGGGTGCCGTCCGCCCGAGCGTACCGCGCCTATTCAGCCCAAGCATCTTGCCTTTCACTCTATGCCTCGCAGGTATGGAGGGCATCTTGTTCTGGTACTGGCTGGACTTGCGCCTCGGCCAGGTCCTTCTCTACGGTTTCCTTATGGCGATCCCTACCGTCTTCACCGGCAAAAGCGCACTTGCCAGCATATCGTCTGTACGCACTGGAATACAGTAGACTGCTTGTAACAAAATATCTATTCGTGCTTGTTGACCTCGAGCATCATGTTGCACCAGTTCGCGTTCGTTAAAGCCCGCTACCTACCTGAGGATACTACGACAGTGCGGTCATGGTAAGGCAAGCTTGGCAACCAGGGCTCCGAACCGCCCCTTGGCGAGGATTTTCTCCTTCCAGTCCCGTTCTACCTCACCGAGGTCCCAGTTTGCGTCAATGTACCTGTCGCGTATCAGCAAGGATCCTTGTTACATATATTGTGCTGGACGTACTTCCCACTGAGCCAGTCAAATCGGCCAGAAGTGAGTAGGAGAGCCGTCCCGGCGGCCAATTCAAGTGTGTCCTCGAACATCTCGGGCGTGGCGTCGGTGACATTTGTCATAGATAAGTCCGTCGCGATAGATCCCGGGTGAAAAGCGAAAACGGGAATGTTAGGATACTCGAATGCGATGAACTCGACCAGGCGGCTGATCGCGAGCTTGCTTGTCTTCAGGTCAAGGTCAGCCAGATGCTGTTATATGAACACACGATGCATGATGAGGTACTGACCATGTAATCAGAGGCTGTCTTGACACGCATATTCATCGTACAGCTACTGATGAAGACGACGCGACCTTTCGACTTCTCGATATGCTCCAGCGCCGGGCTGTATGATACATCAGTTGCGATCGAACAGCACACGGTTCAAGTCCACGGCGTACGCACCTCACGAAGTTGAAGGCGCCCTTGATATTCACCTCGAACGTGGACCACCAGGCCTCCGGGTCAATCTCGCCCACGCGCTTCCCAAGTGGATTCGCAGCACCAGCGTTCGGTATGACAATGTCAATATGCCCGAATTGCTTGACCGTCTCCTGCACGATCTCGCGCGCACGTTTAGAGCCAGTCACGTCCGCCGCGAACTTGACTATCTTCGCGTCCGGCACATCGGCACGAACTGCCTTCTCGGTCGCCTCCAAAGACGAACGGGCGACGAGCGCGAGGAATGCACCCGCTTTTGCGTAGAAGACTGCGAGGATTTGACCGATGCCGCGGGACGCACCCGTGATGAGGACGACTTTGCCGGCGTAGGATTTGGAGGTCCATGCATCCTTAGGATCGATGGTGGGGTAGATACTAAAGATATTCTTGAGTGAGCTAGCATGGTACACTGTGAAGATGTACCCACTCGTGGCGCGCTGTCACAGGCAGCGATGGGTCCTTGTATACGTCGCCCATGTCCGTCAGGTGAATAGTCTTACGGTTGTGTATAATATTGCGAGGAGAAAGGCACTTGATATCGCATTGGGTCATCGCTCTTATACTTACGCTGTATCTGTGGCGCTGCGGCGCGTGCATCCGCTACCAAGCCATTTCGATCAGTCTAAAAACACTGCAACACGTCATCTTGTGACTCGGTATTAGCGGTCTTAAGCATAGGGCGGGCGGCGGGCCGACTTCTTCTGTCGGAGTTAAAAGAACGAGTGGACTAATAACGGCGAGCTGACAGAGGCCGGCGATAGGTACAGTGAGTCGCCATAAGCATTGAGATGCCTGCCATACCAAGAGATACGAGGGATACAAGAACCTGTGCACTGTATGCAGGCATAGAATGGCCAAAGGAAAGGCGAGTACATGGGTGAAGATTTTCACGACCAGGTGCATGCGAGCACGGAAGGTCCCGATGTTAGATGCTCGAGCCGTAGCACGCAGTGTCATACGCTGTGGAGCCATGGTCGCAAATGGTATACGCATAAGAGTCAGATAATGGTGGGCAGAGGCAACTTCCAAACGCCAAGGTAACCAGCGTCGGCAACCCGGGCCGCCGCGCCGCGGGGATGTTCGGACTCGGGTGCGCGCGGAGGGGCAGTGCCTGAACTTAGAAGGGTTACATCACTAAGGCAGGTGACAGGCAAAACCGACAGGCGTGACCGCGATGTGACATGCCTCTCCCCTCCCTCCCTCCCCTCCGTTCCGCTCGTACGCTTGCATGGGGCCCGAACGACCTGATACGAGCTGGTTTACGAAGTTGTAGACTGGTAGGGGGCGGGGTAACTGGCTGGACAAGGCGTCACACCCCCATCAAC
>KV424531.1:0-156387 GCA_001632445.1 Peniophora sp. CONT | reverse complement strand
GTGAGACTCGGGGATGCCTCGGAAAGCAAGGGAGCTGCGCAGCAGCTCCAGGACTGCGCCCCGAGTACGCGCTACGCGCGACTCGAGCATGGTTCGGGCAAGCCTCGGGGATGTTCCCCAGCCCGAACCGCGCCTCAGCCCGCAGCGTTAAGCTGCTGCTGCGCCGAGCGCATACCGGGGCTTGCGCGTACGACGCGTAAGCCTGCTGCGGAGCTACCCATTAGTATATAAGGGCTCGCTCGGACTGAGCGAGATCCCTACCTAACTTGTAGACACACCTTTAGCAGTAGCCTTAATATATCGTCCCCTTGAGACGGATTAAAGTTCTATTGCTTGAAAGGAGACCTACGAAAACCTAACACGTCGCACAACGGCCGAAGACTACTCTCACGGTTCCGGCTGCCGGAGCAAATGCGCCTGGTTCATTCAAATCATGCATGACGCGCCCACTAGTCAAAAAATTGAACAGTAGGGTCGGAATAGACAAGTCTCTACAAGGGTTGTCCACTACTACTGCTCAGCATTCACCGCTCCGGCCTCATTCCGGTCAGAGTCAGTACTTGAGCCGCGTATGACTCGGATGCTTTCTACTGACATAGATTGTATCTCAACCCTCGGAATGTCAACTTGGGGATGGCTTGATACATGAGAATGTGGGAGAGGGTCGTTGTAACTCGGCGCGCCAGGATTTGTGGCGAAGCGCATATTGAAAGACGGTTGAATCGCCTGGTCGATACTCCGCTCGAGTACGGAGTGACGTGTGGCCACCAGAAGCACAACCAGGGTCGGGTACATTGCCTATGAACAACGATCAGGGAGTGTACAAACACGAACGCAACTTGCGTGTCGACGTACAATGAGAGGTGTCATGTAGTAGCTGAACGAGGTGTCCAACAGTGCCAGAGACTTGGGCGCCCCGATGACGCCCATCACCCCGTACCAAACCTATTGTACCTCGCATTCACTACGTGAGATAGCGCTGAAGCACGTGAGAGCGCACCATGAAGACTAGATATATGATTCCCGATTCAATGATTACAGCTAGCATCGCGACGCCATGTCGAAGTTGGCTTTGGGCCGAGAACTCGCGGACGTCTTTCCAGTACCCTGACGCGGTCAATAAAGGGAAATTCGTGGAATTCACCAACACATACCATGCTTTGTATGCTATTAAACCCGTTGCGAGAACCTGCGCACAGCCAGTCACGGCATTGGCAGGAATATAGGTGTACTGGAAGAAAGTATCCTTAAAGCTTTGGGCCGGTTCTGATCGCATCCGTAGGCCCAGGACTACGAGATCCAGAATGTATACACCTATGTTCAAGCGTTAGCATCCAGGCCACGCTGCTCGTGCTGAATTTGGGTGACTTGCCGCTCTCAATGACAACAATGCTCACAGAAAGCTTGTAGAGCCATCGTGGTCGCCCACAAATGACGTATGCCCTCCAAAGCGAGACCGTGTCTCCAAGGCCGACCTGAGATCGTTGAACCCAACCATGCATCACGAGGATAGAGCGCAAGCGGTACCATGATGACTTGAAGAATTCCTTGCGCGAAGTACGTATACGCCGCGGGCCACGGTATGTATAAGCCGTCAATGAGCGTCGCATTTGACTTTACCACTTCAGGTTGCTGCGGGAGGAAGACATACACCTCCGCCCAGAGCATGTAGACATCAAGAACCCAGTATGCTGAGAAAAGAAAGAACATTGCGAGCGTTGTTAAGAGCATGAAGGGCGGCAATGGGAGCGACTTGGTTGTTGTTTTGTACACCCTATTCGATGAGTTTCAGTATACAGTTGTAATTGAATGACCCCCGTATATCACCATCGTGTGTGGATAACGTATGCTGTCAGGACCGTGTAGAGGGCTATGACAATCTAAGGGTCAGCATAGGCCTAGGATCGTGACGTGAAACGTTGCACCATAGAGAAAGGTTTCCAATAACAGCGGGAAACCGCGGTATTTCACTATAGAAGTGGTGGCATCGTAGTCGACAAGCTGAGACATGACCGTCGATATGTTCGGCTCCGTATAGAGGGCAACAGATTGGAGGCCTAAGGTAGGAGTCGCGCTCGCTCCCACGGGGAGAAAGGCGGGAAGAGATCACTGGGGAGGAACAGCCTCGTAGCCCGATCCACATCTTCGCAATCAAGCGCAGGAGACAGCAGTGTTTGATTTCTATCCCCTCAAATATATATGCATCGTAAGCGACGGTGCATGCTGAGGGCGTGTGTACGTGCATCCAGAATGACATGCACGGTGGTGGCTGTGAACCAGCTGCTACGCGCCTCGCCGAACGCGCGACGGCAGTTGCCGAATAACTCGCACGGCCGGCAACCTCATGGAAATATTCACGCTGTAAGAGTCCAAGATTTGTCCAAGATAGACTGGTATCTGAGAGAGCAAACGAATGACTATTGATATAAAGAATGCGTAGTAATGTGTGCGTGCGTATGCAAGGTATCATATGTACGAATACATATATGCGCTGTGTACGGCCGACTCTAGCGAGCAACCTGGTATCCTTCCGGACAGTCAACTTCCCATTCCCCCCATTTATCCCAAACTTCATCTATCCCAAACTCCACAAGAGCACCTACAAAGCAATTCAACACCTTCCCTATAACAATAGCGCAACCTAAGAAAGCGAGATCGGTTGAAGCCATTCGCTTAAGCGATGGCAGCTTGAACACCCCGCGCAAGCACAGGCATCGCTTGTCGGTGAAGGTGAATAGCAAGCACGATGAACGCATGCCAGATAGCTGCAAGGCACAAAATCAGTAGCCGTATCAACAACAGCATGGAGAGTAGAAAAGAACGCACCGTGACTGCCACCACCAGCGAAATGGAGCACGGGTCCCCAGCTCTCTGGGATGATGCATTCGGGAAGACAAGACACGTAAAAGAAGAGACCGGCGAGGTAGGAGAGCACCGAATGTAAGACCGGGCCTGTCAACATTATCAATATAACCGCCACTACAAGCGACGTAGGGTTCACGTACTGATGAACGCGAGCATTGTCCAAAGCCCGTAGCGTAGCGTAATGTGAGCTAGTGGTGCGACGGCGCTCAACGCGAGACCGACGAAGAATAGCACACGTGTGCTTTTATGCTCTGGCGTGTTGAACCAATCTTTGAACGGCAGTATGCTCCCTGCCAGGCCCGTCGCACCACATACGCTCAGATAAAACCTGACCCAGAAGTCCGCGTGTGTAGTATATTGTTCGGCTCCAACTTGTTCGCGAAAGGCGTAGTATGCCACAGAGCCAACCGATGCAGAGATCAACCAGCCGATGCCGACGTAGTCCAGTTTGGCGGTGAGGACCATGCCGTTGCGGTGGGCGCAGCCGGCCATAGTGTGCCAGAGGGTCGAGGTCCCGAGGCAGAGGAGAGCGAAGAATGTGAAGATGGCCACAGGCGGATCTGATGATCTCGGGAAGGAGAGGATCGAGGAAGGCGAGGGAAGGGCTTGACGACTCCAGAGACAAAACGGGATGAGGTGTGTGTGGATGTTCACTGTTCAAACATAGGCTCAGCGAAGATACGACGAGATTGGTTTCCTTACAACTTACGGGTCTCGTTATGGAACATGAAAACAGATAGCGCGATCAAGTGCCACCTGTTTAGTGGGATAAACCTATGCGCGTCTATTAGCAACCTCAATCAACGCCGCAGAACCCGAATTGACGCTCACCGATACCCATGCGTGACGTGAGGGTTATTCTTCCATTCATCCGGCAGATCGACATACTTGATGAGCCTGCTACCTCCGGCGGCAAGTTTCATAGCAGCGGCAACATCACGCAATGTGTCCTCGGCGTGTGCGGCCTTCTCGGCAACGGAAGATTGCAGCTCTCGAACATCGCGAGCAAGCTCCGAGTCGCGCAGGCGCTCGAGGAGGTCCGCAAGGAGATCGGTGGGTGCGGAGAGTGCGGTGCGCGTATCTGGCAGCTCCAACGAGGATAGATGCGAGTGCAGTCCTTGCAAGTGCGCGGAGAGTGTCGAGATGTACTGCTCCGGGTGTGGAAGCTCGAAAGATTCCAAGTCGGGTAGGCGCGCCTTGACGTCGTCCAGTCTTGCGCGGACGTCGGGTACCCTCAGCTCGGACAAACGTGCCATGAAATGCTCGACCAATGCTGGGTCCACACTGAGCGCTGGCAAGCTGGCCTTCACGTCCGCACGAATATGTTCCAATAGCGCCAGTCCTTCCCGTGCCCATGCTCGGGCTTCATCGACCTTGTCATGGTGCTGAGCAAGATAGTGTTCGAGGTCTGCGAGCGAGTCGTATTCGAGCTGGCAGAGGTAGCGCTCGACTTCCGCCAAGTGCGTGAGCACAAAGATGCGCAGGCTCGCGAGCGTTGCCGTCGGCGACGGTAACGATAGATCCAAAGCTTCGACTGCGGACGGTGAGCAGCTCAAGCTCGGCGTGCGTGACGCTCTCGGGCGCGAGACGGCAGACTGTCGGCGTTGCTTGAGTACGGGAGGCAATGCAGAAGTCGAGGCCGAGGAGGGAATGGAGGACATGGTGGGCGTTATGGAGCAAGCCGATTGTCAAGGCACGCAGATTGGCGCATTGGCTTTAACTTCCACCTCTCGGACTTCATAGAAAAACACATGGTAGGGACCAGGGTGCTCGTGGCTGGCTTGGGCAACGCGCCGTATCCTCTAACGAGACACAGGTGTGTGTAAAGCAGCGAACGTGCGTGTACGAAGATGCATTCTGAGACTGAATGGAAGTTTGGGCCACTACATCGTCGACGGTCTCGCGCAGCGTCTCGGCGCTGGCAAGCTCAAGCCACACCCGGCTCTCAAGAAGGACGGAGGACACCTGGCAACTGCGAAGCACGAAGGCGCCTCGCTGTTGCTGTACAAGACTAGTGCGTCTGCAACTTCTATCTTCTATCTTCCACGTTCTATAACGCCCACACGCGCCTACCTCCTCCCTTCTATGTCCAAATCCGTCCATACACGCCACAACATGCAGATCGCCCGATGAACATCTCCGGCCCGCCCATCGCCGCTGCAGCGCGCGCGTTGAACGTGCGGCATCTTGTTCTCGTCTACGATTCAGTCGCCGATTTGCCGTATACGCTTGCGCTGAATCATGGAGGTGGTGCGCGAGGACACAACGGTGTGCGAAGTACGCAAGCGCATTGGCCTCATGGATCTTTCTGGCATCTACGTGGGGGCGTTGGACGGCCGACCGATGGGACTGGGTTGGCGGAGTTTGTGCTGAGCAAACTCGATGCGGAAGAGCGAGCGTTCTGGGGACATCAGGGGAAGGGAATAGATCTGGTGCTGAAAGCGTTGGAGGTCGTACTTGGCGATGTTGATGGGCGGGAAAAGAGTGGCAGTCCGCAGAAGTTTAAGTAGTCTATGTCGATGGATTCGTAGTTTTCTACTATTCTGCTTCGTCATCTACGTTTGTGCGATCCTACACAGGCTTACGAGCGCTCGAGAGCCAAGTGTTTAAAGCTTCGCCGTCGGCCTGGGGCCACTGCTCGCGTGGCCACCACGTTCAACTCCGTGCCGAGCGTTGCCGAGCCAAACTTTCCAGACCCCCAAGATCCATGCCCGATCGAAACCAGACCCGCGCCCGAGCGCGACGCGTTTTGCGAGGCGCGACTTGTCTTTCACCTTGACCGACCTCGCCCAATGAACCACGCCCTTTGCACGGAAAATGCTGGCACATAAGGATTCCACTTAAGCCTCCTCAGTTGGAATAAATGAGGCGTTATGGTGCATGCGCACTTGCAGCCATGGCTCTTTTCGGCTCGCCCGTGCTTAGCGCCAACCAATCATACATTGGGACTCGACAGCTCTATATGCCGCACTCTCTGCGTACCTCGGACGCAATGACCGCTAATCCATTCATCTCGTTCTGTACTGAACATGAAGCCCAGACTCATCGCCTTACTCTCGGCGGCCTGTGTCAAGCGCGCGCCCGCGGTCTTTGGGCGACCTCAGCCTTTGGGCGACCTCAGCATAGCTTTCGATGCTGACCATTGTCCTCTTCCCGCGCTAGACGTATAAGACCAGAAGGATGCTTATGCGGCTATCAGTCGTCTATGCTCTCGCCGCAGCATGTGGCGCGGCGGCCCTGCTGTCGCACTCAGCACCAATCGACGAGTTCGTATTCTACAATACTGCGTTGATATCTGGTGCTATGCTCATCGTTCACTAGACGCTGCTGATACCTTCCAGGCAGGTGGAATACAACGATTGTGATTATACAAGTTGGCACGATACTGACGGACAGGTGTAGTACAGCCTGAGAATACCTTGATGGATGGATTGGGTAGCCGGGCGCCTGTCTGTCCCCAGTTTGGCCTCATGTCATGCATCAATCATCCAGCTCGGCTCTCTACATGGACCTGTAAGTACGCTCTCACGATCAGTCTCCAATCAGTAGCTGGCATTCATGGCTTTCGGTTCAGTTGACTGGAGGTCTATGCCTACCATGAGGGGCGTCGAAAATGCGAGCCTACTAGTTCCGGGTCTCGGTTCATATCGAGTGCACCATCCATCCGGAGTGCTCTACAAGCAATATACCTTTACTTAGACTTGAACCCATAAGTGAAAGTATTGCCTTGTCTGTGATGCTTTTCAAGTATATGGGATGAGAGGGACACAAACCCATGGGTATGACCAAGCCTTCTGCGATCAGTCTCTCTCGCCGTTGGCGCCTGTTGACGCTCATATTATACAGGAGATCCGAGCTGATCGTGGGGTATGAAGTCTCATACCTGTATCTGTCGGACTCCGTGTTTGTTGCTGCGGAGCGCCGAGCGGGTTACGTGGGTATCCGTAGCCGCAGTTGGAAGGTGATACATCCTACAACTGGCTACGGGTATGAGGCTTGCCTTCGGCGGTATCGTTGCGTGGACTCAAGATTGATGCAGATGTCCCAGCGTACGCGGGTACCTCATCACCCGCTTTCGATGATAAGGGCGAATGGAGTGCAAGGGATACGATGAGACCGACTCCGAAGTAACCCCTCACCTTATGGCGTCTAACGTGTCGGCGGGCGACGCACAGATCCCCTTCTCCCAAATCTCCACAATAGTAAGAGACCGTGCCTTCCCGCTTCTTGCAGAAACATTTCTATTCGGTCAGCGCCTTCAGCTTCCATTCTGAGTGCATCTAATCTAACCACCCGTCCATCTGCGTGTAGCTCTATACTCGGTCCTTACGGCGTATTTTGTCTCTAAGCGATGGTGAGAAGCCCATAAATCTCTCGTCGCACACCACTCACGAGTTCCCAAGGATGGACCGCAAGATTAACCCATTACCGCCCTTTGTGTTGTGGATGACATTGACGATGTTTGTCCTGTTCTTGGGCTACTGGTCCATCGACGTGTATTTGCTATGGGCAGAAGTGTACAAATTTCTTCCTCAGCAGCAGACGGGGCGAAAGGACATCTACTATGACGGTATCTTCATGCCCTGGTCTGTACCCCTCTACGTGCAGTCGATCCTCCAACTCATTCTGGTGAGGAGAGCCTTCTTCTGTGCGCATGCATCTCCGACTTATCGCGATGCATAGGTTCTTCTTGGCGATGTTGTATCACTCTGGCGAGGATATGTCATCTCCGGAAAATCGCCATGGCTTAAGAAACTCGTGGTCGGCACCGTGGTGCTTGAGAGCTGTGGGTGACTATGCCTCCTGAGTGTATACACCACTAATCCTTGAACGAGAAACAGTGGTGTACCTCTGGGTCTGCATATCCTGGTCGACTTACTATCTTCCGACTTCCGACTCCGGCTTTTACTACGTTCTCCTTAGATCACGACGCCCTGTTGTTTACTTGTCGTACGCCGTCACAGGAATTGCCCAGATAGCGTCTACGCTGGTGATCGCATTCAAGGCATGGTACATGAATGGGATTGTCAGGAACTGTGCATACCTGCGGTCTGACAATACTGCGTAGGGTGTACTGGAAGAACTTCAGGAGGGTCGCGAACAAGTCGCCGACGCATGGCAGTCTCGCGATACTGGCTATCGTAATCGAGACTGGAGTGACTTATCTGCTGCTATTGGTGAGTGCCACTGTATACATGACTTGACTTGGCTCATGTCCTCGTGGCGGGACTTGCCTAGGTTTGGTTCGCCACTATCAACGACTTCATTGGGCGACATGGTGCAATAGTAGCAATCACCTCCAGCTACTATTTCACGCCGCTTGTCGTGCGTCAACCTCCCGCCTCTTTCTTATCGCGCGGACTGAATGGTCTGATTGCAGGCTATGTATCCAACCCTTGTCGTTGTTCTTGTTTCCACGCGGAAGTCTGTACTCGAACCCAGCAACAAGGTCGGCGCAGCGTCTGGAGATTTACGCTTTGCCGCGTCAAGCCGCCCGAGTGAAGATCATTGTTCACGGTGCTCGGGGCATATGCGGCCTTACGATCTTGGACACCGTCGTAAGACTGCGGATCTCGAACAGGCCGTGGACATGATTGTGATACTCCCCGGCGAACATACGGGCGCAAGCGGGATCGACAGCTCCCCATCTTTGCTCAAGGCTGGCACGACGACAGTGACATCTGTCCGGGATGAGCATACAGGGAACATTGTTTGATGGTTACCCGCAGTATAAGCATGTTTGGATGTAGATAGTAGAGCTTCCTTGCCTTCCATGAAGTGACCATCCGCAGTCATTCCCGATATAGAAATAATATGATCCTCATGCTCAGCAGCAGAAGTAAACGATCAGACTTATGACAAACACCACCGATATAGATGCTGTACTTTCCGCCTCCAGCTCCGTCCCGCGCCAATCAGTATCTCCTACAGGGCGACATACAGCTTGAGTTCCCGCACTTTGAACAGGTGTCTTCACTCTCGCTTCCCAGTTATGGGATGAATGGTGTAGAATAGAGTCGACGCAAGGGCCCTGTGCTGAAATTAATATGTAGGTCCGTGAGAACCCGGACCCACAGGATCAACGCCGAGTTCCGCGGCTTTGCGCGGCTTGGTTCTGACGCCCATCTCAAGTTTCAACGTCAACTGTTCGTCAGCGCGTCATTCATCGAGTCCCTGGACTAGAATCGCGCCATGATGCAGTGTCTTTGTTGAAAGCAATCACTTGCGCCATTCCGAACCATCCTTGCCCACCGATGGAGCGTGGATACAGCCTATCCCATTGCGCGTTGTGGCTCCCGCTAGTACGAATCAATGTCTCCGGGATCGCACATCTCTGCCAAGATGTAGCTTCTATCTACATTTTTCGGTGTTTTTGTGGGTGACTGCATGCCCACATGTTTTGCTCCATGTATACTCACACGATGTACACGTATCCGTCATGGGCAGAACAATCCGGAAAGGAAGGGCTGGTCTTCACGTTGGTTCTCATGGCACTGACAAACCGTCAGTCAAGTCTAACCTCAGAAAATGGACATGCACTGCTTTCAAAACGCGCCAATAGGCTGCTCGCTGTAACTCATATAACGACGTAAGGTCAGGGCCTGAACGGCCTGAACCTGTGCCCTGTCACTTTGGCTCACTTGTTGCCAAGTGAGTGCGTTTCTTCTGAATCTAAGCTAACTCGTGAAGCCTAGCAGTTCTACGCAGTCCACTCGTAGTGGGCCACCTGAGCTAAGTTGAACTCGCTTTGAGGGGTATGAGGGACTGGTGGAAGTTCGCTGTTTTTCGTGGATCTCGTCGAGGCGGCTACTGCGCTCTGGTCGCTCCCACAGCCTTTGCTGGATACTAATCGCGTTTGGCTGTTCATGGATCACCGCGGCTGTTGTCTACTGTGACTCGTTGTTGTTGCATCTGATTATCGCATGGAGGATCCTGATGCTTTACGAATTCTTCCTGTGATGTGCACGCTTCGCTCTACCGGCTGCGCACAAGCGTGTCCCAGGAAGGCCCAACATGTTCTTTTGAAACAACGGGGTCTGGCGTGAGTGCGATTAGACAACTGACCCCGAGCCAAGTTGGCGCCACGGTGGTGTAAGTGTGCACTGCATGCGCGGGTCAGCAGTCGCTATTGTCACCGTACTCTACAGCTGCTTGCATATTTTCTTGCATTCCAGCCTAGGCGGATGATTCTTCTCGCCATACCGCCTTCTCATTGGCGTACCCTGAGAGCGCCGCCGCCTGTCCGGACCATGGTCTTGACAGCGATCCTTGTATTCTCAAACCGCGGGGCGTCAAAACTGAGTGGGTTTCCCTGAGCTCAGGTACGAGCGCCCTTTGCTCTTGATTATCTGGCCGTTGGATCGGAGAACTTCAGAAGACGCAAGGTTACGGCGTACCCTTCAAGACGAAACAGGAAGGTGTAGCTTCTTTGTACCTATCAACCGTTCCGCCGCGGTGTGTTGTTTGCACTATATAACACCCTGTCGAATGAGAAGTTGACCCTCGCACGCCCTCCTCAGGCTGCGTCAGGCCGCACACAGCCGCTGCCCTTCCTTGGCAGTCAGCGCCAGTCATGTCGTATAACATTTCGGAAGTGCAACTCGATTCGCCGGTGGCTGACGTGAAGGACATAGCGGACTTTCGCGCCTTCCCGCTTCTGTTGGAGACAACGCTGATTGGTACGCCCTGTCATATGGTTCATTTCCTGAGTTACAGCGATTAAACGGCCGATTGCATTAGGCGTATTCACGGTCCAAACCGCCTCATTCGTTCAGCAAAGATGGTACGCCCCATAGAGTTTGGAGTCGTCACTGCATCGCTCACCATGTGCCACAGCTCTCGATTGATAAAGGAGGCAAGGAAACCTCCTTATCTGAGATCGAAGCCAAAGCCGCACGCCAATCTCTTACTGGGCTTGGCCATCGGCCTGTATTTCCTAGCTGTGGCCTACTGGGCCATAGATATCGCCCTCCTGCGCCAAGAACTTTACGTCTTGCTGCCCAACCAAGTCTCTGACGCTCCCGATCCCCGCGTCTATAACGCACTTGCTGATCTGCGGGGAGCAGAGAAGTACGCGCAGGCGATTATACAGGTCGTTATTGTGAGTGCCTTGGTCAATCCGATGCGTACGCAGCTTACTCGTTGCTAGTGGTCAATCAGTGACTGCATAACACTGTGGAGAGCCTATGTCATCCTCGAGAGACCCCGCTGGCTTGGTCTCACCATTCTCCTTCTGTTGTTCCTAGAATTTGGTGAGGGTCTCTTTCCATTTTTTCAACACGAGTGACGTCGCACTCATACTCAATCAAGCCGACTATGTCGTATACCTTACACTATACCTCTTCGCACTAACTCACCCGCCCCGCTTTATTGCTGTCTTGTGGCAGAACAGTGGAGGCCTCATCGGTACCGCACCCTTTGTGGCAGCGTCATCCCTCACGGCCACAGTGCAGGTCTTTGCTACTTCGCTGATAGCGTATAAAGCCTGGTGAGTGCTCAAATGCCCGGCTGGACTCATATGTATCTGCGTCACTGACCGGGATCAACTCCTCTCAGGTCAATCCTACAAAGTAGACGGGGTGTGCTTCATGGTCCGGGCCGAAACTTCAGGACACTGTCCGTCTTCATTGAAAGCGGCGTAGCGTATACCGTGCTCTGGGTAAGTGCATTATCAGTGCTGACAAAAGGCCTGATCGCGTCATCTCAACAATACCTTACGTCATGATAGATATGGTATGCGGTCGGCGCAAATAACATGATCACCAGCAAGACGACGGCTGCGTGGACGGACTTCTATGTGGTCCCGATAACAGTGAGCGCACAGAGCCACTGCACCCTGCATCATCAACTAAAGGAGCCCTGTCAGGCCATGTACCCAACATTGGTCATGATGATCGTCACTGTACAAGACTCGGTGCTTGCGGATGCCGATAACTGGCCGAGCAGAGCCAGTAGTTTCCGCTTCGCGAAGCCGCCGTGCGATGCTGAATCCGGAGTGAGCAGCGTGAGGAAATTACAATCGACGCCACCTGGTCTTGGAGCTGCCACTTCTATGAAACCGACAGCAGATAAGAAGAACATGGATGAAAAGGGGTTCGATACAGTCTGCCGGGTTGACACAGCACATCTACGCCTCGATTGAGGCGCATTGCAGGCGCCCTGGGCCTATATTCTATATGATATGTATCATTAGTCATCCATGTATTGACATCTTGTTATACAAGTACCGTTACTTCGTGGGTATCAGCCTTTCGCTAGAGCCCGAACTTAGGATCCCACTGCGGTGCAAGTCAGTACGCTTGCGTCTAGCCTGAGTAGACTTGCATATTGGCCAGTGCAGCAAGAACTCGATATATAGTGAGCCTGATAAATCTCAGTGACATAGCATACGCGAATGGGCAGGTCATAAAAAGAACGAGCGTCTATACTAGAGCCCTGAGCATTACACATCGCCAAATAGATCAACCCCGCCCACTCGGGGGCTTACGATGCCAACTACTTTCCCCTCGAACTCCAACAGCCCTCCGCTGCGCGTGGCCACCAGGTCTGCATCACTTGGACGTGCGCGGACCCCGAGCAAGGAGTCGACAGTCGAAGAGACGAGGGACAGAGCCTCCGAGTGCGTGAGATTATTCTCCAGAGCGATCTGCATAAGAGTGAGCGAGGGACCATTGTGTAACTATAAGAGACCTGCTTACCCAGCCGGCATCCCATCGCAAGTTTCTGGCAGCCCAGCCTGACATGCCTGGTGTACTATCGGAGATGCCCAGAGGGATCAGCCCCACTCGCACGCCCGCGTCGAGCAGATGCTGAACTTGACCCTTCTCGCTAAGCGGCGGGCCGGGCAAGCTATGTCCACGTTAATAACGTATAGATGCGCAACATTGCAGATACGCACATGCGCTTGCTATCCCACGCGTAAGGGAAGGGACGCGCTTGAACGAGTACACCAACGTTCTCGCTCGCAAGTTCTTCCGCGAGCAGATGGGCCTCCATAGCGCCGACGAGGACGAGCTTTATACGAGCGCCTGTGTGCTCCTCGACCTCGCGTTTAACCGATATCAAGCTGGCAATGATGTCCGCCGAATCGACGCGGACGACAAGGGGCAGAATGCCAATTGCCACGCGCCCGAATGCCTCGCCCATGGCACCCTTCTGCCTCTGAAGCTCATTGTCGAGGAGCAGACGACGCAGCGCGCCGATGCGTGTCGAGATTGACGGAGACGAAGGGCGGGCTAACGTGATGTGTAGCGCAGAGTCGGACTGGATGAGAGCCCCAGGGGCGAGGACGTGAGGTGCGCCAAGCGAAAACGACGCGCTCAGTCCCAGCTCGCCAAATCCGAAAGTAGCTGGTGCAGTGACGGCCGTGGTGACACCTGCCCGATAAGACAGGCTGATATATTTGTCAGTACCAGCACTTGAATTTAGAGTCGGTAGACATACATCGCATCACGACTGGCGAATTGCAGTCCGTCCACGGCTCTGGCAAGCGTGTTCTTCAAGATGCTTGGGATGGTGTCGACCAGCGGGTCTGGGATTTGCCCGTCCGTGGTGCTCTCCTCCATAGCGATCTCTTGTAAACCAATGCTCGTGGCCGGAGCAACAAGGGCTGGGGAAATTTCACCACCCTTGAGGTCAACGAGCACGACACCGGCATCGCTTGCAGCCTCGCAGCCATCATCCGTGATGATACCACCCTCCACAACGACGCACGAAGGCGACTCAGATGCAGCAGACACAGATCGGATCTGCTCGATGCCTGTCTTTCCACGCACATATACAGCAGAGACGTTCAAGAATACGACGCGATCAGTCACGCGCGTGATGCCCTCAAGCGTAGGTTCACCCTGGCGAACGAGCGTCTCTGCCGCCTCAACATCGTAATCGGGGGTCTCGGGCACGACTTGCGCGGAAGCCGGTTTTGGTCGTGAGACGGGTGATGCAAGCTGTGCGATACCGTCGATGAAGACTTGCGTTGGCGTTGCTCCGAGCGCAAGCGGATGGCTGTCCCAGAGGACAACATCTGCGTCGTACCCAACCTTGAGATACCCGATGCGGTGGTCAAGGCCGATCACATTTGCTGCCGTTGCGGTCACAGAAGACAGCGCGCGGTGCGCCTCTAGCCCAAAGTGATGTGCTTGTTGGGCTTCATGCAGCAGATAGCGCGAGATGATGGCTGCATGGTCACTCTAGCCGTTTGCGTCTGTCAAAGTGGTGTACACACGTCGAAGAAAGTGCGGCGAACCTTCATCGTAACGCGAATGCCAGCCTCATCGAGTATCTTTGCCGCAAAATGGGTCGAGTGATAGGCTTCTCTTTTGTAACCCTGGAACTCGGAGAATATGGCGACAGCAGGAGTTGATCCTAGAAGAAGTGTAAATGAGCATTCGTAGGTCACTCGTGGGGGAGAAGCGGTACCATAAGCCCTTTTGAGAACATCGGGCACCAAGTAGGTCTCGTGTGCATGGTGGAACGCAGCCACGGCTGTCAGTGGTAATCAGCTGAGGAACCTCCTTCAACAAGCTTCAGCACGTACGGAACTTGAACTCATTTGTGAGCTGGACAAAGTGTCAGTTGACAGTCACGATGTAAATGGGCAACAAGTTGCGTACTCGAACGAAGTTATCCAGGTCAACAGCTTCATAACAATGTGTTTGGACCTGCGCAGTTCATTAGCGGATCATTCATCGCCAATATTATTTGTGTTTACCTTGGTTTTACCCCGTAGAATATCAACCAGAGGCTGGTGTTGCAAATCTGCCGGGAAGTCCCCTAAATTGTCCCATTTTCCGGCTTTCGCCTTCAAGCAATAGTCATCTTGCTTAGCCTTGAGAATGCGAGCGGTGTTGTACCTAGACAAGCCAGTTAATCGCGCCACATGAGCGATGCAACAGAAACTTACACTTCACGCCATGCCCATACTGAATCGAGGCGTGTTGCCCCGTAAACCCGAGCTGTTATGCACGTCACATCTCGCACAGTAGCGAAGTCACTTAATCAGCTTACAAGGGTTCTCGCCTACAGGGCAGGTTTAGACCTGGATAAATAATCGCCAAAGATGAAGACGTACGCACCGCAAGCGTGCCTATGGCGTGTTTAGCCGTGATATTGCGCCACAAAGAAGACGATAACTCACTTCATGTGCTGCCAGCCTACGTATTCCGAGTTCGTGCCATTGATGTATACAGGAGGCTCAAGGAGCATTGCCGTTGGTGAGCGCTCAGATGTGGGCCGTAGTTTGATCGTGTATGCTTGTCCGCCTGCGAGACCCGCCTGTGAGCGATGGAAGCTTTACGTACACACGATAACGCACCTATTGCGTTTGCGCTGCCTGGAAGGATGAGCGATGTTGTCACCTTCAAGATGATCAGCAAAGCATCAGAGCAAAAGTCACAGTGAATCCTCACACCACCGGCAACAGCGAGAGCGTAACTTTCGTCGTGGGTGTTTAGGCCGTCAATGGAACGAAGCCACGCCTGGATGGTGCCCTTAAGCGAATTGCCATCTGCAGCACCGTCCAAAGCAGGCGCAGACTCAACGCCAACATGGGAGTGGACATCAACGATGCTATAATCACAACTCAATTGACCGAAGGTGGGTAGGCAAAGAGAAGCATACGCACCCGGGTGATACCCATGAGCCATGAGCATCAAGCTCCTCTACATCGTTGTACATGGCCAACATGTCGGGAGACACGGTGCCCAGAGCCTTAATAATTCCTCCAGACAACAAGACGTCGCCATAGACTGTTTCGAGTCCTTGAACGCGACCCGTCCAAATGGTCGCGTTCCGAATCCAGACGGGTTTCGTGCCGGGCACGAAGCGGTCAGACACCTCGCGTTCATAGAACGCAGGCAGAGGTCCCGGCATTATGTTGACGTTCCGACACTCTTCCAGATTCTTCTGTGCATTCAGTGGGATGGACGTTTGAGAGTCATGGTCATTCAGCAGAGTAAAGCCCGACGACGACAAAGATAAGAGGACGAGCGCAACCAGAGTTAGAAACCCGGCTACGAGACGAGCTGAATGGGCCGAGCGTCTCCGGCGCACCAAAGGTGCATTGCAGTGGTCCGCAGACATCCTACAGACCGTCGTGGTCGTCGTACGAGGTCAAGGTGCACTGCGCGCTCTCGGGTTCCTGCAGCGCATGTGACCGCGGTGAATCAATCACCCACCGGCCAGCCGCGTCGATCAAACGCGTCTTGCTCTCTCCCTTCATGATGCAGGGTTTAGACCCATGCTAACATCGGCAGCCCTGCTGTGCCGATGAACTCGACAACTACATAGATTGGTTTCTGGATCACAGTCCAGCGCTCAAGTTATCAATGCACTTGCACCTTCGAAGTCCGCCTCATGAATCAGTAAACAGATGGTGCATCCGGATCCTGGCGGCCGAACAGTTTCGAGATGTTTCCTCACTCAGCCATATTCACAGGCCTACTGTTCCTCTGTCTGGCATTTGCGCCCACAATGTTCGCTGACCCGCGCCTGTGACCGTGGACTCGACTCTGGATATCGGTACGCGGGCGCCTGATGATCACGTTGTGCGGAGATGCGGGTTGGCGAGCTCAATGAAGTCGACAATGGAAGTTCTGAAAGAAAGGGGACGGTGCAAAGCATGGAGATTATCCATTCAGTAAGTAAACTCGGACATCTGTCAAAGTGTGAGAACTCATAAATCTGACTTCAGCCGAGCGTAATGGGCTCAGCATCTGTGGCTGTAGCCAATTGAGGTTAGACGAACAGGCTACTTTCTGCACCTGGGCGCCCGTGCGGCGAAAAGGCTGAAGTCAGGCAATGCGAACCTAGAGCGCATCAACGGCGCAAGAATCTACACGACTACAAATAGCGACACGCCGACGAGTTCAGTTCTTCAGCGCTCCCCTTCGGCAAGCAGATATGTCCGGGAACACGACTGTATCGCAGGCCCAAGCCGCTGTCAACGATTTGAGACTCATAGCAGACGCACGCGTCTTTCCCGTCCTTTTGGAAACCACGCTATTCGGTGAGCCTCTGATCCAGTCGGACGGTCCGTCAATCACGGTTTCTGACATACTCTGTCTCAATAGCTTTTTTCACTGTCCTCACTATCTACTTTGTCTGGCAACGATGGTGCGTGTAGTCAATGATCGACTTGAACTAGTACCCTGCTGATACCATTCGCAGGAATCACTATACACATAAGCCTCTGGTCAAGCCAATGCTCTCACTGGCCATGTGCTTGTACATACTAGCAGCGGCGTCGTGGGCAATTGACATACGCATCCTCTGGAAAGAGATGTATGTGCTCTTACCCGCACGACTCGCTGCGTCCGCATCCTCGAAATTCGATCCAACCCTCACAAACTCAAATGGGGCTCCACTCTTCGCGCAAGCTGTATTGCTGAGGCTGATCGTGAGCATACCTAGCCCAGACACCTTCTCGGCTGGGATTTAACATCGCGTCGAAGTGGTTTATCAGCGACTGCATCTCCTTATGGCGAGCATATGCCATTCTCGGCCGTCCACGCTGGCTCTGGGTTCTTTCGGTCACCATACTGTTTCTTGAAGCAGGCAAGTCACTCCATGTGCACTTTGATCTCTCGTACTCATCATCCACAGGAGTATACATTTTGGACATCGTTCTCATATCCGCCACCAGACTTCCAAATCCGCCAGCATCATTGACACGCTTGATACAAGAACATAGTAGTCCGGTCACGCTGGTTCAGACCCTCGCCACATCATTTACAGCAGCTGTATTGGCTGTATCAACACTACTCATCGGATATAAGTCATGGTACGCTCCAGGTCTGGCACCTCTTTGAATAACAATGTTGTGACACCCAACTGCAGGATCCATCGTTTGGAAATACGTGATTATGTCCGCGAGTACGAGTTCAGTCGTAGTCTCGCCATGCTGGCCATTCTCGTCGAGAGTGGAGTTGTATACACGTCTGTTTGGGTACGCCTTCGTCAGCTGTTTGAGCGTTTTGTACTAAGACGCTCTTAGGTCATATACGCCATCTATAACGATCTCCCCAGTCTTGATAGCTCATTTGGATTCTATTGGTCTACGTTTTACATGGCACCGTTATCCGTGAGTCTGAGCCTTTGGCCGTAGCACAGAAGCAGATGGTCTAAGATATTTTCAGGCCATGTATCCTACCCTGGTGGTGGTCATCGTGACAATACGCCGATCCGTTCTCGAGTACACTCTGAACTCTTCGTCGCTCCCGACGGATATCGCGGTTGCACTCGGGGACCTCGAAGGTCCGAACATGACTGGAGGCTCGGATAATACTATGGCGGGACCTTCAGACGCTGCAGAGGACGAGAAGCGAATGTCAAAAGAGACACATAGGACCGAGATTGTATCACAAGTGGCCCCTTGTGGAGACATGGTATAAGGACATTGTACATATAGTTCGTTCGATCCCATAATCGTATCTAACACTCATTGAGTACCTGCCCTTCAAGTTACCTTAGCTCGTCATTCATGGCATATTGACCATAACGAAAGCGAACATCGCGCATCTTCTTTACGGCTCTCTTTCGGCGCCGACTGCCCGAAACGCGTGTGATCGCGTTCATCATGCGCGACTGGGTCAAACGCGTCTGACTCCTCCCACCATGGTGCATGGCAGCGTTCCGGATATCGAAAGTGTTGAACGCCTACGCTGTCAGGAGCAGATATCCTTGCACTGGCTGACACTAGATGAACTTTGGTTGTTCTTCGCTCCTTCATCGCACACCGTCATGATCGGATCCGTACGCTAGGTTCAAGAACTACAACGCCACCGGCAACTTTCTTGTACCAAACCTGGCTTCAGCAGCGGCGGTCTTCTTACGTTTTGACAGTCTTCTTCCGACACAACGTCAGCGATGAGTCGTGCACCAGAGTCAGGTACCTCTGGCATCTGGCAGCTAAATTGCTGAGCTACGGCTTCTTCCACCATCATCGAAGGCGGTGAAGTGTCCTATACCCTCTATATCTCGGAAGTATTATGACAGCATCGGCCGGTGCTTTCCATACGATCGCACACCACCGACATAATCACACTGCTTGCAAGCCCTGTACACGCTCTGCCGCCGGAGTACACCTTGCTCCAACGCATCACGACGGCGTTTTTGTAAAACAACACGCGGTTCAAGGGAGTATACACATTCAGAGCAGGGCCATGCATACACGCCTGCCACTTAAACCTATCGAAAACGTCAGCTGCTTCTTGACGAGAAGCAGCAAGTGGGCCTCCGGGCCGGACGAAGGTGACCGCGTCTGAGGTATCTTCCGGTACATTCCGTCCATCTCCACCCTGAATGTCGGGCCAATATACAATGCATCCGATCCACGCATCCTGTGATAACGATAGCTCGGAAAGTACAGGATCTCCGGATGATATGCCCCTACCGCTTTGCGCGGAGGTCCGAGGCGCACACCCGTAACACCTCGCGAGCTATATGGTCTGAATTATACAGGGAGGCCAAGCACTAACGTGCTGTACAGTTCTTTCGATTCGCTGTTCCACTGAATAGCATGCCCTCCACATGTTGACCTTTAGCGGCTGCGCTGGAGCTGAACTAAAAGAGATGATATGGCCGAATCAATCTCGAGCGCTCACTGCTGGGGGACTACCTTATAAGTCGAGCGCGCCGGCCTATGTCCGCCCGCCCATCAGTACTACCCCGGGCTATCGCTTTGCAGACCGATGCACAGATGTCGGCGAATGTATCCGCAGAGCACCTAGAGGCTGCTGCCACGCAGTTGAAGGAGATCGCGGATGCCCGTATTTTCCCCATCCTACTCGAAACAGCAATAATGGGTGCGTGTACGCCGTATGTGGCTTGAGAGAATAGCGAATGGCTTCTGACCGGACATTCGCGACGAGTCTAGCCCTTTTCACGATCCTTACGATCTACTTTGTCTGGCAGCGATGGTGGGTTGTACGCCTCATGCCAAACTCGTGGGTGATAATGAATCGCACAGGTACTCGGCCCGGAACAAACCATTGGTCAAACCGATGCTGGCTCTGGCTTTGTGCGCGTATGTACTAGCTGTCGTATCGTGGGCGATCGACATCTGCATCCTATGGAACGATGTATACCGCTTTCTTCCCCTGCAGCTTTCCACCGCTCAGGTCGATGACTATGAAGCGGTCCTCACAGAGTTAAACGGCGCACTCTTCTTCACACAAGTGGTCATCCTGAGGTTTACGGTATGCGTGCTTTAAGCCAATTCGGGGTGAACTGGCTCACTGACATCTTCCAAAAGTGGTTTATCAGTGACTGCATTTCCCTGTGGCGAGCATATGCTATACTCGCACGCCCACGCTGGCTTCTCGTCGCCTCGGTGGTCATCTTGATCATCGAGGCAGGGCTCTACATTCTCAACCTAATCCTCAACTCTGCGACCAGGCTACCGAGCGTCGCGCCATCGATACAGAGCATAGTCGAGTCAAATGACTGGATCGCTGTCATGGTGGTTCAGTCTATTGCCACGGCATTTACCGCGGCGGTCTTAGTCCTATCCACCGCTCTCATCGGCTGGAGAGCATGGTGTGTACATCATCTTGTCGTTCGGGGAGCGCGCCTTAACATGCGTTCAGGTTGCACTGGCAGGAGATCAGAGACTGCGAGCGCGCGTCAGGATACAATAGAAGTCTGGCCATGATGGCTATGCTCGTCGAGAGCGGAGTGGTGTATACTGCCCTTTGGGTCGTATACGCAGTGTATAACGACGTCGGTTCGCTCGACCGCTCTGCGGGCTTCTTTTGGTCCAACTTCTACATGGCTCCCCTGTCTGTGAGTGCCCCGGTGTACGTCAGTGCACAAAACGACGTCTGACACGTCCTCAGGCCATGTACCCCACATTAGTCGTCGTGCTCGTAACGACGCGCCGTTCGGAACTCGAGCACTCGTTGAACCCACCCACAGGCTCGGTGCGGTTTGCGGTTCCTCTCAGCGTAAACAGTCGCACCACTCGGTCTTCTCAACTCTCTGAGACCGTAGCACCGAGTTCTGCACGGGACGAGACGTTCGAGTTGAAGGAGAAGAAGAGAGATATGTCGCACACGAATTCTGAAGAAGCCGTATAATCCCTTTGTATACCCACGCGTGCCCGAGATGACCTGCTTGTACGCGTTTGTAACGGTAGCCATAGACCACATGCCAAGGAAACGAATGTGATGGAGTCCAGCTGTACGAAACGCGAGAATCGTGTACTATGAGAATGCACGACCTCTTTGTCGAGCGCATACCCCACAAGCCGTTTGCGTCTCGCGTCATTTGGCCAGTCACATCGTAGTATGTATAGCGAAAGTGGGGTGTCGTCCAAACAGGCAAAGCAATTTGTGCAGCAAATACAGCGAGAAAGTGCGGTAATTATATCTATGGCGTCAGTAAAATATGAGATGCAAATCGACATGTCCGTTCTATGAGCTCGGCGGCGGCGGGTTGTTAGGTGTTGCTCCTGGCACGTCGGCAGTAGGTGGTGGTACTGTAGGTTCCTCACCAGCCTTAGCTTCCGCCTGGATACGCTCACGTGCCCGTACAACTTTCGACTGGACGTAGTGCGAGTGTGCAGGTGGTGGTGGAACGCCCTTCTGGCCGGGTGCAGGTTTCGCTGGAGCTTTCTTCGCTGGCTGTGGTGAATTTGCTTTGAATAGGTGCTCGTAATGCTATAACGCCCGTTAGAATCGTTATAATTGTGGATAGATATACGTCACACGCCTTCATAATGTTCTCCATAGGGTCCCCGCGCTTCACGTTCAAGATGAGATGTGCTTCGTCGAGGGTCATACGGTGTTCTCGCGTCAAGCGGTCGGTGAGGGAGCCAGACGTTGCATTATTTACGCCGCCAACATCCGAGCTTAATGCAGCCGGTGTCGCCTTCGCGTCTAAGCATACAATCAGTACTCTATCACTTTCACGAAGGATGCCGAAGACATACTTCTGGCCGCTTGCCTTCCGGCAGCCAGGAAGGCCTTGCCAAGAATGGCGGACCCGGAGATGACAATATTAATGATGGCTCTTGGTGAGGACTGCCACTAATAAGTATAATCTCAGTGCAAAAGGGGGGATATACGCACCATTATGCGGGGGCTCGTGGACGAACGGAAGAGAGATGCGCTGACGCAGGAGACGCGCTCTGACGGCGATGCGCCTCGGAACACCGGGCCGGACCGCATCGTCCATCCAAAATTGTTCAACGCGACTTGTCCGCCACCAGCTCCTGACCTTTCTTCCACTATTCTGTGATGACCATGGCTCAAAGTCACGCTTCAAAACGCAAAGCCGCAGAGAGCCCACAACATATTCGCAAAAAAGCTCGAACCCAAGAGCCTGCTACCGAATTTACGACTGTCAGCGCTTCGGTCGTACTTTCTTTACCGCCGGTGTTTGCGGCGAGGTATCGTGAGGGAGCGGAGGAAATGCTGGATTCGATGGTCATGAGGTACGTAATGTACACTTGTGTATATGCTACTAGACCACCGGTGAATAAACGACCAGCCCGTGAACAGGTATCAACCCGCACTGGGAGGAGTCGTACTTGCGCATCAAAACCTTCGGTTCTTGTCTTCGGCTGGTCGAATAAAATCGGATAACCCATTTGCGGTGTTTAATGTTGGCTTCGATGCTACTGTATGGAGACCTGAGATTGGCATGCGGCTGAGTGCGTATCATACGCGGTATATCTGCTACACCATGCTGTGCTAATGCAATGTATAGCGGGGAACGTCAGTTTATGCTCCCCAGACCACGTCTCACTGCTCGTACATCGCACATTCAATGTCTCCATCCCTCGGCATCATATACCAACTGATAATTGGGAGTTCGAGTATGGAGCTGCCGAGAACGATCCGGAGTACGGCGTAAAGGCGGAAGGCGAGGTTGTACCCGAAGTTCAGGACGGTGAGGATGCTGCCGACCGGGGTCGTTGGATACATAAGGTCACTGCCGAACCAATTGGGGGTCGAAAAGGACGCCTTGAATTCACTGTGGTCGGGTATGTGCTTCTTACAATGACCTTGTAACTTGTCGAATCGAGGGACTCACTTTCGCCGTAGAATGACTATCGCGAATAACATGCTGTCCCTGGTCGGGTCCTTACAGCCAGACCCATTCTCTCCCGAGCATGTTCCCCAGCCTGCTGCACTATCTACAGCCCCTGCAGTTGACTCCGAAGACGAGGAAGACGGAGATGTGGACGAGAAAGATCCTTGGGCAGGCAGTGGAAGTGATGATGAGGAAGATGAGGAGGCTGCTGTGGCTGCTGCACAACGTGCTGAGGCGGAACGCAAAGAGGCGAAGCGGAGGCGAAAGGAAGAGAAAGCTAAGGAGAGGGAGGACGAAGATACGAAGACGGCGAAGAAGAGTGCGAAGCGCAAGAAGACGGCCTAGCTTGTAACAACATAAGTATCTGTTCGGTCTATGTTGTCCTGTTGTAACGCTTTGGGATGTCTATTTGCATTTTCGAGCTCGAGCTATAGCTCTCCAGCTTTGCGGCGTGTACACCAACAGTCTCTAAAGAGTGTTGAAGTGTCTGCATATGGCACCGAAGGCTATCTTTAGATGAAGCAAGCAACCGTCCTTCGCACTTCCACACTTTACTCCGCCTTTATAATCTTCTTTCTGAACGCTAGTACTGTTCCCGACAGCCCGGCCGTTGCGATCATACCACTTCCAACGAAGATAGTTATGGCTGAAAAGTACGGTCAGCAACTATCTTGATGGAGACTTGGATTGCATACCGGTAAAACCATAGCCAGCCCATCCACCAGAACCGGCCGTATGTTGGTCGGATACACCCTTGGGGTGAAGCGCGGCGGCGATGAACGGACCTGTGATCGCCGCAAGACCTTTGGCACAAGAGAAAGACATGAATACAGGCGTTGATTGAGCACCTAGGCATAGGCTCAGTATGTGACCTTATTCAGATGCTGCGGGATGAGTCCTACTGAATAATTCCGCTGCGGCAGGTAGCCAAGTAGAGCTGAAGCCGCCGCTCTGTAGTGGAATGTCAGCTCTGTTCTGCACCTCATAGCTGACGAACTGACAATTGCGCCAAAGAGCACAGCAAACACATACATGAGTGCCAAAGAGTGTGCAAAACCCCATAAGACAAATGCTAAGATAGCCGAGAGCATCGACGATACAATCATGGCTGTCGTGTACGAGCCCTTGTCACAGTAGTAACCGACAAGAACCAGACCGAAGACCACCGCAAGATTGAAGGCTGCAAGGGCTAGGGTGCCGTCCAGGCTTGAGAAGCCGAGCGAAGCTGCGTAAGACGGGATGTAGAGGGACACGGGGAAGTACGAGAGCCCCTGCACGAAGACCGTGACCGCCTGTATGTTTTCAAATCATGTCAATCACCAAGCGTAGGTTAAGATAGAGACTGACCATGAAGATGAAGACGGGAGAAGTCACAAAAGAAAAGCTCATGGGCGCTGGCGTAGCATGACGTGCGACCGGCAGGCGTGATTTGGCTCCCCAAAGTGCAAGACCACCCAGTACACCGACAAGTGCAGCCATGGTACGCAATGTCCAGCGAAAGCCAACTTGTTGCAGTAGGAAGTTAGCAAGGATGGGAAATCCCGCTCCGCCGAGACCAGTGCCGCCGAAGATCAAGCCGCCTGCTAGCGAACGGCGTTGAACGAACCATTCAGACAGCTTATAAGGAGGACGTCAGACAACACTGACGCGCGTGATAGAACTGTAATCTCACCCAGCTGACGACCGGCATATACAGCACTCCTCCTGCGAACCCATACACAACACCTTGCAGCGCAATGAGGTGCCACACTTTTGTCGCGAAGCTCGATAGCGTCAGAGCGCCTACACAGACAATCAAGCCGGTGAACATCATAGTCTTCGTCCACTGCGGGTACTTTTGCGTGAGGTATATGACGCCTAGCCCCTCCATGTACTGTATGCCGACTGTGATCGTCCCGATAGCATTGATAGCCGACTCGCTAGCCCCGCGGAACGGCGAATTGGGAGACGAGAGATACCACTGTTGGAATACACCATAACTATTCATCGCAAACAGATGAGCGATACATCATAGAAATCAGAGGCGCCGCGGACCTCAACGGGAAGCCCCAGACGAGTGTCTCGAGGATGAAGGCGCAGAACACAAATTTCCACGCCTGTAAACCGCCGTCGACGGGCGGCAGCGCGAGAGCTTCCTCCTCGCGCTGATGTTCGCTCTGGAGCGCCACGATCGACGACATAGTGGATTCAACGATCGTTATATTCGTTGAGTCATCTGTGTGTCGATGTGAACTTTCAAGCTCAAATACGCCGGACATCGTTCTGGTTGACATCGCAGTGATGATGGTACGAAGTCAACCTTGACTCGAGCACCTATCTCAAGAGGAGCGTGTGACTGCATGCACGCGACGCGTCTGAGACGCGCTTGACGCGCGCGGATTTGACGCGTCTGCATCTTGACCTCAACCATGTCCAGCCAATCTCAGAATAAGGCCCAACCTCAGCCAAAGAAGAAGACTGGTATGTATTGTGCTAATATACTTAGAGTGCAAGTGACTGATGCGTACTCCAGGACCGTCGGCGTTAGTCAAGGGCTACCTTGTCCTCTACAACGTTGCCTCCACGGCAGCATGGGCCAACGTCCTCTACCAAACCATCCTCTACCTGCGCCAATCGCCCTCCACTTTTGAAAGTGTCACAACCTCGGCACCATCATGGCTCCCCTCTTCAATTGCACCCTACTTCAAACATGCAACTAGCACCTACGGCGCCGTAGGCGAACTGACGAAATGGGTGCAAACCGGTGCAGCACTCGAAGTCCTTCACTCATTGCTCGGATTCGTGCGCTCGCCCGTACAGACGACTGCAATGCAGGTCGCGAGCAGGCTGTACCTTGTGTGGGGTATTGCAGACCGTTTCGCTTCCGTACGTACCCCATCCCCAAGCAGTTCCAATCAAGTATATTGCTCATACCTTGTGCATTGTGGTGTCTCAGGCGCAATCGTCTCCCTACTTCGCTACTATGGTTCTGTCATGGTCGATTACGGAGTGCATCCGTTACCCGTTCTACGCTCTCGGTCTCGTAGGCTCAGAACCCGGCTTCCTGTTATGGCTACGCTACACCACCTTCTACATCCTGTACCCGACGGGTGCGGGATCAGAGGCGCTCGTCTGCCTTGCTACTTTGCCGTTCAATAAGCCCATCACCGAGTGGGATGCATGGTCGCTGGCGAGAGGCGGATTAGTGTTGTTCTGGGCGCCTGGTAAGTTGACTGGTTTACGTATACTGGCGGGCGTATGTCAAAGCTGATTCTTGGACCTTTCAGCGTTGTATGTGATGTACATGCATATGGTCGCGCAGAGGCGAAAGATTTTCGGTTCGGGTGCGAAGAAGACGAAGACGAAGACGGCCTGAGAGCTTTGTGACTTTTACTCACTCGCAGTACATATTCCACCCTTATTTGGTTTGTGTCGTCAATGCAGAAAGATCATGGACTGAACGGTCGATGTTGCCGGTTCTGAGAGCTCGTGTACGGTAGGTAAGCAAGGCCGGAGGAGAACGAACCTCTAACCGCGTAGACCGGTTCGGGTACGGATACGGGTTGCTCCGGATGATGGGTTACCCGTGGCATACGTGCGCACAGAATGCATCTGGTAGCTTGATGTCTACAACCCTCTTTGCCGTTCCGTTCTGGCGGCTATACGTGTTAGGGGGATTTTGGGTTGAGGCTCACTCGTTCAGCGTGTGCACTTCTGAAGAAGAATTAGGTTTTTGAGCGCCTGCCAAGGCCTCCGAGTCTCATGAGTCCTTCGACCTGATACAAGGCGGGCACCGTCATGGCTCGGCTTACTGACACGTTCAATGGACATTTGACGTTTCTGTATAACAATTGGGATGGTTTGCTGTGCGGTACGTCCTACTATCTACACCTACTTAAGTACGCCAGCTCATTGATTCGTAGACTTGCAATCATCTTCACAGCGCCTATGCTCCGCAGCAGCAGGTTGCATCTTTACATCTCCGGCCGTGATCGGAAATCGACAACGGCCCATATTCGCGAGCCTCGTGGCTGTGCCTCGCGTTTCAAGCTTTACAGGCCCGGGCTTTCTCTCGAGACCTTTCAACTCAAGCTGTCGCTGACTACGGTAGCCGACTTGCCGTGTCTCTTCTTGAGCATCGATAGAAGTAGAAATCGATGGCCTTCATCAAGATGGTCTTCGAGATGTGCTATTCTGTTCGGGTCAGAGCCCGGCACTCACCAGGGATACCTGTACCAGTTGGCTGACCCTGCTCTGATGAGCGCCCCTTGGCGACGCTACTTAAACGTGCTATCCCCAGATGTGAGCTTGTACTTGACCCTTCAAACTCAACTTCGCTTTTACCAGCAGAGGCTGCGCAGGGCGCACCGGGAGTCGGCCTGGACGGTCAACGTTTCACGCCACAAGTCAATTTCCCCGGGCATCTCGTCCGTTCCATCGCCTCGATCGCCGGGCAGGCTCGCTTTCTTCGAGCCCCTGACGGCGCATCAATCGCTCATCCGTTGCGGGTGCTGGAGCCGATTGCCATATATCTGTTTCGGTCTACTTGATGCCAGAGCTCTCCGATTTCTCCGCCCTCGCCACCCTGGCTCTTCCTCGTCTTCGCATATTTGCGCCCCACCTTCGCGCAGGACCCATGCCCTGCAGTTGCTCTGCGCCCTGTAGTTGCAGGCGACCCATGTCCAGTCAGCCGCTGGCTTTTGATCATCTTTTCCATGGCCCTGCAGAACCGCCAACGCCTTCGTCGTCATCAGGTGAGTGCTCGTGTATTGTTAGGTGCATAGAGCGCGCAGAGACTAACTGGTCTACAGTGCCCAATGACTCGCCTAGTGATGTACGGACACCCTCGAGCACCGTGAGCCGGAGGTTGGGATGTACGTGTTCTCATTCTTGTATTCGCTCAGCGCCTCATGCGACCCTACCATCGCAGACTTCGATCTTGACAGGCCCATTCAGACGCTTCTTATTCATGATCAGCACCCTCCTTCCATACAGCTTCGAGAGCCATCCTTTCCCAGACGTCGCCAAGTACGGAGCATGTACGCGTACATCTCAGAGCCTCTCGAGGACGATGCACTACCGTGTTTTGATGGGCAAAAGCCATCGTGGTCTTCGGCTAGCGAAGCTAGATCCTCGTCCCATTCGCGGGTACGCCCATTACCCCCTCCACCGGTTCGAGGACGTCCCGCCAGCACGGCATCCGACAAGTCGTCTGTTCCTTCTCTCACCGCTTCTGGCTCATCTGCCAACACATCACCGTTGTTATCGCCTCAATCCAGTCCACGACTAACTCAGCATTTCTTGCCGCCTTTTGAGCCGCTCCCTTCCCCATGGTCCTCACTCGATGCCCCTCCCAAATGGCAACCCTCGCCTCGCTCAGCTTCATCATCATCATCTTTATCTTCCGGGGACTCTTCGCGTACGCCGAAGCAGCGCGCGCTACCTCTCCCTCCGGATCGACCCACGCTTTCGCGTAGCAAAACGAGTATAGATGACTTCCGGACACCGATCAAGTCCCCAACATGGTCAACTTCTGCCACAGAAGATGCGCCACGCACCCCTCGCACAGCTTCGCTTTGGCTCTCCAGATCTCCGCGACCCAAACGGGAAGCACTACAGCCGGCGCAGTCTGACGCCAGCCTGTCACCCAGTTTTGCTCTAGCGACGCCCCGGCAAGACACAGTGCACTTGAGCCGCGAGCATACCGTCCGACGCGAACTACCGAGTTTGCCGCCACCCGCGCAAGCGCCCGCCACAGCTTCTGTTGCACCTCTCACGTCTTTCGCGCAGCAGCAGGCGAGTTCGGGGCTGACACGTAAGCGAACAATATCCGTTGACGAACGCAACCTGAGAAGGAGAGGCATTGTGGCATTTAGGGGCTTGGCCGATGTGCAGGAGGCCCCTCTGCATGTCGAGCGAGAACTGCCACCGATACCGCTTGGATGAGGATAACGGGTTTATTTCTTATTTTTCGTCGCTCTTTGGCTATCTGTACATTCTTGTACACATACATACATTTCGGATGGATCTTATATTACAGTACACTTATACTTGCACTTTCCCGCTCATTGCGAGTTGTATCCGAATACCTCCAGAGCCGCCTTGACCCATACTGCAGTCTCTTCCACACCGTCGATGCCATGTGCGTACCCAGGGAAAGTGAGAATGTCCACATCCTTCCCTTGAGCCTTCAACGCGCCATAGAACGCCATGCCATGGTTATTGCTGACGCGATGATCGTCGAGCCCGAGAAGCAGCCGGACGCGCGCCTTGACGTTTTGAACATGCGCGATTGGTGTCATAGGGAACAGCTTCTCGTACAGAGCTGGAGCCAGCTCGGACTGAGCGAATGCCGACGGAAGATCCTGCAGGAACTCGGCGAAGTACCAATCAGGAATGTCGCTCTCGCTCGGAAGAGGGGTAATAACAGGGTTGGAGAGTATCGCGCCCGAGAATAGGTCAGGATGTTGCCCGACGACTGTTGTTTGTGATCAGCCGAGTTGCCCTCAGGGATGCCGATATCAGATACGTACGATGCGCGCCTAGAAAACCACCGTGCGAGCCTCCGTAAACGTACTGCTTGCCAGGGCCAAGGGATGCTTTGCCCAGCTCGACGAGCTTGTTCACAGTATCTACACAATCCTGCACGTCGAGCGTGCCGCATTTGCCAATAAGTGCAGAGATATGGGCGCCGCCATAGCCATTTGAGCCGGTGTAATTGGGAAGGGAGACCGTATCTAAATCAGCAAACTCATCAGTATCCGGGGAATGATTCGCAGAGACCGGATGCACGTACATCCCGACAGCACCAGTGCAGCTGTAAAGTTAGAGAAAGAGGTCACACTCGATCCATGAGGCCCACCATGGATGATGGAAACGAGCGGTCGCGGACTGTCCGACGATGTCTTGGCGGACTCAAGCAGTATGGTCCCAACAGGGTACTTGAGCGACACAATCGAGGTCTTCAAATCGCGAAGAGCGTTTCGAACTGATGCATATGTCAGCGTTGGAATTCAGGATCTGGGCGATGGATACTTACTATGCGATGGGACCACAGGTTTCCAAAGCGACGACCAAGTCACCTCGGGGTCATCTTTGCCAATTTGCGAAAGAGTGCCAAGGACGACCTCTTGCGGCTTGTCGAGACTGCTGCGAACGCAGACAATCCGATCCCTCTCGTCCGTACCGAGTACGTTCCAACTGAGAAGCGCATCATCCGCTGGTGTGATATCGAACACGTCGCCGGTATGCTCCGTATCGATGAGCAGCACAGTAGTGCGGGCTCCAGAGTTGACCGCGCAGATGATATACGTCTTGCCGTCGAACTTCACAAACGGACGGGCAAGCAAGGCCCAGCCCACGAAGAGACCTTTGAATTCGTTCGTGGAGGGAGTAGACACGTAGTTCACAAGAGTACGGGCAGAATGACCGCCTTCGCGCCAGTGAACGAGACGAGAGCACGACGCATGCGGCCCGTCGCGCTCATGCTCGAGCCAAAACACGCTGGCATGGCCCCCATCTTTGCCCTTCAGGACTCGCGGGGAACGTGCTGCCTTCTTGGGGTTCGAGAGAAGTTCAGCGCCTGAGACCGACAGGACCTCATATTCCGAGCCCTCTGGCCGCGAACTAGATAGGGAGAGCTTGTAGATCTGAGTCGGTCGATTGTGGCACCAACGCACGCTCGGAAGCTGACCCGACGCTGTCAGTTCGTGGCCGATGGCAACGAGCGTACGCTCGTCAAAGAAGCGCGCGTTGCTAATCATGTGCGGAAGTTTCGCGCGCACGCCTTCTGCGAATTCGAGCGGATAGATCGATGGTTCGCCGCCCTCAACATCCCAGCGAGCGACGAAGATAGTCGGACGCTTCCGGTCCGTGAGCATCTCGCCCAGATGTGGCACATAACGAAACTTTGCGAGTGGGTCTTCGTCAGTCGCTTTGGGCGCCTTGGCCTCGGCAAGATACACGATCGAGTTCTCCGAAGGGGAGAAGGATATGGACCCCATGAAGTCTGATAGTACACCTTAGAGGTTGGATCATCGAAAATCACGAAACTCGTACCGTCCGTGTAGAACGCGTCGTGGGCCTCCGTGGCTTCGATGGAGGTGATCAGGGCATCGCCGGTCCATACCTCGATATAGCGCTTCTTAGAGTCGCCGGCACCCGTCTCTCGGAAGATGGCTTTTACGTCTCCTGAGCACGAGCGATAACTGAGCTGCACGGTCGAAGACACGTCGAGGGTAGGTCCTGAAGCGACGCTCCCATCTGGAAGGGGGAATACAGTGCGTGCCGCCTTGCGCTTCGTGTTCCGCGTAAAGTCCTGTGTCGAGGAAGTGACGGAGATCGCTACAAAGTATGTTCTCAATAGGACATTGGATATCGCAAAGCGGGGGATTGAGCTCACCCTGACCAGGCAAAAACTCAGCTGCCGCAAACGTGGGCAGACTAGCAAGATCCTTGTACCAATCCATCTGCGAAGCGTGGATGAGCGTCGGATAAAGAAGTTGTCAGGAATCTATAAAGCGGGAGTCGCTTTTAAAGTGAACACTCAGGAGGGGAGTCCATTCCACTGGGTCGGTACCCAGACTTGACTAGGTTAGAGTACCCGATGGCCCATGGGTTGAGCTTCCGGCCAGATGAGCAGGCGAACTCGGGTGTGACGGTCAACTCAGAGGTTGCAGCTGGATATTACATGCCACCAAATGCAAGTACACAGCACCACAACAAGACATTATCATGGGTATATGATAGCAATACTCACGTCGTACTGTAGACGTTGTGGCGAGAGGCAAGAGATATCGCGGCCTGCCACGGCCTCGGATCTCGGATCAACGATCCGCCTCGCGTGGTTAATCGGCCATTCCCGGTCCGCACACTCAACACGCCATTCAAGTACTTCAACTGTTTAACAACATTGGATTGCTTGCCGTAGGATCTGTAAACGATGTAGATTATCCTAAACGTTTGATTCTTCCCGCCAGTCGGCTCAGACGGTCGTGGGAGGGTGATGTCGGCCTCTCGTTGGCCGTACGTCGCTGCGATCACCATCTTCGTCAGCGAATTTACAGCTAGAATAATCTACATCGCCTATTGAGCCTACGGCAAGCAATCCATTCACGTTTATAACTCCCAGAATTTATAGAATCAAAGAAATACACGTGCTATGGATCCCAAAGGAACTGTTAACCTAATTCTAGAATACTTAGAGCAGCTTTTGGTCGAAACACTTGAGTGCATTGCTTAAGGGCAGAAAGTGTGGGTGTAGGTCTGGCCGAGAGCGGAGTTGCGGTCCGCAGCGTAGTCGGCGGTGGAGGTGTATACCTGAGCAGCATCGCAGGGCGTGCCAGTGCACTGCACGCTCTGGCCGTCGGATGAGGAGAGCCTGCGTGGTCCATTAGTGAAGCTCTTCCGTCCCGAGACAACAAGACGCACCTGGTGGGGATGTTAAGCGACCCATCAACGATGCTCAAGTCCCACTGAGTAGACATAGTAAGTAAATGTCACTGTGCAAGGGCGGTGAAAGTAGCATACCGAGGTCCTTTGTCCACCGCAGCAAGAGCCGAAGTCGCCGTAGCCGTACTCGCCGAGGATGACACGCGAGGTGATACCGGCATCGGTGCAGACAAGACCACCGTTGCAAGCACCCGTAGCGCAGTTCGCGCCCGACGCATCGCAGCCGGTGCGACCCCACGAGCGGACACCCTATCAGTGCAAGGTCAGATCGTACAAGAGGGACGGGTGTAAAACAAGGACGCACGATGGCGGTGTCAGAGACAGAGAAACTGGCGGAGCCACCGGGGCCGAGAGTGGTACCGTACGAGATAGCACTGTTGGGACTGCCGTACGGAGCATCACCCTGGCAGTCAGAGTTAGCTTGTATAAGAGAATGTGGTTGGAAGGGTAGAGCGTACGACAGCGGGCCAAACAGCTAGAAAATCCATCAAAAAATGCCAGGTGACGAAGGGAAAGGTGAAGACGCACTGTACGAGCACTGGTTAACGAACTTGATGGTGATGGCAGACGCCGAGCCGGCGACGAGGGCGAGAGAGAGGATAGCAGACTTGAACATGGCGAGAGAGATGAGTTAGACTGGTAAGTCGTAGAAGAGCTGTAGAGCTGATGCAGTGTCAGTCCATCCTACACCCAAGCTTTATACCAATGCGGGCAGAAAGGTCTGCCGTATGGACCATGGGCCCATGCATCAAGGCTTGCCTGTTCCACGCGGGTTGTTGTTGGTTAAACCTACGCTGACGCTGTGCTGTGAGGGACGTACTCGATCCATCACGGAGGCCACTGTCCGAGCAGGTCCGAGTAGACCTGGCTGCCGTGAGTGTTCCACGTTCATCATCACATCGCCCTTTCCCGGACAAGGGATTGCTTTGAATGCAACTACAGCGGTAGACTCTCTGGAAGTGTGGCCGAGACAAGAGTGCAGTCCTGCTTTCGGAGTTTCGCAGGACACAAAGTACGAAGACTGGTTCGTCTATTGCAGTAGCCCTAACCGTGCTCATCGCTCAAGATGTCGCGAAGACAAGAACCCAGCATCAAGTTTAGACCCAATTCAAAAGAAATTACACCTGCTACAGGGCCTACACTGCCCTGAGCAAGGTCCAATCGACCCAGACGACTCGCGACTACAGCAGGTCAAGCGACAGAGCACATGCTCTTAGCGACACATCGAGGGTCAGCGGGGCGGGCAACTCGAAGAATACAACGGCAGAGCTGATGCGCAGGCTGATGCTGCGAGCACGTCCTCGCGCATCGACGCACGCGTTCGTGATATCTTTAGTCGCGTTGGTCAAAACTTGTAAGTAGAGAGTTGATGATCAGGTCCAGGGTTGATTTCAACGGGGACTTCGCTAGAGGAAATGGGCGATCCGAGAAACATTGAAAGGACTGTAGGGTTCGACGAACATCCTTGGTAGACATAAGACAGCGCCTCGGCGAGCGTCGGCCCATCGTCGGAAGTTACCGTACACCCAAGGGAGCATGGCCCCGGAGCACGGCATCGTAACCTAAACAAGGCACAATAGATAATCAACCCTGCCTGTATGTATCACGCCGTCAGTACAGGAGCACACCGACGACAGGATGTGTTTACTCAATTTGTTGAAGGCGTTCAAACGTACGCCCGACGGCCCACGGGATGGAAGGCCTACACTCGGAAGCACGAGGAGTGTATGATTTTGACTGCGCGCGCTGTCTACACCGCGGGTCTACATCACCACGCCCCGCTGTTCGCCGCGCGAAGCGATTCAGTGCGGCATACGCTTCGTCGGCTAGACGTCTCCGCGTTCGTACAAAATGTCAACGTTCATGCACATCCATGAGTCGCCGGCGGCGCCGCGCACATCATAGTACGACTATCGTGGGTCGCCGCTCATATCATCCCGCCCCAAAACATACAAGAAAGTCAATGTCATTCACCTAGAACTCTAAGTATCGCACAGAAAACAGGATAGGATCAAAGCACAAAGCACCTGCCATCCGAACCTCCGAAAGCATGCAACCCCTCCCAACCTCGCCCGGGCCTCGTCCAGCCCATCTCACGCACATGGCCCGCTCAAGTAATATCCCTCCTCGGCACCGCCAACGTCTCCCTCTGCCTATTCCTCACCGGCGCCGGATTCTCCGGCCGTAACGAGCAATACAAGAAATGTCGTCTAGGCAGCGTCGCACTAGCCACGCCCGCAACTGCCGCGACTCTCGCTCCTAACGGTGCCGTATCCGTGCCGCTCCCTCTAACGCCCAGCGAAAACATCCTGTCGAACAAGGTTGCGACGAAAGCTTTGGCGGTCATTTGACATGATAGGTGTGTGAGGGCCAGAGGAGGCGAGACGCCTTCGAGGGAGCGGAGGTAGCGGAAGACCATGCTTGGTTGACAGGGTCCGAAACGGAAGACGGCTTGATAGGCTTGTCGCCACTTCTCTTCGACGAGGCGGGCGCATACGATTTGGTCCGGACAAGACGAGCACTGGGTACGACGTATTCGTGAGTCAGAGATGATAGACTGAAAGAGAAGGAAGGGAGTCCGTACACATTCGTATTCCTTGGCGATTTGAACCAACCCGAGCTTTAGTACGCGTTCTAGGAACCACGTTCGCCTTCTCGCGTCAGTCCGACATCATCACGTCCCACAAGTACATCTCAACATACCTCTTCTCAAGCTTCAATAACGTCTCGGGGCTAAGCGTGCTCATCTCCTGTTCCGGCCATCCTCCCGGATTATCCAATACGAAGCGCGAGCCCTCACGGTACAGCTCTTCCTCTTCGAACAGCTCGGCAATACGCATCGCCTTGATGGGTCGCCCGGCGGCGTGCGTGAGTAAGAAGTTGAGGCATATGCGCGTTAAAGATGGTACGACGAGCTTATGGCCTATGTTCATAAGGCCTTCGACATTGTTCCACGAGATGGTACATTCCATCCTGGGAGACGTGAGCCACATGCGCCACGCGACCGACTCTTTGGCAAGCATACCCGGGATACACGAAGCGTAGAAAGTCGTGAAAGGTGCTAGCCTAGCATGATCAGAACTTGTCAAGTATATAGACGAGCTGTCGTAAATCACCTTCTCCTCTTTGAGCACGATAACTGCCGACGGCACCTGGCTCTTACGAAGCCTGCGCACTGCAGCGCTAGTCGTGCCCTTCTTCCAGCTAAGCTTGACGGTATCCTTCTTCTTCGCCTTATACGCCGGCTCCTTGCCCTTATCCTTATCCTTCTCCCCTCCCTCAAGCTTATCAAGACTCTCCAATCTGGCTGCTTCCTTCCCCTTCTCCCCCTCTTCGCCTTCTTCTTCCTCCACTCGAAGCGTAACATTCGACGCACTCGTCCCAGGCACATCCTCCCCCGCACTCTCTCCTCCTTCATCCGTCGTAGTATCCGCATCGAAATACTCATCCGATGAAATCTCATCCGGCCTCGCAAACTGTATCTCCGTCTCCGCACTCCCATAATCCTGTCCCGGTACACTCGGCGGCTGCGAAATCGTGATAACGCTATTCATACTCGTCGGTCTCCCACTCGCATTCGTCTCTGCCCAATCTCCACTCAACGCAGCCTGAAAGAACGGGCTCGCGAACCATAATATCTCTTTATGCACCCAGAACGTCGTAGCTTCCACCACAACTTTCACAGTCCCAGGTAATTCGGACCTCAGAGTGAACGCAGGGTCAACTTCAATAGGCTCGCATCCTTCATCCGTGGATAACTCGGATATAGCATCGTCACTCCCCGTCTCCAGATACCATGGCGGTGACCCAGTAGAACGGAATATTCCTGCTGCTGCGGCGTGCGTCTCTGTGGGCGAGGAGAGAGACGCGGAGGGGTTGTGTGTGCCACGGTTACGGGTCATTAGAACGTGATTCGGGTTCGTGGTCATTGTGCGCGCGGTGAGCACCGCCGGTGCGGTCGCCGTCGAGAGCAGGTCGCCAGGCAAGATGCGTTCATTGACGGGTTCATCGGTCCGAGGTCCGGACATCCGAGTCAGTGTGCGTTTGACGATCCAAGTTAATGAACTCAATCGAAGCCACGCCTCCATGAGCGCCAGCGCCATTATATACAGCCGTTCGATACGTACGCAGAGGGAGATGAAGAGAGCACATACATAATGAAGACCTCACTCATACTTCGCTTCTCTTGCTTTCTTCGCCTCCCGGGCGCTCAGCGCTCATTGACAAAAATGCACGACCGCACCCATACAACCTTCTTTCTCTTCGCAACACAACCGAAACGGACCGAAGAGTAAGGGGCACGTATAAAACGTATATATAAAGCACTTCATGCCTGCATCCGCAGGGTTCACCTAATTTAAATTTACAAGAACCGGCGCCGTCGCCGCTCGAACAACCCCGACGACCCAGTCCCACCCCCTTCCCAGCTCCCAGCTCCCTCCCCCCTACACTTTTCATCTAGCTCACCCACTTCACTCCCCCTCGCTCTCGCCCCACGGACTAAACGTGATCCTCCCCGGCATCTCGAAAACCTCATCCCTCTCCCTCTCCTTCCCAACCAACCTCTCCAGACTCCCATCAATCCTATCCAACCCACTACTCCCCAACCCCCCACCCAAACTAGGCAACCTCTCCAAACTAGCGCTCGCACTCCCATTACCTCCAAGAGCCCTCTTCAACGCCTCCCTTTCAGCAGGACTAGGTGCGAAAGCCCTCAAACTCAGATTACTCAGGAACCCTCCCATACCAGCACGAAGAGGCGAAGGGAAACCTGATGGGTTGAGCGAGTCGAATGGCTGATGCTGATGAGCGAGGGTGTGATGCATGTGCGGTGAACGAGCTGGACTGCCGATTACAGAGGGTGGAGGAGCGAGTGTAGCCGCAGGCGCAGACTTGCGTCCAAACCGGAACACTTTAGCGTCAGGATTAAGTCCTTTCTTCACAGGCGCCTTATCCTTATCCTTCTCTTTATGCGCGTCCTTCTCGACCTTATGCTGTTCCTTATCCTTGCCCCACCACCTCCTCTTGCCCTCAACTGGCACAGGCTGCGGCACATCAGGAGTCCTAGGCGGCGTCCACGGCGGACGCTGCATAGCGCCCTCAATCGAACGGCGCGGAGCAGGCTGAACATCAAGCGATACAGTCGACCTCGTGAACGGGTCAAAGTCCACACTAAGATCTCCATCCTCCGGAAGTGGGAATTTGGCGCTGACAGGAGAACTAGCCAGCGTGCTCGCATAAGAAGCCGTAGTAGGCGCACTCCCGCTTCCGAATACCGTGCTGGTTGCCGAAGGCGTAGCAGCGAAAGGAGCGCTACCGATCGGCGCCGTCGAAGGCGGCGTCGGTACACTGGTAAAGGCAGGAATACTGCTGAGAGGGTGGTTCAAGGACCCCGCGCGCGAGTTCGCAACGAGCGAATGCATAGATCCTACGCTCCCCGCATGCGACACGGGCCTGTGCATTCCAACCTGACCAAATTCGCCTACGGGTGCACCAACAGCGCTAGGTTGAACAGGTCTCCAATCCCTGCCCAAGATCGCATCTCCGTCGCTGGTGAAGCTCGCGCTCATGCCTATATCCGTGTCAGAATCGGGTTCGGGCTCGCCGCGTTCTAGAGAGCGGATGAGGCTGCCGGGGATAAGGCCCGCTGCGGTAGGACTTGACATATCGATCGAGGCTGGACTGCCCGCGTTCAACGAGTCCTTCTGAGCTTGTTGAGGGATATCGATCGCGGGTGTCTGAAGCGGCGGATGGCCAGAGATATGCGGGTGGGGTACACCAGGTGCATGCGATGCATGTGCCGAGAGACCGTTATGGCCAGCGTAGCCCGGCAAACCAGGTATACCGAGTCCCAGACCGAGTCCAGCAATATCGTCGTCGAAGATCGCGTATCCTTTGCCTCGGTCACGTTCAGGAATGTTGGAGATCGCACGGAGGTTAAGCGGGCTAGGACGCGGACCAGGACTAGCGGATACTTCGCGGCTGCCCGTCGAACGGCTTCCAGATCCAGAAGACCGACTACGAGCATCGCTATCCTTCTCCAGAGGAGTAGGAAACACATCCATGGGTTCGTCCTCGATGGCCTGATGCGCGTGCTGCGCCATTTGCCTCTCGATCCACCCTTGCGGTCGTTCAAGTTGTACGAGTCTCGCCCTCTCCCTCGCTTTCTCCAACTTTACAACCTCAGCCGCAATAGCCTCTTCCAACTCCCTCGCTCTAACTCCAAGCGCACCAACAACATCCTCGGCGACCTTCGCCTCCCTCTGCGCCCTCTTCACCTTCCTCCCGATCTCCTCAACCTCCTTCCTCCCCTCTTCCCCAACCTCCACCTTCCTCATCTTATCTCCCTCAACTTTCTCCTTAAACCCTTTGATCTCATTCTGTTTCGCGCCCACAACCGCGCGTGCATCTTCAATAACCTTTCGCGCGCCCGCAAGCCTACGTTCCGCATCGCGCCTCGCAGCCTCCGCCGCGCGTCTCGCCTCTTCAAGACTCTTCGTCCTAGACTTCGCTTCAGCACGCGCAACATCCTCCACCCGTTTCTCTTCCCTAGCCCTCGCTAATTCCTCTCCCAACCCTCTCCCAACCTCAGCCGACTGACTCGCATGATCCGCAATCTGCCCTCTCAGATCCGAGTTGGTACTCTGCACGGTCTTGATCCTCGACAGCAAATCCTTAACGACAGGCGCATTGGCGTACTCCGCCTCTTTCTCCTTGAGCGTCTGCGCGGGATTACTATGTTGCTGAGTTGGACCATGTCCGTTATGATGCGGTGATGGAACGGTCAACGTCTGTCCTTGTCCTTGTGCTGTACCGTTGTTACTGCTACGTCGAGGCGTGTGTAAAGGAAGCGTCACGGATTTCGGTAAAGGCGGCGGCGTCGAACTTCGAGGCGTCGTATGTCCATTACGAGGCTTTGACCGATCTCGAGAACGTAGTTTGGGCGGGTTACGAGCGTTACGGGCCGCGGAAGACGCCGGGAGCGGGAGACCTGATCAAAAGACGGGCATGGGCGGTCAGCGATCAGAGTTCGATTTCCATACGGAAAGGACGGAACGGATGGATGGAAGGACAGGTGATTTAGTACGAATGCAGGAAACGCGGGGAAACCGTCAACGAAGATACGAAGCAGATGTACTACAGGACAACAGCAATCAAGTGTCGCGGCGGCCGTGGCGGTGTCGATCCCTGTCATCGACGGAAAACGCAGGATCGTCCGCCAACACAAATCCCAAGTGGTGCAAGCGACGACATGCACAAGGAAAGTCTACGCGCTCCACAAACCAGAAAACGGATATGGAAGTCGAAGTGCCGAGGATAAGCCCGTGTGGGCGCCACGAGGCAATATGCCGTTCGAAGATGGGAAAGAAGCATGTCCGAAACAGAGACATGACATTGGCAGAAGCGGGACACAAAGAAAATAAACGCACCGTCGTGCTTGTCGAGTTTATCGAGCGCCTTGACGGTCATGATTCCGGAAGACCAAGCGTCATCGTCGTTCGCGCTCGCCTTGCCCTTGCGAGGTGCAGGCGCGGGCCACGACGGGTCTACATAACCGCCTTTCCACCATCTCCCGAACGCTCCAACGAACCAAGCCTCCTTTGTCTCCGCTGCCGTGTGTACCGCGCCGAGTGCCGCCTTTGGTTGTCCACCAGGCAGAACGGCCGCGATGGTGAAAAAGGCGAACGAGTGGAAGGCGTGTTTGGGTGTACGGAGAGCGACTGCTGCGCGGGAGGAGAAGTGTACTGCCGAGCCTCCCTGCTCGAGCGATGCGGGCGAGCAGTCGTCTTGATCTTTGTTTTCCTGGTCGTGCTTTGGGTCGTCGAGACGGGAGAGGTGATGGCGGAATGACTGTTCGGTGAGATAGCTCCTGAAGCTGGCCTCTGACGGGTTTGAAAGGTATGCTGCAAAAGCGAGTATTAGCGGACGCCAGAGGACGATCATCGTGGGGTGTGGTGAAGAGAGGGAAGGAGAAAGGCCATCGATGGATATGGATAATAGATCATAAAGAGACACGTACCGAGAAAGAATACGAAGAATACGAGGAGACAGGCGACGAGCACAGAACGTGGCTCGACGCGTGCTGCGTCCGTTGCCCAAGAGAAGGCGAACATTAGACCGATGGCGCCGAGGGAGGAGAGGGTGAACTTGAGCGTGAGGGTCCTGTCCAGCTTCGCCTGCTTCTTCAACAGCGCTGATTCAAATGACGGCACAGAGCACAGGCGCCCGTTGCTCGTCTTCAAATCCCGCGCTGCGACAGATTTATCAGTTAACAATGTTACTGTCTGTCCTAGCTCGTCGTCGTCGCGAAACACAAGAAACGAAGAGGCCCTCAATGTCACGCCGCCCGTCCAATCGGACTCCGGAACCGCCACCCGGCGCCTACGGCCCAACACTCCAGCTCCCATGATCACTTTACCCTCCCCATACACCTTCTTCGGCCTTCCCTTCTCCCAGCGCTTCCTCTTCCTATCCCCGTAAAATATCTCTTACTGTACACAATACGCCAGCCCGAAAAATTACTACCCGCATTTTTTCTTTGCTCTTTGCTTATGCCGCCGGCCCTCGGCCTCAACGCATCATCTCCGCCCCGAAAAATCCGTCTCCGCTACGGCCCTCTCTCGTCACCCGCATGGCTCCTCTTTCCTTCCCCGCCCAATCGATCCTCCGACGCCCGACAGCGAACTCTGGCATGCTGGGCTTCTTCAACCGTTACATCTTACATCGCGCCATCGACGCCTCTCATCGTTCCATCTCACGTTCCATCTCGCGCTGGCCTTCTGACTGGCAATCTTAGCTCCGCATGTGGGATTTTGTTGAGGGTAGAGCTCGCGTGCATGCATATCTCTGCTTTGCATATTTGATCGGCATTGTCCATGAATGCATGACGTCCATCCGTGAGGGCGCGGGAGGACGGCAGTGCCGGCATGTTACCGCTGTCACCGAGGGCCGAGGCGGAGAGCAATGGCGTTCTGCCATTTGCCGCTTGCCTGACCAGAAAGGAGCGCTCGACTCCCTCGGCGTAGATCACCGACCAAACAAGACTGGCTCGAACGCTAGCGCAGAAGTATATCGCGATCGTAGTCTCCCAGGCTCAGGCTCTCCGCTTGCAACCCTTTACGCCCTCCTGATTCACACACGAGCCTGTGCCACTGTAACCATGTCGGCTGTGGCGCTGATTTTATCGCGCATACGCTGTGCACTGTCTATTTCTAGCGGACGTAGGGTCATTGTGTTTCATGAGTCTACGGCGGAGTAACACGGCGCTACGACGACTCGTAATGGGTTGCTCGTTTGCTAGGTCTACATAAGTATAGACCTACAGAACCGAGCGTGCATACCCAACTGCCCCTATCTTACTATGTGCTTATGAAAAGGATCTCTTTACCCATTTACCCAGGGCTGCATATGAGCAAACGCTATTCATTGGTGATAAAGACAGCCGCAAGCGAAGAGAAGTCAGGACATGGACGCGGTACGCGGTCACATGGCTAAATTGACGATGGTGGCCTAGTAGGCAACGTCGCATATCGACTACCGGTTAGCAGATGTGTGAGCCGGACTCAGCATACTCTCGTCAGTACTTATCAAGACGTGCGGCTTACCCGCTCGTTTGAGCGAGTGGACCCCAGTGTAGACAACAACACTTGACATGCCCCGGTTCACGAACCGGACGCGGTTCAACGCTTAGAACTCTGTGATCATCCTGCCGACCAAAAAAATCCGAGGAAATTAAAGTGTACGGAACCGAGGGCTCCTAGTAACTTATGAGAAGAAATACTACTCGCAGTGGAGTTAAAGTACACATCCGGTTCAGAGATTCTGATGAGGTCAGCGTGTTTACGTGGTGACCTCTTCGCGGTTTGACGGTTCACAGAGCGAGAATATTGTTTAAGAGCTTAGACCATGTGTCAGCCTCAATACTGTGACATAAAGTGCTCTACACATAGCTGACTCTCAGAATCTACACTGCTCATATATAAGTGCTCGTCGACGAGCCGAAAAGCAGCATCTCAGAACTCACTCGCCTTTTACTACTCCAAGACATTCACAACAATGGTCCTCAAGCTTCACGGTTTCCCCTCTTCGCCGTGCACTCTGCGCGTCGCCACCGCTCTGCACGAGAAGAAGCTGCCCTTCGAGTTCGTCAATGTCTCGCTCTTCACCGGCGAGCACAAGCAGCCCGAGTACCTCAAGATCCAGCCTTTCGGGCAAATCCCGTACCTCGTACGTTTGCCTTCTGGCCACTCGGCACTGTTGCAACGCTGATGCAGCATGTGTAGGAGGACGACGACTTCATCGTCTATGAATCCCGCGCCATCGGCAAGTACCTCGAAGCCAAGTACCCGAGCCTCGCACCGGCCAAGTCTGATCTTCGCGCGTACGGTCTCTACGAGCAGGCTCTCAGCATCGAGGCGGCCAACTTCGACCACTTCGCTACCATCGCTCTTGCCGAGAAGATGTTCAAGCCGTACGTCCCAGCCAATCTCAACACAAGAGCATAAACTCATGTTTTGTCGTGCAAACAGGATGAAGGGTCTTGAGACCAACGAGACCGCTGCGAAGGACGCACTCGCGGCGCTCGACGGTAAGCTCGATGCGTACAATGTCATCCTCGGCAAGCAGAAGTATCTCGCTGGCGACGTAAGTCCTGTTTTGCACAATCCGAGCCAACATCGTCGCTGACATCATTTGCAGAAGCTCACTCTCGCCGACCTGTTCCATCTCCCGGAGGGCACGCTTCTCGGGCAAATCGGCTACGAAGGCCTCACGGCTTCTTCGCGCCCGAATGTGGCGCGCTGGTGGAACGAGATCCAGGGCCGCGAGTCTTGGGTTGGGCTCAAGGACGGTGTCAAGTCCGTTAGCGCTTGAGGCGTATGCATAAGCGCATGGAGCGCGAAAAGCCTGCAAAGCTTCTCGTATAAACACGTTGGATAAACCTCGACATAGTGTATGGAATGGATTCAAAGCACGAAGTTGTGCACACGCAGTATCCTCAGAGTCGCGCCTTCGCCTGCACCTTGCTTTTAGAATCCAGCGTCAGCTGTGTCCAGTCCACCATGAAGTTGTTCAGCTCCACGGCCACTTCGGCCGGGTTACTTTGAACGAGTAGATGTGTTCCCTCAGCGAGCACGACGTGCGATGAATTCGCCGTCCGACGATGAACACGCGCGGCCGCAAGGTCCTCGACCATGGCGATGCTTTGGCCAGTCGGCGGCAAGATCCAGTGAATCGCTACGCGTTCGTCGATATCGGGCAATACTGTCCAGGCTTGATGCGCACCGCGGCCCTCGACGAATACCACGGCTTCTTGTAATCCTGCGCACTTGAGACGTACACCGCCATTCAAGTTCTCGGTCAGCCCGTGCTGCACGTACAGTCGCAGGACCTCGTCGGGCCACGCGCCCAGAGGAGATGGCTTGAACGCTTTGAGAGCGTCCTCGCGACTCGCCCAACTGTTTCGCCGGCCGACCGCGCCTGATAGGAGAGCGCGAAGAAATCCTATGGCCGCCGGATCCAGCTCGCGAGGCAAGATGAGAGGATCGACGAGAACGAGCGCGTCGAATAGAGCAGGCGCTGTTCGCGCAGCCAGCGTCAAGAGGCATCCGCCAAATGAGTGACCAACACCTATGATCTTTCGACTAGAAAAGCCCCCCGCGGCTCGCAGCTGACTGAGTTTCGTAGGTACGCGCTCGATGAGCGTCGGAAGCTGCACGCATGGATGCGGTGGTAGGTAGTGCTGCAGAAAGCAGAGTAGATCGCGCGCAGCATCCGACCAGGAGAACAGTACGCCCAGGCCGTCGCCAATCTCGTTTAGCAGAGCAGAGTCTCCATGCTGGAGTGCGTCAAGCGCCCACACCTCGTCCACGTCGTCACGTAGCATAAAGAGACGATTGAGTATAGGCTCGAATAACTCCTGATGAATGGCTCGATAAGCATCTGTACGGGTTCATAACAGAAGAACGAACCTTGTGCATGCCATTTGCGTGAAGGCATATCATCGTCAAACCACTTCCTGTCGGCGATGCTCGCGCATAGCGATTGGCGCACATCCAGAGGATCTTGTCGCTGCCTGCCATTTCGTCTAGCTCCCCATTCTCATACCGCTCTCCCCAGCCTATGAGCTCCTGCGAGACCTTCTTCACCCGCGCTTTCTTCGCCTCTTTGCCCTCACCGTCTGTAGCCCGTGCATAAGGCGGAGTCGGCACAAACGGCGCCTTGCGCGGCCATGAGGCGGGAAATACGTGTGTGCTGCGGATATAGCCATTCCCAAAGTCGGAAGGTGCTCTCCATGTCGGGAGTTCAGGCGCTCTGAGTAGGTTCGAGGGTGGCGGATCGGCGGGAAGTAAGGGTGGAAGAGGAAACGACCGCCACTCGCGGGGCTCGGGTACAGCATACGTCGAAGGCATGGTTGACCGTCTATCTCCAAGACCTAGCGGCAGGGACGGATCGCTTGCCCTTCATTGACATGTCGGGTTTCACGGGCTATAGAAAGCTATAGCACGGCGGCTCGGAATACAGACTAGGTGCGGTAGGTCATCAGCCGGTCCAGTTCTAGTGCCTTGAGATAGGCGCTCAAGGCAGGTTGACTCTGTACCATCATCACAGCGATGTCAACCAGAACGATGCCCGCAGGAGAGTCTGGCGTATTCGAGCTTGAGAGTCTACGTCGAGGTGGCGGTGAATCAGTGAACGCAATCGCCAGCATGTCGTCGACTGTAGCGCTTGAGAGCGAACATCAACGTGAGGAGGAAGCACTCGCGCTTCCGCCCGTCGACGGTGGTTTACAGGCGTGGAAATTTGTGCTCTGCGCCTTCATCCTCGAGACACTCGTCTGGGGCTTCCCGTTGAGGTCCGCGGCGCCTCCGATGTGTATGGTGCATTGCTCATTTCTGCTGCTGACAGCTATGGTGTGTTCCAAGAGTGGTACCTCTCGTCTCCCAACTCGCCGTTCCGCGGCGCAAGCGAGTCGGCCATCAATGCTATCGGAACGATCACGCTCGGCATACAGTACATGGAGGGGTTGGGTATCATTTTCTTTACGCAAAAGTGGCCACAGTGGACGAAGACAATGATGTTCGCTGGCCTTGTAGTCTGCGTTGGCGCTTTGACGCTGTCGAGCTTCGCGACACAAGTATGGCACCTGATCGCGTTGCAGGGCGTTGTGTACGGAATCGCAGGTGGTGTGCTGTATATGCCTGTTGTAGGCTGGGTGGGCATATAGCTTTGTCTTGCGCATATAACTTGTCTGATAGTCCTCGCAGTTGTCTGAATGGTTCGTGCAACGCCGCTCGCTAGCAGGCGGCTTGATCTTCGGCGGCACTGGCTTGGGTGGCGCGGGATTTCCTATCCTTGCTAACTTCCTATTGCAACGCGTTGGTTTCCGCTGGACATTGCGGACGATGGCCGCCCTTGTCGGCGTATTGGGCGGCCTCGCGCTCTTGGGAGCTAAGCCACGCCTACCTGTTGCTCGCCACGCCACGCCTGCACCAATGAGCTTCTCTTTCGTGACTTCCCCTGTCTTCATCTTCATGGTCAGTCCCTCTCACTTCCTGAATGCCAAGATGGTCGTCATCATAGACTGATATACACATTCAGACCATCACGATCTTTGTGCAAGGACTCTCATACTTCCCCGTATCTCTCTACATTCCGTCGTACGCAGCCTCACTAGGCTTCTCAAGTCTCAACGGCACCCTCGCGCTTGCCGCCTTTAACCTCGCGGCCGTCGTTGGTCAAGTTCTTGTCGGCTACTACTGTGATAGAGGCTCGTACACCACAGCCATGATCGTCTCGTCGATGCTTTCGGCTATCTTGGGATTCGTGCTGTGGGGCTTTGCGCACTCCCTGGCGCTCATCTACGTGTTTGCCGTGCTCTTCGGTGCAATAGTCAGTCTATCGGGTAGTTGTGAAATCCAAACACAGACCTGACCTTCTGCTACAGAGTGGCGGCTTCAGTTCCACCTGGCTACCTGCCGCAGCAGAGTTGTTCAGTAAGACCTATTACTGACTTCACGCAATGCATGCTAATATCATGCATAGACACTCAATCCACACCGATTTTCATGGCGTTCTCTTGTGCCAAAGGCCTTGCGGCCATCACCGGACCGTTCATCGCCGCGGCGCTTCATCCGAAGAGTGTATCCGACCAGCACTCGGCCGGCTCAGGTGGATGGGCTGGATACGGATTCACCGGTATGTGAATTTACTATACATGTGGCTGATTAGCTGACGAGAAGCTGCAGCTATAACTATCTTTGTCGGAAGTGGTATGATCGCAACGGCTGGGCTGTCTGGAACGGTGCTGGCGTTCAGGAAGAAGATCATAAAGTCCGAGTAAAATGTGGAAGTGAGAGGGAGGGCTGCTTGCATCATCTAGAGATCATAATGACCTTAGACATTATGTTCCAAATTTTTGAGTGCATACCTAGATACTGGTGGTGTGCACTCTGCAAAAAGCCGCAGAGCGAAGTTTCGGCAGGCTTTTGATGGCGCCGGACCGTTCGGCCGATGATTGTTGACAGGCGGTCTTCTGCGGTCTTTCGCGGCGCGCAGAGGAACAACGCGCTTTCTATCCCAACCACGTCGTCACTGCGATACTGTACTTAGCTCTGTCGCTTGACCTAGTTTGTTTGTCTCTAAATCGAGTGCGATGTAAGAACCATTGCACAAGCATGATTCTCTTTGACTTGAATCGTGTACTTTCCACCACTTACAGAACAAAGTGAGCCTTGTAGTGCCGCGCAGTGGCACCCCAAACTCCGACCGCCTTGTGCGACCACACCGTGATGTGCACAGCGTATACCAGGTACACACGCCTTGGTTGCATTGTTTCTTTACGCTCTTTGTCTGTGGTCGCCCTTGTTCTTCTACATATAAGATGCGGAAGCTTCGACCGCCGTCTTCCCGAGTTATTTTCCTTTGACGACCACGACACCCTTCGAACGACTCACGACCGCAGATGAACACCGTCATGAACATCGATGCAGGTTTACCGCACCCCATCCCCCTTCATATCTTCGTGCACACTGTCAATCCGTCCCTTCAAGGCGAGCTCGAGCGAGGTGGCCGTCAACCAAGAGAAGGGAGCCGGTGCGTATTGGGTATTTTGAACCCATTCACTCGTCTAATGAATCGTCCAGGATGCGCGATGTTGCTCGTCGTATTATGAATGCCCTGCCTGGTAGTCGTACGCAGTCCAGAGCGACTCAGTCTCCCACGTCCGAACCCTCGACTCCGTCGTCACAAGGATCCGGCAATCGGCGTACTCTGCCGATTCTGCAGCACCCCATCCTCACCAACGTGATACTCCAGCCGCCGCCGCCTGCACCTATGCAAGACCACCACCAGCCACCTGCCTGGACCCACAACGAGTCCTCTCCTCATCTACCCGCGCCTCCGCAAATGCAAGGTCCGCCGCCACAGATGTACCCGCCAGATGGTGAACTCGCACCGCCAATGCAACCACCCGTGGTACACCTGCCTTTCATCAACCCTGAGTATGGCGCGTCCGCACATTACAATCAGTATCAACAACAGCCAATCGACCAGCGCATCGCGCGCGGCGCAGAGTACATGCATGCAGCGCAACCAATTCAAACGTTCGTGCATTCTTAGTGGTGGACATACAACGTCTCTGACATACGCTTGCAGGGATCAGCCATTGTATCACCCGAATGGCCTTGTTTCCGAGCCTTGGCCGGTAGATGAGACTGGTCGTGAATCTGCACATGCCGGAGAGCATGCGGGGAGGTCCATCTCCACCCTCGGTACCTTGCTTGCCGAATCTCGTCCGCGTGTCCCTGAGCGCTCCAGCACGATTTACTCCTTCCCAACCGTCTCAACGGGGTTCACACCCAAGCGCCACAGCGTCGAGTCGCGTCGGTCTTCCTACTATCCTCCGATGTCGAGCAGGTTCTCCACGAATACGTCTGTGCTCGATGGCAACCGGTCTCGTTCCCATTCGCTTCAAGATGAGCCGTCTTTGCCTGCGACGGACGGCGTCCTGGCTTCAGGCGGGATTCAAAGACGTCGGCGAGAGTCGCGTAGCAACCTACGCGTCTCGTTCTCCTCTCAACCCTCCCGTGAGGCCCCGTCTACCGACACGGATAACATTAGGCAACCGTCGCCGTCGCTGTCGTCGTCGTCAGAACATTCTGCGCACCCGCCCTTTCCCGCTGCTGTTTTCGATGGGGAAACTGAGACAGTCCCATATGACGATCGTAACCGGCGTAAGTTGGTCAAAATCCTCGGAATTCCAGTCGAACATGCGGTCTCTGAACAGGAACTGCTCGCACATGCACTGCATAGAATCCAGCAGCTGGAGAGAGGAATGGGAAGGCTTGCGTCTGAGAAGGAAAGACTTGAGGAGGTGGCGCACAAATTCATGAAGATGAAGGAAGAGGTGCAGGAGGCGCTGCTCAGGCACGACACGAACGACTCTTAAGGATCATGGATACAGCCCTTTCAGATCAATTAGTCTTGTATAACTCATGACTATTAACATCGATATTTTCCTTGTCCAGGCGAGCTGATCGTGAGCCTTCAGACTTCCAAGATCGATCATGAACGCTCCCGCAACAAAGTCGAACGAGAACACCTAGTGGTCAGCAATGAATACTACCGGAGCATCTGTGACAGCACCCGTGAGCAACACATAAAGGGAAAAGATAGGGCTTGCAGACCGCCATAGTTCACAGTGTATACAATCGGGGAACTTCATAAGTTACCGGTGTATACCGCCGACCCCGAAGGCAAGCTCTGCAATCACTCGATAGCGACTGCGCGGCAACAAGCCATCCACGCACAACCCCTTTCATCTGAATGTCTGCAGACACAATGTTCCCTTATGCGACTTGTATGGGCGCCCGCGAAGCATGGTTGACGTTCGAATCCCCATTACCGCGAGCGAAGCGCCACTAGAGAATGTGCAATCTCTATTCCCTGCGGACACGGTGCTCCTTATAGCTCGGGCGCAAGTTGACACAGGCCGCATATGCTCAGATGTCTTCAGCAAGTCCCAAGCCCGGGCCTCGCGCTCGACGAGTGTTCCCTCTTCGACCGGTACTTCCTGCCGATCCTCCTCCACTCACGCTGCTACTCGACACACCCACACTTCGAACGCTTCGCACTCCTTCTGACTTTGGGAGAGACTACATCCGTAGCACACACATATTCCCGGCTGCCTGGCCGCGCAGTACACCGTACATACCAGCACCGGCTAGTGCACTCGGCCCTGTAGGCGCTGAAGACAAGAAGGCGAGAAGGGCGCGAGGCACGGAAGTCATGCATGAACTGATCGATCTGAAAACGGAGCATGAAAACGGAACCTTGAAGGAGGCGATTGGCAAGGAGAAAGTGTTGTGGATTTGTGCAAACCGCTATGCTCGGAAGCGAGGGTCGGTGGTGGGAAAAGGCAAGACCATGATCTGCACGCACGCCAATGGCATGCACAAGGTTCGTTCGTACATCCATGATCTCATGCAATGTACACTCAGCCCATCCGTTAGGAGTTATTTGAGCCCCTTCTCCATCGCCTATTCGCATTGCGGGACGATGTAGACGAAGTGTGGGCGCTAGACTGTGTGCAGCACGGCGACTCTGCGCTACTCAACGAGTCAGCGGATCTGGGCAGCCTGTTCGACTGGTCAGACCTTACGCGCGACGTGCTTTGCTTCTTGCAGCATTTTCTACCGCAGGAGTCGTGCATGCCGCTTCCAACATTTCTCGAGCGCTTGCCCACCTCACTAGCGCAAAGTCGGCTCGCAGAGGGCCTTGCAAGCAGAACGTTGCTCGCCCTAGGCCACTCGTACGGCGGAACCGCATTGGTACTAGCCGTCCGGGCTTGCCCCGTGCTATTCAGCGCGCTCGTTCTCGCCGACCCGGTCATCTTACCACCGCCGCCTGCTCTGCAGCAAAAGACCTATGACTTCCTGCGAGCGTTCATACCAAGCGCGGTAGTTCGCCGCAACAGTTGGGCAAGTCGCCAGGCTGCACTGTCGGCTTTCAAGACTTCCTTCATGGGAGCGTGGCCAGACGAAGTCCTGCGACTACACGTACAGCACGGTCTCGTCGAGACTCCCGCCGGAAATGTGCGCCTCAAATGTTCTAGCTTCCAAGAGGCGGTTGTCTACATCGAGCACTACGGAGTGCACGAAGCTTGGAGCGCCTTGCCTGACATCGACGAGCGCGTAGCGGTACATTGGATAGTGCCGTCAGCAGGTCAAAGCATCGTCCAGACAGAGGACGTGGCGGCAGAACGAGTTCGCCGCCGTCTCGCGAACACCTCGCACGTTGTGCTTCCAGGTGCCACGCACCTGCTCATACAGAGTCACCCACTGGAAGTAGCTGGAGAAATTCATAGGTTCATGGAAGCATGGTCAGGCAACGGTCCGCATTCAAAGGCACGGCTGTAAGGACGTTGTGCGGGTTTGCATGGCGGTCACAGACATACTTGTACGCATGTCCGGATAGTCTCGTTACCAACCTGCTATGAGCAAGAGTTTGAGAGGCATCAGCCTGGTTACGAGGCTAATGTCCGGAGTGCTTTCGGGGCGAATGTTGTAATTATATCGTATATCTATCTTGTGAACCATATCGAGAGGCATGATTGCAGAAAGCATGCGAGGCATCGTGGAACCATATGAACACTTAGTTGGGCGACTACTTTGTAGAGCTACTGCAAGTGGTAGACGACGTGGACAAATATGGATGCGACTGGGGGTGGAACCTCCGGACCGAGGGCAGATTCTGTCTCACGGCCCATCAAGCCGCGGGCGACGGATGGCCGCACGCGCCGAATTCGCTTGCTGCCCACCCTCATGCTGTACGGGCGCTATGGTTTCACCGAGTCTCGGAATGGAGGCGTACGGCTGAGATACCCTAGCCTCAGGGTGCGATTGTGCTCATGGAGCAGTATGGCGCGTATGAGGCATGAACTCGGTGCAATCTACTGGAATTCTGTCCCCGACCGACCAAAGCATGGTTCACAAGAGGACCGCGGCAGCGCAGGTCTACCGTTGCCCGGAAAAGTCTGTGTATCGTACTTGAGGACGGAACTCATTTTCTCAATCAGGGATACCCAGCTGCTACGGCTCAAGAAGTCTACCGCTTCCTGCAGCGCGGAGGTGCAAGCCAGGTTGAGAATGGCCAAGTCCAAGGTCTGACTGTAGAAATTACGTCCTTTGTTACCCGCATGCTTTTTTACCTTTAGCTGCTTATATAAACTGACACCGCACGAAGGTTGTGAAATCGCACACAGACGTTGAAGCCAACCAATCGTGACACGTTAGTACGTGTGCGCATTCGAGCTTGGACTTCGACTCTGTCTTCGTCGGATTGCCATACCCCGTAGTCCAATATGGCGCAGGCATTACCTATATGCCCTTCTTTTGCTCTCCAACCGAATTCAGAATGTATATGCCTTTCTGGAACGGAACCTTGAGGATCCTCGGCTTCGTTAGTCTCACACAAGACAGCAGTTCATTCTGCTATGATCCGGTCAGTAGGCCATGCCGTGGCTCCGTGCGTACTGAGGGTGATTACTGAGTTGCTGGACATGGGTACCGGTCCAAATTCGTTCTCTCCGGATTACATCGGACTCGCTTATACGCCGGTCTCTGGCTCTAGCACCGTGAGCCGGTGGCAGCGGTGGCGATCTATGAAACTCTCATACCCATGAGCGGCCATGAACAGCCATGAGCGCATGAGCGGTCATGAACGCCGCGTACAGTCATCGCTTGAACGCTGACAAATATTGGTGCCAGCCAGGCTTCCCATTTCTCTTAAAGGCGAGCATCATTTTCGTTCCAGATCATTCGCCGCTCACAACTACATACCCGTAGATCTCTTTGCTCATGTCCCATTCCACTTCGTTTCGCGTGCTACAGGGTGCGAGCGATCGCTCGTACTGCCGCCCTCCGCTCGACGGTTCTCTAACGATACCCGAGCTGTATCTTCACCAAGCTCTTCACACACCGGAACGCACTGTTTTCGTATATGCGGACGAGTACCATACACGTCAAGATGTGACCTACAGCGATACCGCGCAGGCAATGAATCGTGCTGCCAAGATCGTGCTCGACCATCTTGATTCCCTGCCGACGGGAAAACATGGCCACATCGCAACAAACCAGTCGCCTATGAAAGTTGCCATCCTTGCTCTTGCCGGTAGGTCTGCCTTTGCCTGATGCTCTTGCCATCAGCTCATACTAGTGCAGATAACATCACTTTTGGGACAATGATACTTGGCATCATGCGCTGTGGACACACCGCCTTCCCTATCTCCCCACTCAACTCTGCGGCCGCGGTCGCCCATCTCATTCGCACCACGGACACTCGTCATGTCTTCGTCAGCTCGGATCCTTCCATGCAGAAGCTCGCTCAAGGTGCCCGTGAGATGCTTGTGCAGGACGGGCTACAAGTCCATTTGATGCCTATGCCCCATTTTGAAGTATTGTATTCATCTGAGAGTGAGACAGTACTCGATGAGAAACGCCTGCGCAAGCCCGAACGCGGCGAACCTGTCCTTATCTTGCATACATCGGGTATGTCTGCGAGGACCTAAGGATGTTTATTTATCGATTTCGATACTGATACTGCTCAGGTTCTACTTCGTATCCAAAACCGACATACAGCAATACCCAACAGTATATCGAGTACGGGACGACACCTTGTGAGTTTCAGCTGAGCTCACGCTCGGGCATGATTGTATACTAACTGAGTAAAACTACAGATTTTGGAGAAGTAGATATGTGCGGCTATTGTATGGGAATGCAGGCGCTAGCCATGTTCCGTACGTTTCTGTCATTCCCGTGCATAACATTCTTTCAACATTCTTCAGATATAATGGCTGCTGGAAGCCTTGCCTGGGCGGTACGTCGTCGCCACAACCTCTCCTTGACATGACTTGTTGATACCTGTCCAGCCCTGCTCAGGAATGACCTTGGCGTTCCTTCGTCCATCCTCCCCGCCGATCAGGCCGACACCTGACATTGCCCTAGAAAGTATCATGTCTACTCAAAGCGAGATTGTTGTCGCGCCGCCTATTTTAATAGAGGTATGTTGTCTTCGCGTCTTCGTGTACACGTTCTCGCCGCTCACTCGCGTACAGGCATGGGCCAATAAACCTGCTTACATCGACTCCCTAAAGCGGCTCAAGCGTATCGTGAGTGAGGTGCATTGCTGTCAGGAAACCGACTACATCGAACTCAGTTCTATGGTGGTGCACCGGTGAGGCGCGAAGTGGGGACTCAACTGGTTCAGGAAGGCATCCGGCTCACCTCCGGGTATGGGATGTAAGTTTGAGTGTTGACCTGAAATGGTGTTGCACTCATGATCTTGTCTCGGCCTAGGACGGAAATTGGGTACGGGACAATGATTGTCAGCGCCGACGTCAGCCTCGAAGACTGGGAGTACTTTGCCCTGAGTCCACATACCGAGCCGGCTCTCGTCCCGCACGAAGGTGGACTCCATGAACTCTTCTTTCTGGTACGTACTAGGTCCCATTTCAGGCACCCCGATCTTACGAACATGCTACTAAGCAGGAGTGTACAACACACCATCCGTCTGTCATTGACTCGACTATAAACGGCAAACCGGCTTTCGCCACGAAGGATCTTGTTGAGCAGCACGCGACTCGTCCAGACCTGTGGAGGTTATCCGGCCGCGTTGATGATCAAATCGCTCTCAAGTTCGGCGAGAAAGTTGGCGTCAAGTCATCATTTCTCTCGAATAAGGCTGATACTGTGCATAGACAAACCCGGTTCCTCTCGAATCTACGATCTGCGTAGGTCTGTGCTGAGCTGACTGTGTTACGCATTCGACACTGACGACGCGACTGTAAGATCCCAATGTCGCTGCAGCGGTGATGTTTGGCATCGGCCGTCTTCAGAATGGAGTGCTCGTACAGCCAGCGCACTCTCAGAAGAATCTTGATGCAACGGCCTTTCGGGAGCTTATATGGTCATTCAACTCGCTTACTGAATGTTGCACGTGCTAACTGTATCCATCAGGCCAACTATAGAGAAGTGCAACGAGATCGCGCCCTCGCACAGCCGCATACCGCAAGAGCTTGTTCTGGTTACGTCTCCTGGCAAGCCCATGGAGCTCACATCTAAAGGCAACGTGCGGAGACAGTCAACACTGAATGCCTACGCCGCTGAGATTGAAGACGTTTACGGAAAGCTTTCGAGTAATGCTTAGGTAAAATTTGTACCCAGCTCTAATTGACCGTGATTGGCGAATAGCCCGTACTTCAGCCAGTGCCGAGTGTTGTGCTCTCCTTCGTGGCCAGCTTTGCTGCACGTTTCTTCGCACGCTACAGTAATCAGACTAGTGTTAGTACTTATTGCAATCCCGCAGTGTTCATTGATGGTGTACTTACGTAGCTGCGTTGCGCACAGGCGCGGCCTTGTCCGGTCGACTTGTCAGTCCCGATTCATCGAAAGCGTGTAAGCACAACTCACACCGGTGAGCGCCGCCACCACTGGGGTGTCGTAGCCAGTCAGAAGCCGAGCTGGTTCCGCAATCACGACATCTCGCACCAGCAAGTGTGGTACGCTCAACCTAATGATGATTATGGATGAGCTGTGCGTGTGGCTGAGATAGAAAGGACAATAAACTACTCGATGGCGGGTATAACATCTGTCACCTGTGAGGAGGGTAGAAAACCTATCAGGGGCATGCCAGGGATGTAAAATAACGTAAACTCACACAAAGAGGTTCCGTCACCGCTCGGATGTAGGTGCCACGTCGCGGTTTTTTTGCTGTCGCACTCGGAACATGACCTGCCGGCGAGCATTTCGCGTTCAATCTTCAGCATTGCCCAGGGTTAGTATGGTGACATATGGACTAGCACAAGACACACGCGCTTTATCGATACGATGGCAGTGATGACCTGAGAGAATATACATATTTGAGCTTACTGTGAGCAATTGAGATAGAAGATACACATACATAGAGATGCATCTCTATCGTCTCGGTGATTGTGCCAAAAACTGGTTTCTTTGCTTCCACAAGCCTGGCAGAATCTACCACGGGCGGCATCTCGTTTAATCTGTGGTACAATCACGCTTTGACTCGTCATCATGCCCTCAAACACTCGCAGTGATAGTATAAGCCAATTTACCTTGTTGATGTTGTAACATCTGTCTCCTGATAAAACAGTATACACCACCATGCTATCCATAGAAAGACATTCTGCTCACATATAGAGGCTTCTTTATAAACGGGGTGTCGACGCCAGCGATGACTCTTCCTAACCCCGCATGCTGTGCACTCCTTTCCGACAGTATTGTCACGGGCTCTCTGTAACGTCATATACACGCTTCAGGATGTACTGTGCGGGTCTTGTTACTAGTGCGACAAGCCACACCTTCATACGCTGGTAACACGATCTGCCTTGGTTTAGGCACATGTCAGTCCTAAGTGCAAGCAATAACCATGTAAAGGCTTACACAGCATGGCATCGATATCGCCCGTCGGATTGTGGTACCAGTCCCCAGTCGACTCTTGGGCATTACAGGTCGAACAGCTTTGACCTGACGGGTGCTTGATCTTGGGGGTTTTCTGGATTCCCCAAAATCTGGATGTATACGGAAGAGAATATAGTTACTCCATAACATGGCATGCTGTTGTTTGCCGAACCTCAGATTCGTATACCGAGCCGTACTGAGCCACCGATGCGAGCTTGGACATCGAAGGCGTTGAGTCAGATAGCGAGCAACGAGTGGGCGGAGGGTTAAGCTGCTGAGTGTCGAATAAGTTTAGTTGCCGCCAAGTGTGAGGAGAGCGGGAAGATCATGGCAGGCTGCAGCGTAGGTTCGTCAGCACCAACCCGGAATCCGCAACAGACGCCGGCGAGTTGACATACGTCGTGTATGTCCTCCAAATACGGGGTTTTATCAGCGAAGGAGTGTCGAGTTGTAACTCTCAGATCTCAGAGCTTGTTGACAGAGGTGGATGTTCAAGAACAAGGTTATGCCAGTGGGAAGCGGCGGACCGCTTGATAAATCAATGGCGTATAATACTTATCAAATGCTAGGTCCACTTAACTAAGTATTTACTCAATATATATTCCGCACTTATGCCACTGCGAGTGGTCGAGACGAAGTCCACTGACCATCTGAAATAGAATAAGATACAAGGACGCAGAAGTGTAAGTGGGGAGCGAGCCGAAGATGGGACAGGCAGCGAGATGCGGGTGGAAAGCCATACAGTAATACGAAGGGAAGGGTAGGTCGAACGCGTAAAGACGGGGGTCAGATTGAACATGCATCGATTCAGCGGACCTATGAAAGAATAGAGTCAAACATGCGCAAAAATCCAGGGTGAAGATTGATGTGGGGATAGGTTGCACGAGAGTAACGAATGGACAGATGTGATTGAAGGAGGGACGGGGTATAGGCGACAGAACGGGGTAAAAGAAGCTGCACAGTCCAACTTGAACCGTGTAGAGCTGTATTCCACACCGAAAAAAAGATAGCGAAAAAGAGCCAAATTGAAAGATCGTAGAGCAGCGTCCATGACGAGGCAAAGGAGATATAGTGCACAACAGAGAACGTTAAATGAGGTCCAGATTCAATTGGCGTTGAGATCATGGGAAGACGTCAGGCGCGTTCTCGACGAGGAACTCGACAGTAAGCGCCTTGCCGGCCATGTCGCTGAACTCGGCGCCGGGGTTGCGAGAGCGCATGAGGGTGGGTCCGAAGACGACGCCGATGTTACGTGCGGTCATGAGGTTCACCGCGCTATGTTCGTGGATGCGGTGAAGATGGTGGACGAGCATGCGTAGAGTGTAGTAGTGCTCCGTTGGCAGCTGCTTGACGAGGTCCGCGTACTTGGCCGCCTTGTGGTTCGGGTCCTTGATCATGCTCGTATTCATGAACTCGTCGTGGAGCACGAAAGTCATGAGCGGGTTCGGCAATGAGCGGAAGTACGTCTTGAGTACGGAAGTGACACTGCAAATGTCGTTGAACTGTTCGTCGTCATTCAGATCGAACGAGTCGTAGTCCGCGCGCTCGAAAAGAGCAGTGATCTTCTTGTTCTGCGCGCTTCCACCTGTCTTCCGGTAGATGCCTTCGTACTCGATTGCTAATCAATCGTCAGCACAATGAACTTCAATCGAGATGGCAGTGAGAACGTACCATGAATCTCGACAGCCTCGATACACTTCTCAACGATGACCGGCACCATCCTATCTCCACCGCGCGAGTCCGCCCGAACCTGCTCGATCAAGTCGCGTCCAAACATGCTCGGCTGGAGGGGCAAAGCCGCAGCATCCTTGCGCGGTGTGCTCTGCGGCGTACAAGCGCTTTGAACAGCAGCTTGGCAGCGATGATGCACGCTCAAGTTGCAGCCCGTACAGCGAACCTGAGAACCCCACAGTTTGTCGCCACAATGATCGCAGCGCGTGACACGCAGGACAGAGATCTGCTGGAAACTGTGCTTGAACTTGGTTATGCGTCCAGCATCTTGCGAGCCAGAGCCAGGCCCGGCGTCGCGCCGTACACCCGCAAGCCATCCGCGTTTCCGCAATGTGCCCTGCTCTCCAGACGCTCCCTGTCCACCGGAGTTATCACGCTGCACTTGCGCTGCAAGAGCCTGCGCCTGCTGTTGAGCCTGGTACTGTGCTTGCTGCATCTGTTGCTGGGCTTGCATCTGTGCCTGGTGCAGCACCGAAGCATTGGGATGCTGAATCTTGACAAACTCGCTCGAGCCCAGGCTGGTGTCTGCTTGATTCCCCTGGGAGCCAGAGCTGGAGCTATCGGTGCGCACGGGCTCTGGTGCGTTCTCACTTCTGCGAGAGTAGATGGCGTTTAGTGCAGCGAGCTCCTCGTTACGCGCGTTCAGCATCGTCGTCTCCTCAAGGAAGATGTCGCGTGCGGCCTTAAGCTCTGCGATCTCGCGTAGGAGGGCGCCGCGCTCGTCCGTGAGTGGCACGAGCTCGCGTTGATAGGTCTGCTTGAGCGTGTCGAGGCGCATGGTTAGCGAGCGCTTGAGCTGGGCGCCTCCGGAAGGCTCTGAAGGCACGCTGTTCGTAGAGCTGTGACCCATGCGTTAGTGTGCAACAGAGCTAGAAACATGACGGTTTCGCACCTCCTGGTCGTCTCCAGCTCCTCGACCTCCGCAATAGTGACGTCGCGCTCAACGCGCAAGCGAGACAGGTTGCGCTCAAGCACAGTGAGGTTCTCGCTCAGCTCGCGACTCAGTTGTTTGTGCAGCTCGCCCTTGCGCGCGTCGTTGCTCATCGCCGTAATCCGTGCCGCCTGACCATTCAGCAGTACCCGCAGTCGTGTCACCTCGGCTTCAGCGTCGCGTCGCGCCTCAAGCTCCGCCTCGTACTCGCCCTGCGCGACCGTCAAGCCGTCCACATACTGCTGGCTCGCACGCTGAAGAGAAGACACCGTCAATACCTGCTAAATCATTCGCACTATAAGAGACTAAGCGCACCTTGATATGATCGATCTTGCCCTTAAGCTCAGCCTGCTCCGCCCGCCGCTGCTCAAGCACAAGCAGAATAGTCTGCACGAACTCCTGATCCAAGTTCACATGCATAGCACCGCGCTTTCCCGCTTCCGTCAACGCCTCGCGCAACCTGCGCATAACAAGATCGCTCGTGTCAACCTTGAGTGGACGCGCAACCGTGCTTCCAGGCGCAGTGACGGTGATAGGTGTCGAGTCGCCGAGCAGCACCGATGCGCTCGAGTCGGACCGTGAGCGCGGTTGCTCCATCGACATGTCGGCGACCGATGGGAAATGCTCGCTTTTGCCGACATGGCCGTTACTCGAGTTGGTGGCCGACGATGTCGCTCCTATCGTTGTCATGCTCGCATCATCTTGGAACCTAGGTTCAGCCTCCAAACTCGTAGCGTGAGTCCCAGAACTTGTCGTAGGCGTTATGTCCGAGCGCCAGCTCGCATTGCTCGCAGGAGTATCCGGGCTCGGACCCCGTTCGCGATCCCTATCCGCCGCAAGCTCCGTGCTGGGTGACGCCTCGTCAACCGCAGACAGAGGACCAGCTTTCGCCAGAGACCCTGAGCGAGTGTGATTATAGTTCTTGAGGAGCTCGCCAAAGTCGCCCGCGCCAAGGGAGATACGAATTGGCGGCAGGGCAGGCGCTATGAACGTGCTAGTCCGGACCTGATCGACGCTTTCATCGCTACTGCCCGGCCCAGGGCTTCCCTCTCTCTCTGCATGACCGGTCGTCGCTATCCTCTCTGGCCGTGGTGTACGCTCGGCAGAAAGAGGCTCCTTCGGAGACTTTGCAGGTGGCACTGGAGGTTGGTCGTTGTCGCTTCCTCCCTCCGCATCCGTGTCGGTACCGCTCTCAATGCCATGCGGGACGTCGGCGCGGCGGCTCGGGCTGGAGACCTTGTGTCCGGGGCTCGTGCGGCCCGACGGCGTCCCAGTCCGACTCCTTTCGACGTCAATGCTGAGACTAGGCGTGTGTCGTCCGTTGTCGCGCGTGTCGAATGAGCGCTGAGGCCGCATCCGAGGACCCGCGGGTGAGAGCGCCTGAGGAGCCTGAGGCACGCGGTCCATAGTATGGCTAGCATTCAATGCGGGGCGCATAGGGAAATCCGACGCGGTGCTAGTGCTCGGTTTGGGCGAACTCTCGGCGCGCATGCGCGTGATGGGTGATGGCGCTGACAATCCAGAGCTGGGCGTCTGTGGTGAGAGAGCGTGCATGGGCGCAGGGGAGCCGCGACCGGAGGACGAAGCGCCGGCGGGAATCGCGTAGCCGAGCTCAGTCACTGCAGTGTCGATATCGAAAGTCATCCCTGGGTTAATGCTGTTACGCTTGGACGAGCGGCCCTTAGCACTGGGCAGGCTGAGGTTGGTTTGTGAGCCCGTGGCGTCGTGCTTCTTATACAGCTCGCGCACGCCGCGGTCATTGCTAGGCTTCCGTGCAACCTCTTTCGCGCTGACTGGTGGCGATAGGTGATCTTCCGAACCATTTTGCGGTGAAGGTGCGGAAGAAGGGTCGATGGCTTGCTCGTTTGAACCAACGGTAACCTGAGGTGACGAAGGGCGGGAAGGGGACGAACGCATGAACCGCTCGTATATGGGGGATACCATGGGATTGGGCGTTGACGAGGGGGACGCGTGGGTACTGGGTCCCGAGTGCGAGCGACCCATGGTATCCAAAGACGGCCTGCGTCCCAAGGCTGAAGGCTCACGCGACATCGCCGGTGACTGCGCCGTCGACGGTCGTGGTGATACCACCGGTGAACTGTGTTCCCTGACAAGTTGATCTCGCGAAGATGCGCTGCCCGCCGCGCTCGCACTACCCGCGCGTTCTCTTTGCTCTCGCTCCCTCGCTTCTCGTTCCTTCTGCTCCTTCTGTTTAGCTGCATGGCGACGACTGCGGGCAACACGCTGGTTGTGACAGTTCATGCAGTAGATGCCGTTATGGGTCTTCGCGAACATGAGCTCGTCGATGCGATTTCCGCACGACTTGCACTTGAAGCAGTGTGCGTGGTATGAGTCGTCGCCTGTCATGATAGCCTCGTCCAGGATGGGTAGATGACAGACAGAACACGAATAACTGCAGTTCGAGCATACGGGTTGTCCATCCGAGAGTAGCAGTAGGTTCGTGTCCGCGGTGACTGTATTATGGCATTTCGCGCATTTGAAGCAGTCGACGTGGAAGAAAGACGAGCTGAGATCAAATTCATTTCAGGGACCATGGTAGACGGTTATTTGGGTATACGACGCACCCAAAGGATATGACGACGCCGCCGTTCTCGTTCATTACAGAAAGTTGACATCCAGGGCAGACTTTGTCTTCAGTACTCGCATCAGGCATGGTCGCATGTGCGATGTAGGATTGGCGGTGTGAAGCAACATGGTGCTGATGAGGGCCTTCCGGAGCAGCAGTATTCACTGCTTGAGCCAGCATTGTAGAGCGTTAGAGCACAATCACGAGGTGTAGTCAAGCCGATACCAGAGCGGCGGAGATTTGGGACGACAGAGCTCGCTGAAAGCGCGAAAGTGGAAGCAGCTCAAAGTCAACCGGTCCAAAGATGTGTGACGGCCCCGTTCGTAGAGTGTACGCTCAAACCCGCGCACAGTGCACGAATATACGAGGCGGAAGAGCGATACGGGGAGAGGCTGATGATGGTAGGAGGCAAGATGCAGCTGCGATGTCGCCGTGCTGCGCGTTCTCTACGACATGCGCGAGTTCGCAACGGCGCCTTCCCGCGTCCCGAGCCTTTTCCTCTCTTGGCTCTCCCTCTCATCATCCGCCAAACTCGCCATCAGCGGGAGCGCACGTCGCACTTCTTATAGCATATTCCTTTTTGCGCGTACTCTTCGGTACAGAATATCGGGACAGGCTCTTCTGTTCGTCGTTGCGCACTAATTTGCTGCACGCATACACCATCAAAGGCGATATCAACTTCCGCGGCAACACGACCCCAGGACTTCTAGATCCCGTTGGACCCTGGCCCTTAACTTTGTGCGAATACGTATTGCTGAAGAAGATCGCTGGCCGTGCCAGTGGGCTGGACTCGTACAAGTTGAGGCTAGATTCGGTACTCAACCCGCTACTCGGTGCGGTATTCCGGATGGTTTCGGTACAGCAGCTTCAACATGGTGTCTTCCCAATTGCATCGCTCCAGAAGTGCGTGCCTGTTAGAAGCCACAAATGGGCGCCCACAACCCCATCAAGCCACGCTGTCAATCGTCTACCATGCTCATGCACGTTCTCACATGCTTAATCCTGTATACTTAACGAACTGCTTCCCGTCCTCAAAATGAGCATATCATGCTTCGATGTCCTCTATCATTCATGCATCTCTAGCGCTTCGCCAGGTGTACCGTGTACGGTGTATCCCGCCATCCGCGGGATGCGTGAGTAAGTTTGGCAAGCAGAGTTCCTCTTCGGTTTGCTATTCTCTCGCCGACGTGTCAATGTCAGCGACATTCATGTACGTTTCCTCTGATGGAGGTCGTCAGCGTGAGCTGAGCGTCGCAGCAACGTGGTGGGCACCGTGCTGACTCGTCTAGGTACACCGGTCCTCATGGTACTGTGGGTGACTGTCGACGCGCTCGGGGTATAGTCCGGTGGCGTCACGAGGGCATGCGTGCGCATGAATTCGTATCCTCCAGTTCATGGTACTGACTCGTGGAACGCTTGACGACTATGTATTGCCGTTGTATTGCTGTTCATACAAGTGTGCACGCGCAGTGATATATGGGCGGACATTCAACTAGGAAGATCATATCTAATCATGATCAGTTGTCAACACTACTGTTGCACATGGAGACGAGAGTGTATTGAAGATGGTGCGGGATAGCAAGCATCTCGATAAGGGCTGCTTTGGTCCCTTGCAGCGGGCATGGCAAGACGCGTGCGCTCGTGTTCTCCGAGACACAGGGCGGGAGCTCCAGCGCTGCGACGTTGTGCGCGTCTACATGGAAGCGCGTGAGAAAGCGTTTACAGAGCATACGATACGGGAAGCTTGGCGTAAGAGTGGGATCTCACCATTCAACCCGGATATCTTCACGGACAAAGACTACGCGCCGAGCCTCAGCTTCTCCATCCTCCCTCACGCTCCTCCTTCGTATCCCACCCACAACCCATATCATCCTGAGAATGGCTTGAACGACGCTGACTATGAGATTATGGAATCTCTCGCACGCGCACGAGATGTAGACCCCGACGCCGCCTTACGAGAGCATCTCGCCCTCGATCGGCCGCGCGGGCAGCAGTCTACGAGCGGCGTCGATGGCTGCCTTGCAGGCGGGGGCGAGCAAAGCGCATCTCTGCCGCCCCGTCCTCCTATGTCTCTCCCGGAGCGGGCACGCGTGCATGGCGCGCATCGTGCCCACCCGTATAAGACGCGTGAAGAGCTCAGTGCGCGAGTCGACGAGCTGGATTCGGAGGTGACAGAACTGAAAGAGCGTCTGTATGTCTCCCAGGCTCAGAACAAGCACATGCTTATGCATGCCACGGTGTGGAAGAATAGGGCGTTGGCCGTGGACGACAAGAAGAAGAAGAAAGGTGGCAGGCGGAATGTAGTAGTCGGCGGTGGTTTCATCACGAGCAGGGAGGCGATGGAGCAAGGCGAGGCCGACGGAGCAGCGCGGCAGGCAGATGAAAGCAGGAAGCAAGCGGCGAGGGACAAGAAGTTGGCCGACGAAGAGGCTCGGCGTCTGCAGCGCTTGCAGAACGCGGGAACGGTCAAGTTCTCGGGATCGCTCGCATCCAAGAATGTTCCCGACCTCCAGGACGTCGCCTACGAGCTTGGTCTCCCCATCAAGAACGGCACAAAGGACCTCACCAAGGCTCAACTCGTCGAGTCGATCATCACTACCCTAAATCGAATGGAGCTCGACCTTCGTCGCAACGAGCGCTTTGCCGGGCTTTATTCCTCGCTCGACAGGACGAGGAAGCGTGCCACCGGTGACGATGGCGGAGGTGCTCCCGACGAGAACGCCCCGCCGCCACAGGCTTCCAGCTCAACGCAGCCCGTGCCGCCGCCGCCGCGCACTCCGTCCCCTTCGAATGCGGGTTTATTCACGTTCTCTCCGCCGCACACGCCGCACCCACTCTCCAATACGTACTCCCCCAGATCGAACCGTATCTATACTACGCAGGGTATGGCCCCTATGTATCAACCCGACTTTCATAATTTCTTCCCTCAACCGCCATTTGACCAATCCTCCATGCATCATTCATCGCACTGGCCACAACACGCGCAGTACCCTTACTTCCCTCCCTATCCCCCTTATCCTCAATTTCCTAACGGTTGAATATAATATATACATTGATGTCTATTCCTACGCCTGGATCAGACCGCCACTCAATAACGGGCCGGTGACCGAATATGAAATACGGTGTTACCAGTCTACGGCGCACTGATGACCATCAACGCGATCAGGCCTCCATGGCTGATGGCTGTCGGTGAATCTCGCGAACACCCCTCGCCGTCAACGGCATCCTCACTGTCGGACACCAACTTACTGTACAGGTATCTTTGACAGCGAGGCTCGTAGAGCATCGCATCCCGCATCTTACAGGCAAAACCCGAAGTCTAACGGAGTTCAAACGAGAGCCCTATATTATTTTGCTTGCTCGAGTTCGCGAACACCCCATGAATGATAGTACCGGTCTTGACCGTCTGCGTCGTCAACACTCTCTGCCCAATGAATGACCGGCACCAGCGCACGCAGCGCGTCCCCGTCCGCGTTACCTTCTTCCGGCTCAACCAACCCGTCCAACCGCAATTCGCTCGGTCCTGCGCCATCTCGGACGCGGTTCCGGAGCAACAGATGTAATCCAGCAGCTCCAACCAATCCACTTGCGGTTATATTGCGCAAAATGCCCTGCGCGATCCTCAGGTGACGAAGCCGGGGAAAGATGTACACTCGCGATCCAGCCTGTGCTTCACCGAGTGGGAGCAAGTCATCAAAGTACTCTCCTTCTATGACGTCGAGTCTCTGCACAGCAGGAAACATAGAGTTGGCCAGTGCCCATATTTCTGCAACATCGCCATCCTCGATAGAAACGGTTAGGTGGTCGACTCTCCCCAACTCTGAGTTGAGGGCAGTCTTTATCAAGGAAACGCCTATCGAGAGAGATCCCACGCCGTGAAAGTGCATGGTGCGGGAGTCTTGACATTCAGAAGCTTCAGATGCTCGGAATGTAATGGCATATTGCGAGATGGTGGCACTCAGTGGGACGTGTTGCGGCCATTGATCGCGCACAATAGTGGTTAAAAGATTGTAATCCACGTCGGCGTCCATGTACTGGGCAGAAATGTTCATGTCTACAGAGACAGGAAAGTCGAGATGTGTGATGACGGCTCTATTGAGCTCTTCCCCCGTCATGTCGTGACAATGTAGCTCGAATCTTCTTAGACGGTCCAGTGACGCATGCAACCGGTCGCGGAGGTGGGTATCGTCGTGCACAGTGGAAACCACCCTGACAGTCTCAAGAAGGGGAGCGTAAGCAAGGATCTCAAGTAGTGCAGCAGCTTCTAATAGCGTGCCATTTAGATCGAGCGTCACCATCGACTGCGCTCGAAGGGGGATGTACAGCGATTCGGACGTCCACATGCAGAGATTGGGTGCGCAAAATGGTTTGGCGACCGGGAACTTGTAATCCTCGGGTTCTTCTCCGGAGTCATATATTCGAGTTTCGAGCTTCTTGAGCTTAGGCCAGTTTTCTCCGGCAAATTTCTTAAGGAATGGTTCGACGTCCTTCTCATCGTCGATCTCCCAAGAGATGGTATGCGCTCTCCGAAGAGGGAAATCGCTGCGGCCTCCCCTCCAGATAGAAGTGGCTTGCGCTATACCCGAGGATTCAACGCTGACCCGTAGCGGAAGATCATCGCCGGCGCGCCGCAGGAATGTAGATATAGCACGCCAATGTGGGATGGTTCCAATCTCTTCAGCCCAGATGTCACGAGCTCCAAGCAAGATCTCGCGCCAAGAGTGGCAAACGTGGCTCGCGGTAATCCATCCCAGTCCGGACGCGTATGAATTGTAGCGGTCGACCTCCGTGAGAAGTCGAAAAATGTGCGTCATGACTTCTGCGGGCAACCGGGAGATGGAGTTGGTCAGGTTGACGTAGGATTTGAACGTCCGAGCCAGGGATGCGAACGCGTCGATATCCTGCAACAGGTGATCTCGTATGGTTGTTCTCTGAGTAGGACTAGCGAGGGCGATGTCGTGGAAGTGGAGTTGCTGCAGTCGTGTTTGACGTTGCTGTTCCCAGAACACGGGACTTGTATCCATCTGGAAGAGATTGATCACGACTTGTTCTTACTTAACTTATTGAAGCCACGTACTGGTATCAATATGTATGTGGCAGAGAGCGATAGAGACAATAGTGAGGAGCTGGCGACAAAATGATGTGACGTGCTGTACGACGTGCAGGTTCGGGTCAAGACGCGCTTTCAACTTGAACGACGTGTCGCGCCGTGATTCCGACGCGCGCGCCAAGCTGCTTACTTCGTTTGCTTTCACATTGCTTATATATCGTTAGGTATAATCCACCCTGAAATTGGACCATTCGTAGGTTTGTGCCATTCTTTCCGTAGTACGTTTGCGCGAGCCTATTGCGAGATGCGGTACTTTTGGCACGATCAGTTGACGATCAGGTGCCAGTGCCACTGCCATTACTACAGTCGTAACATTGTGCACTGGGCATAATGAAGATAGTACGATATAGCGACCCTCCACAGGTTCAAACCTCCCCATCCTCAACGCTCTTCGCCCAATGTATATTTGGCACCAGAGCACGCAGCACGTTCGCGTCTACATCATCCCTCCCCGGCTCAACCAGTCCTTCCAACCACAACTCATTTGGTCCTGCGCCATTTGGGATGCGATCTCGGAGCAGCTCATGCACTCCATCAAGTCCAATCAATACAGCCCCGTTCTTGCTGTGTAGGAAGCTCTGTGCGATCCGCAGGTGGTGAAGACGCGGAAACATGTACTCCGGTGGTTCAGTGAACGCTTCCCCGATTTCGATTAGATCGTCCAGGTCCTCTCCTTCAATAACGTCTAGTCTCTCAACGGCGGGGAGCATCGACTTGACCAGTGACCACATCTGCTCAGCGGACTCGAAGGGCGCGCGGAATGAAACAATTAGGTGGTCGACCCTCTCTAGCTCCGGGTTAAGAGCATCCATCAGGAAAGGCATGGCATGCTCGAGACATTGTAAGTTTTCGAAGGACATTGTGCGATATCCTTGGTATCCGGAAGACCCAGAAGCTCGGAGGGTGAGATGTGCACGTGAGATGGTGACGCTCAGCGGGATATGCCGTGGCCATACGTTGCGCGCGATGGTAACCAATAGCTCGAAGTCAAAGTTTTCGTCCATGTATTCGGCAAAAAGATCCAGGCCTGCGGAGTTAGGAAGATCGATATGCGAGACCACAGCCCTGTTAAGCTCATCCCCCGTCATGTTATTACAATGTAGCTCGAAGGTTCGTAGATGATGCAGTGACGCATGCAAGCGGTCACGCAGATCGGTGTCGTCGTTCACAGCGGACTCTGTCACTCTGACGTTCTCCAGAAGGGGGGCGTAAGCAAGAATCTCAAGTAGCCCGGCGGCTTCTAACATCATGCCATTAAGATCAAGCGTCACCATAGAATGCGCTCGCACTGGGATGTATAGTGAGCGGGATGTCCACTCGCGGAGATTAGGAGCACAGAATGGTTCGGCATTCGGGAACTTGTAATTGTGGGGTTCTTCTCCGCAGTCGTACACTTCGGTTTCAAGTCTCTTGAGTGCAGGCCATTCTCCTGCTGCAAAGTTCTCGAGGAACGGTTCGATATCCTCCCGATCGCGGATCTCCCATGAGATGGTATGCGCTCTCCAAAGTGGGAGATCATAAGCTCCCATCCAGATGGCAAGCGCTTGAGGAATATTTGAAGGTTGAACGCTGATACGTAGCGGTATATCATCTCCAGCACGCCGCAGGAATGTTGAGATAGGTCGCCGGTAAGGGATGGTTCCGATCTCTTCAGCCCATAGATCGCGAGCTCCAAGCAAGGTCTCCCGCCAAGAGCGACAGACATGGCTCGCGCAGACCCATCCCAGACTGTATGGACTTGGGTGGTCGACGTCGGCGAGAAGTCGAAAGATGTGCATCATGAGTTCTGCGGGCAACCGAGATACAAAGCTGGTCTGATTGACATAAGACTTGAAGACCTGGGCTAGCGATGTAAGAGCGTCAACATCCCGCAGCAGCTGATCGCGCATGATCGTTCGTTGACCAAGGTCGGCGAGGGCAATGTCATGGAAGTGGAGTTGCTGCAGTCGTGCTTGACGCTGCTGTTCCCAGAATGGTGCGGGGCTTGTATCCATCTGGAATATGATAATTAGGACTTGTTCTTGTTTTACCCAGTTAGATCATGCACTGGTAGTAAGACGTATGCGATTGGAAAGTGTATTGGCGTATTGCGAGGAGCAACTCCCAAGTTCTTCGTGAATGTGATATAGGACGTGGAGGTTCGGGTCAAGACGCGTCTTGCCTCGCGTCGCGCGCCTCGGACCGCACTCGAGGCGCGTCGAGCCGTGGCACACAGTTCTCCACTCGCTTTCACTGTCAAGATACCACCGAACTTACGTCACTATAGCTTTCTTCCGACAAGTTCTTCCCTTTCCCTTTGACTTCGCGCGAACACACTGCGAAGTGAAATGTTCTCAAGGCACTTCTCATACTACGAAGGTGCACCATTTCAAGCTTCAAGTCTAAGTGGGTGACCAAGTACATATTTTGAATACGTGGCGAGGTAGTAACGATGGTGGGTAAACAGTAAAGTAGGGCCAACACGGTGGTCAACAGTACTGGAGTCAAACATCTGCGCCTTTTACCCTTCCGACCAATGAATCTTTGGTACTAGAGCGCGCAGTTTCTTGGCATCCGTACACTATGAGGCCGGAAAAGGCTGATCTCAAGATGTCCGAAATGGCTGGCATTCGACTGGCGGGTGGCTGATATCAGCTACTAAACGGGGTACTATCAGAACTTTAAGAGCTGATGCATATTTGGATCAGCTGTGGGTTCTATGGGAGGGATTGGCTGTTGTAAGCCGCCCCCTTGTCAAAATCAGTCGACCGGGTCCGGTACAAGATAGCTGTCTAGAGCCTTTCAGAAGCGAGTTCAAGAGGCTTTAATGTCAGGTAGATAAACAGGTGTTCCCTCTGTCGTCTGTGGACGGCCGAAATGAACCCACCCGAAGCAACCTGAAATCGGACGTCTGAAGACGGTTTAAATTCGGTGTCGAATCAACAGTAGGCTTTCAGCCGATTGCGTACGCCAGAGCGTACATTTTATACAAGCGGGTTTAGAAATTCATGGTATTGAAACTAGGATATACGTATGTAGGAAAGTACAGTACGGGGAATAAGGGAGGAGAGCACAACATCCGACGTGTAATCGAGAGCCAGCGCGAACTAGCGTGGGCCCTGCTAAGATGAGCGACGTCGATAGCAGAGTAATTAACGTACAGTATCATAAGCGCAACATGCAGGGCTAGTCGCTTCGATGATGCTCTACGAGAGGATGGTCAGAACGGGACGCGGGGAGGCAAAGCTTGTTTACGCACCGCCACGAATTCCAAGAGCTACACCCGCACTTTGATACTCGGATTTCCTCCGACGTAGTCTATCGCCCGCCGGCTTAGACGTTCGTCTTCGAGCTGATGGTGGTTCAAGACAAGCAGACCTCGAGGCGCGCGCACACGCGCATGACGCGCGTCGCGCGGGCGCCTCAACGCACTTTGACCGATACGCGCACTCGGTACTCGAGGGCAAAGAAGAGAGTCACTTGCTCTGGATTGGCGTGTTATATAGCTTGGCGGCCGGAGCATGCATATGCTTTGTGACGGATAGGTTTTCCCGTCTCGAGAGCCGTCTACGCCAGGCTAGGCTAGGTCACGCATGGTCTCGTCCACATTCTCGGCAACGTCTGCGGGCGTCTCGACGCCGCGAAATCCCATGTCTGCCTCAGGACCTATCTTGCGCAACACTTCTACATCCAACTGCACACATTGTCTGTCTCAGGAGCTGGGTAAAAGGTCGACGACGCGTACGACTGTCCATACCGTCTATGGGATTTCCACCATTGACACAGCAACATCGACTGGCCAAGCCGTCGTCGTTTCAGCTCAGGCTCGTCTCGCGCAAGTCTTGCACGGCGGTCATGGTTCTAAGCCCACACTTACGGCCCACTAGTTACCTCGACACTTTCGCCACTACGAAGACCATTCGCTCTGTACTCACAGGTCAAGCAGGATCCCAACTGTACTTCGCGAGCTGTTCCTCGTTGTTTCACGAGCCTGCGACGGAAAGCGGCGAGCAGGAAGAACCACTCTTCAGAGTTGCTCTAGTTAGCGCCAACGAGCACCATGTACACACAGTGCTCGCTAGTAGGCGACTGTCAGAATGTATTGATGCAAGCTATGTGAAAGATCTGTGCGCTCTCAGACTGATTGTACCGCGCCCGGTATTCGAGCAGAATATCTCTCCGTGACCGGGTTACCCAGGTGTGATCTCGGCTTGTAGATAGCTGCCTGTCAGCTACTGGTATGGGCTGATTTTGACTAAAACCTCCGGGCGTAGCCCATGGTTTGCAATGTGCCGACTAAAAGCAACTCTCAGGAGCTTCAAATATAAGCCGGGAAGTCAGCCGTCGTCAAAATCAGTCGAATATCAGCCGATAGGCCCAAAAGCGACTGCTCGCTGGCTTTTTTCCCGCCCTTCCCGGCCTTATAGTGGTATCGCCTGCCCAAGGCTCGACTACACCATCCAACCAAAGCTCATTAGGCCCTGCGCCAGCAGAGATGCGCTCGAAGAAGACACCGTATAGATGTTCAACAGACCTTGCCCTCTCGGCCTTCATTGCCTCCGTCAGTCGTAGGCGTTGTAGCCGAGGTAGTAAATGCTCCGGAGTGTGGCCTAGCGGTTGCAGATCTGATAGTTCCCCCACTCTCATGTCTATCTCTTCTACCCCCGGAAACATCGAATATATCCGGGTCCATACTCGCTCTTCGTCGGGGTCGCCTAAATACTCATCCGCGGCCAATATCAGGAGATTGACCTGCCCAAACTCTGACCGCAGAGCGTCTATCAGACGAGGAGAGGCATCGGCAAAGGAAGAATGACTACTGAATGAGATCGTACGAATCCCGGCTTGATTGTCATTGTCATCAAGAGAATGCGATGGTCGAATTTCAAGGCTGTGACCTTTGAGATGTGCGGCTAATGCAACATCTTGCGGCCAAGCACCGCGCAACATCATAATCAAGAGTTCGAAGTCCTCCTCTGAAATCACAGCCGTGTCTATTCTGAGGATGACGGTGGCAGGAAAAGCTATATGTGCGATGACTTCGCTATTCAATATAGCGCCTGAGGTACTGGGGCACCGGATGTCAAATGAAAAGAGGCGAGGTAGGTTCAGACGAGGTTGATCACGGACGGGCGCACGGGATTCGCTAGCGGCGACGAGAGTAGTCATCGTCATCCTAAAATATTCCAGATGCGGGGCATGGGCCAGTATGTCGAGAATTCCAGCACCTTCAAGAAAGAGGTCACTCAAGTCTACCTCTGTTAATGCCTGTCCTCGCAAAGGTAGATAAAACGAATGCGACTTCCAACGAGTGAGATTGGGGGCATACACTCGAGGACGAGAGGAGGACATGGGTTCAATGGGCTGTCGCCAAGCTGGATCGGACACCTGTATATCGAGATTTTGGAGTCTGGGCAATGTCTGACCGACAAACATGTCGAAAAGAGTGTTGGCATCTTCCTGTCGGTAGATATGGCATGTGAAGCTTTGTAGTTTTGCGGGAGGAAGGGAGGTCGCGCGTAAAAGACCAATGTTGAACCAGTCCACATTGACTTTCAATCGCTCGTACTGTCCGGCGCGCTCAACAAAAGTGGAGAACGCAGACGCGGAGGGTAAGCACCCGATATCATTCGCCCATAATTCACAGGCACCGAGCAGGACTTGGCGCCAAAGGTGGCAGACATGGCCGGCAGTGATCCACCCGAGATAGGTCGCATGATGACCAGAACGAGGGCGATATTCTTCTGCAAGAGTTCTGAATATGTGTAGCAGAATATCGGAGGGGAGACGGGATATTGAGTTTGGATTGAAGCGATTGGCGTGGAGTTTGAATTCGGACGCCAGCGTTACAAGCAATTCAGCCTCAGAGAGCAACTGATCGCGTAGATCAATACGTTGCGTAGAGCTGAGGATAGATGGATCCACGAGGGGAAACTGTCGTAGACGCGTCTGGCAGTGTTGCTCCCAGAACGAGGAGCTGGACTCCATCTACAGCAGATCCATTTGTGAGCACACTGGATCATTGATACCCTTCGTCTAGTACTATACGGACCTTAGCTTCAGTGACCTCGATCTGGCTGCTGATGATGGTTGCGGTTAAGTCGCGAGTCGCGTCATCGGGATTCGGAGACGCGACGTGCGACCTCCGGCGTACGGTTCTCCTTCACGCGACCACCACGGAGCTCGTCCACTGCAGAACCATTTCCTAATACATCTCAAACAACGTCCACAAACGCTCTATTGCATATGGTTGCGCTTACGCTCGCTTGATAAACCCCTATGCGGCTCGGCTCCATTGTCGTTTGAGGCCGATGATCACATCGCGGCACGCGCGTATAAAACCACAACCCTTCAGCGCGCGACCGCCATTTACACAACCCCCTACCTATTGTCTGCGAACCACGACATGGCAACTTCGCAATACGCGACCTACACTGGCGTTCACATGCCGCCGCCCCCGCCGCCTGATGAACGTGCTCGCGCCGCCGCCTCCCAATTTCGCTCGTTGCTCCCCCAAGCTCAGCATTCAGTCAAAGTTGCAGTGTGTACGTTCTGAGCTGATATTCCCTTTGCCAAATTACTAATGGCACTGCGATAGTTATGACACTATACTCTTGGGACTGGGTGTGGAACGAGACGGTGTTTACAGAGCGGTTGGCTTGGAAGATGTATGATGTCTGTCCTCCGGATTTGAGAAGGGCATTAGGTGCGCATAGCTTGGCTGAATACCACAGCGGACTTTCAACTGACGCATGCCTTGAACAGATTTCATTGTGAGCCATGACATGCCGGTATACATACAGGACGAGCGCGAGCTACGACGGCACGTGTACTTCGGCTGCGGGCCCGTAGTGGACTGGACGCGATGCAAAGGTGACTTCGAGCGTAGCGAACTGCTATCCCCTGAAGCATTTGTGGAATCACTCCAAGCGGTCCACTGCCATGTTCAGGCGTCTGTAGGTGAGCTTAAACTGACGCATAAGACGGTATCATCAGCGCCTGACTTTGGCATTCAAAGCGCGAACTTTCCGCCGATGGACGAATGTCAAGCTGACGAATCAACACGGATCCCTGCTCAAGGCGAAGAAGCTCGAGCAACTGTATGCAGCAGCGCCTGAACTGCTCAAGCTCGCCCTCAGTACGTCGCATCCTTTTGCCCAATCGACCGAGCGCCAAAGCTCATACTTATATCACAGAGTTTATCCTCCATTTTGAACGCATCAAACCTATCAATGACACAGAGGAACTTGATTGTTTGACGGAGTTCGAGCGGGGATTGCATGAGGAGGATCACCGGCATGGAGGGCTTCGACGGTGCGATCATGAGATCGTTCTTCGTCTTTGGGAAAGCATCGTGGACTCAGTGCTTGAGGACGCGTAGGTACTCGCATGTTTGTTCTTGGGCTTAGTGCGGGCACGACGCTGTAGTGTAGTACTTCATGTAATGCAACGAGCCTTCGACCCATTTGCGGTTCGGTTGGCTCATGTTGACTTCGTGGCCCTCGGTGCCTCGGTGCCTGGCGTTACCATCTCAACAACTTGACGCGGGGCCGAGACCCACAATTCCCGCGCAGGCTCCGTCGGCTCATGTTCCCATCTCTGGCATAAAGCTTCTTCTGTCAGAATTTGAACGTTTCAGGATCTCAACGTCCCTTCTCCCCACCACCACCAGACTCCCTGCGTGCTTTCGGGCCTCTCTCGCCCCATACTCCCGTTCTTTCCAAACAACACTCTTTACAGACATCTCGAAATGAAGTTCTTCGCCTCCCTTGCTTTGCCTCTCGCCGCAGCTATCTCCGCTCAGGCGCTTAAGATCAACTTCGTCAACCAGTGCGACTACGTACGTTCAAGGAGTTATTTTCTGAACCCAGGGCACTTCTAATGGACTATCTAGACTGTCTGGGCCGCTGTAGGATCAGCTCCATATGGCTCACCTGATCCGTCTATTGCGTACGGCAAAGAGCTTCACGCCAACGGCGGCGAGAGCTCGTACACCGTCTCTAACACGGCTGTTGGCGTTCGCGCTTGGGGCCGTACGGGCTGCGACTCGACCGGCTCGAACTGCAAGACGGGTGCCTGTAACGGTGGTAAGCCATCTTGCTTCGTCCATATTTATGATGCAATCAAGCTAATTTCGCGCAGGCCTTGTCTGCACGGACGGCGGTATCACCTCTGGCGTGATTCTCTCCGAGTACGGCTACGCTGACTTCGGTGCGAACTACGGAGGAGAGAGGACCTCGGTATGTCTTCGTTGTCGTGTTCAACCGTGGATTCGGTGCTGACATTCGTGTTTAGTGGGATCTGAGTCGCGTTGATCTCGAGGTCAACATCCCCACGCGCCTGGTCGTCTCAGATGGCCAGGAGGTCTTCTGCAAGTCGACTAGCTCCAACGACTGCCCTACCTCGGACGCTTACGCCACTTCGACGGACTACGCTGCTGACCGCAACTCTCCCCTCGGCCAGGTATGTCGATCCCCTCAATTGCAGGTAAACAAGATTCTGACCGAAGTGACAGACCTACACTCACTACTTCTGCCCTTGATTGGGTAGCCGTTTCCCTCCCTCTCTCGTTGTCGTTGTCGCTCTCGCTCTCTTGGTCATTCTTAGCTATCGGTCCCCAGTGGGAGCCAGTCTCCCGCCTTTCATACGGCACGTCGACTGCGCTCCTTGCCAGACAAGGAGACACCGTGCGCGTGCCTGCCCCAGTGGCTTGTTGTCAATGCTTACACTCGAAGTGCTGTCACCCTTACCTGCTATGCTTACTAGCATAACCCTGAAATCTATCTCAATTTGTGATTTGTACAGCTATTCGCAAGACAAGGCAGCTATGATTATCTGAGAGGTATTCTACTCGTAAAGCGCGCGATGGGTGCTGGCCCTCTGAACTTTGACTCCTTCAAGCAGATGCGAGCCGAGCGGAACGACGTAGTCCGCCTCCCTGCGCTACGGTGGCCTGGGAGTTCGTAAGCCTCGTCGGCAGTTCGTCCTCGTCAGAGTCGGCGTCCAAGCTCGTCCATACCTTCGGCGTCGTCTTCCGGCGAAGCCGAGACGTCCGGGCATGGACACCTTCGTCCTCATCTAAGGATGAGGATCGTGTGCGTTTCTACAGACAGACTTGTCAGCCAACCTTCGAACGTGATGAGAGTTCACGAATCACCTTCAACGGCGAAACCAGTTGGGCAGAAACCGGACGCTTCGCCTTGATTCTGGCCAAAGCCCCCTCTTGTCGGGCTTTCTTATTCGCGGGGTCGTACTGCACGTCAAAATCGCTCTCATCATCCGCGTCCTCGTCCTCTCCCTCAACCTCATCCTCAACCCCGCTCTCATCTCTGTCCTCTTCATCGTCGCCTTCACCCTCCCTATCGCTCAATGCGGAGGGACTTCGTCCTTCTACCGCTTCATCTGTCCCGTCCTCGGGCGAAGATTGCTCTTGTCCGTACCGCAGATTCTAAGAGTACTGAGGTTAGACAACGCGAACATGCAATGGTTGAGAGTTTCCAACCTTGACCTCATCCTCCAAGGTCTCTGGTTCCTCTTCCGTTACCATGTCATCCTCGCTGTCGATGTCCGCGCCGCTGACAGAGTCGGTGTCGGAGACGAGGAAGTCATCACGCTCGTATTCCTCCTGTGGGGGAACAGGATCGTCTCTGCTATCGACCCGCTCTCCAATGTCTCGGCGATAGCCTGTGGATACGCGAGGCTGCCTTGATCTCCGGTGGTGGTTCAGCCACGCCTTATAGCGCTTTGTGTGATCCGTGAGCCAGAAGTACTGAAACCCCATGCATAAGTGATCTGAGATATCGCAATAGTAAGGCTTGATACACACCCAGCGACATCCTTTGAACCGAGATTGCAGGATGAAGTTCATGTGTCCATAGGCAGAGTACATCTTGCGAAACTCCTGTCCCTCGTACCTTCCCCACCAGACGATCGCATTCCCCGGGTTCTCGTCAGGGAAGTGCTCCTTGCGCCACTGCCTATATTCGTTGCACAGCTGCTTGAAGTCGTTGTACTAGTATAGTCATGTTCAACATTCGAACACTTCACATCGTGACGGAACGCACCCATGCATAGGTTCGCCGCTTCGGGTGACATGCCCATGCTATGTATCCTTCGTCCACTTCATCTAGGCGCTTTCCATCGTGCTTGCCGAACCAGAGCGTTCGCGCTCCTGGGTTATCCTCTGCGATAGACTCAGGCTCGGAGGGGCTCGTGTCGCGATCCGAGATATAGCCGTCGGAGTCCATTCAGATGAAGACTTTCTAGAAGGTGCTGACACGTTGTGATGGTTTATGGGTGCGGAAAGGTGCACCGAGGACTGTGGGGAGGGAAGGGAAGCCGAGAGGCGGTGATTTTACCAGTATAGTCTATCTTTAAGACTCCCTCAGTCGGGCACAATGGCAGGGCCAGAACCTTCTAGAATGTTCTTTGAATGTTCTAGTCAACGCACACAGGGGACATTGTTGAACATTGTTTACTCGTGTTGAAAGGCGTGTATCCTGCTCAGTGCTCAAGAGCCTTTTCGTTACAAGACGCCACAAATCACTCAGTTCATAAGTACGAAACCCAGTCGGAAAAATTACAGGCAAGTAATACATTAAACACATTAACGAACAATCTTATTCCCAACCTGCAGCATCTCCGTGAACGCCACGGTTTGCTGATTCAGATAGAACGGTGCTGGTACATCGTTAGCATCGGAGAAGGTTGGTTCGAATGATAGGGCCTACGCTGCTGTCCTTTCGGTCCGGTGAGGAGATCGCCGCCTGGAGCGCTAGGCTCGAACCGCTGTATCTCTTCGATCCTCCACTGCTTAGGGTCCTTGAACAGCTTCGGCACGTTGGCCTGCACCCAAGCAAACTCCTCGTTGACACGGTTCCAGGCTTCTTCAGGCGAAGGAAAGGCAGGCTGGACATTTGTAGTTGATAGAAGTGGGTGCATCGCGCGCTGGATGGCGAGCCATTCAGGATCGAAGGTGAACACGAGGCCGTCAGTGCTCTGGCCTTCAGGTACGGGTACGTCGACGATCTAAAAGCGTATAAGCGACCAGTTTGACTACGAAAACGGGGCTAGTAGAGTAGCACTGACCTCCAAGAACTCGCGCTTCGGTAAGCACTTGTCAAGTGCTAAGAATCTGGTTCTTGATGGCGGAGGCGGAGGGGCTGGCGGTGAAGCGACGTCTTCTTCTTCATCATCGAGCGCAATCTCGTCAGGATTCAGTGGTGCAGCCATATTCGCGTTATTGGCAGGCACAGTTGTGGCACTGTCATCAGCCTTCGGAGGCTCGTCTGACTCCTCAATATCCAAGTCGTCGATAGCGATCTCATCTGGATTGGCGACAGGAGCTGGTGATGGTACAGACTGAGGTGGCAATGCGGGGCCGTGCAGTACTTCTGCCTCGAAGCGTACATGCAAGTGAGCTGAGAACCACCATTGAGGCTTGAGATTGTGGAGCACTTCCATAAGAGGTGGCGAGCCAAGCTCTCCCTTCTCCGAGTCTGCACGAAAGTATGGTTTGCGTCGCATGAGACGGTTGAAGTCGCCATGATGTTCAATCCCGGCTGGCCAGTCATGCGAAAGAAATATGTGAGGCGATGTTAACTATAGAGATGATCAGTGACATTAGCGTAACCGGGGTCGCACGAGAGCTCACCAACGATACACGGATAATGTCGTATTTGCGCGCGTGATAGATGCTTCGCATCGTGCTGCGATTGTAAGGTAGTCGCTCCGGGTGGCCTGTATGGCGTCTTAGCCTCGTATATTGTCAGAGTACGGCATAGAGACGGCATACCTATGTTGAAGTCTCCCGACTTGAAGATGCCTGAAACGCCGGCGATCCGGATGCCGTTGACCTGTATACATCCTGCATGGCCAAGAAAGTATATATTGGGAGCAAGCCATCCTCCATGGTACCTGAAGCTGCGTGAGATGACATGGAGGTAGATGCAGGTGCTGGGTGCGTACAGTTCCCACATGTAATTCGAGGCTTCGTGGTTGCCGCCGATGACAATGGTCGGTATGGGCGCCTCCAATTCTCCCGTATAATATCTACGGAGAAGTGGTTAATCGAAACATACCGACTAGATATCATGATGAACCGTACCTGTGAAAGTCACCGAGCGCTTTGAACTTGTCCGGGACTGCCATACACTCAAGATCGCTGCGATTTCGCAACGCCTGGAAGTCGCCACATACGAGCAGGAGGTCGACTTTCACATTCCTTTGGCCTTCCAACTGTTTGATGTGTTTGTAGATAGCCGGGAGCTCGCCGTGACAGCATCCTTCTACAGCGATCTGCGCGTTGAGCTTAGAAGATCCGGGGTACAATCCGAGTATCCTACCTTCATCCGAGGATTCTGCAGCGGGAGCGGCGTTCCAGAAGATAGTCAATTCACACGGAGCTGGTGGTAGACCTCCGGTGAGGTACTGCTGGATGAACGCCCAAGGAGCCGAGCGAACGTACTCCCGATGGTGGCGATGAGCAACGCGCGAGGGCCCAGCAAACGACGCGGTCTTGGAAAAGTCACGAGCGTGTTTCACACACCTCACCACTCGGCGCCAGACATCGCCGAGCGCTCAAGCGATGATGAGCGCACAGGTCGCTCTGGACAACCATCTGCCATCTGCGGCATTGAGCACATCCCATTCGCGCACACGACTCCCTCCTCCGAACATGGACATCTAAATGGATGCTCTCGCTGTCACACAGGCTTCGCTGCGCGACCCACTTTCGGAGTCCATGTCATCGCACCCACGTCGAGCGTCAAAACTTGCCTCATGTCTTTTGCGTGTCTCTGTGGCACGGATACGTATATTCGGGCGATGCGCCCGCTGACTACGTACCCATCTTTCATCGGCGCCCCAAAAATCTCCTCGACATTCATCGGTGCAGCGGCTGTGCATCCGCGCAACCCGAATCTTCGTGTCATCCGTCTTGGATATGATATTTCCGTCCGTGTCCGCTTAACAAAGATGGACAATTCATACGCCGGGCCAGGGGCAAACTCCCATCCCTCCGTGTGCTTTATAAAGCGCTGCTCTCATCGCACGCGACTATTCTTCTTCCCCTCTCCTCTTACCTTCTCTTCCCCTTTCCGATGCTTGCTTTGGTTCTGTTATTTATTGGCGCGGTCGCGCGCGCGCAGTCTCCTGAGGATTACGCACCCACCACTGCAGTTCAATGTCCCGATGTATCAACTTCACCACTGCTGCGCACGTTCACGCCTTCATCTCAATCTTTGCATCCGGAAGAATTGGCATACATCTCTGGTCGACGGACGAACGTCATCCCACAGCAGTGGAGCAGTTGGTTGGGTGATGGCTCAGGTATCGGATACAACCTGAGCGCATTCACCCCCGCGCTTCCCAATGTGTCTTTGGCATTCAGCGGTGGAGGTTATCGAGCGGCCCAGTATGCCGCGGGTGTGGTTTCCGCGTTTGACGCCCGCAACTCTTCCTCGAAATCCGCCGGAACGGGCGGCTTGCTTCAGGTGGCTTCATACTTATCCGGTCTTTCCGGCGGTTCATGGTTTCTGGTAAGAATAGGCATGTTGTACGCAAGACGGCATGCGCTGACCGACCTAATAGGGCTCGTTGTATCTCAACGACTTCCCTGTTATTCCCGATCTCGTGTGGGGAAACAACAACGACCTCAACGGCTGGCTATTGGATCTTGAGCTCATCGCCCCTGGAGGCTTCAATGTGCTCAACGACAACAATCAAGACTTCTACGATAACTTGTCCGACGGTGTTCAAGCGAAGGCAAACAAGAGCTTGTGAGTCGACTTCCGCCTGGTAACTTGAACATTCCACGTGTATACTGACCTCCCTTCAGCGACGTTAGCATAACGGATATCTGGGCTCGCGCTCTTTCTTATCATTTCCTCAACGGGACCTCACGCGATAACTTCTTCGACACGGATTTGACGCACGGCGCAGGCCAGCTCTGGTCGGGCATCCCTGGTCTATCTGCATTCAGGCAACAGGAAGTCCCTTTCCCTCTCGTCGTTACCGTTTCACGACAGAGCAACACGACCCTGAACAGTTCCGCATCATTACAAGACATTCAATACGAGGTCAGTCGTGTGAACCCCGTTGTCTGTACTTGTATCTGATGGTCACGTTACCACAGATCTCGCCATACGAGTTTGGATCCTGGGATCCTGCGTTGTCTGCAATGATGAACCTATCGTATGCCGGGACGCCCCTTGTTAGCGGGCGACCGCCGAACAACACTGCCTGCGTCACAGGCTTCGACGAGGCCGGCTTTATGATCGGAACCAGCTCCAGTCTCTTTGATGTGAGCATACGACTGCTCATACGCATAACCGTTGTTGATGAGGTATCTGCAGGGCTTGATCAACGGTGCACCGACGTTCCTGTCTGCCTCAGGTCTCGATGCCAACGGGGCCGTCCTCACGATCCTGCTCGATGTCGCGAAGGATATCTTTGAGCCCATTCATCAAGATATGAATGACCTCTCGCGCTGGCCGAACGTAAGTCCCATCTCTGCATCAATACTTGAATGGTCAATAAACAACCCCGTGTAGCCCTTCCAGAACATCAGTCGCGGCACCTTCGCAGAGACCGACGAGCCCTACCTTAACCTCGACGACGGCGGTTCCGCAGGCGAGAACATTCCTCTCGGCCCTCTCTTCCTCAAAGAGCGCGGTATGGACTTCGTCGTAGCAGTCGAAGCATCAGCCGACACTGCACAAGCTTGGCCCAACGGCACTTCGCTAGTCGAGACCTCCACGCGTCTTACAAGCATCCTCAACCAGACGCATCAGCCGTTCCCGCCCATTCCATCTTCTCAGTCCGATTTCCTCAGCACGGGGACGAACCGTCGTCCTACACTCTTCGGATGCGACCCGACTCAGAACCCGCCCGAGTGGCCGTTAGTTCTGTACCTCCCCAACTCGCCTCCCGTGGACGGCAGCGACCCCGTCTCGAACACCGGCACTTTCACACTCGAGTACAGCACGCAGCACACGGGTCTCTTCCTCGACCAAGTACACAACAACACCGTCGCCGGATTCGTGCCTAACCAAACAGGCGCGGACAGTAACTGGCCTCGCTGCGTACAGTGTGCCGCCATCGACCGTGCACGGTTCAAGACGAGCCCTGTCACGCCGCGCTCGCAGTTCTGCCAGACGTGCTTCACGCAGTATTGCTATAACTCTAGCAGCCCGCCGAGTCAGAGTGAGCTTCCGGGGAGGAAGTTCGATCTTGTTACCCCGGATGATAACTCGGGAGCACGAGAGATGAAGGCGGGCGCTGGGCTTGCGATCTTGGTCGCTGCGGGCGTTGGAATCACGCTCGGGTTGTGAGAAATTTGGACTTCGCCCTTACATTTGTAACATAGACGACCGCATAGTCTAATTCTTTAATCGGAAATCCTTACATTGCAACTGAAAGGACACAAGATTCGGCACACGAAACCATGCAGTTCGACGTCGCGCCAAAGCACCGGCTGATTCCCAAGAACTGAGGATATCATGGCCGGCGGCCCAAATGTACTAAAGTCAGGGCAATGAGGCTGGCTCGTGGTTATAGGATGAAGCTGTACATGGGTATACTGTATATGCACGCATAACTCAAGAAGACAATCCGCCCAAAGAAACACGATGCTATCAACCTCGTCGACGTCCGGCAGCATTAGCGCGCCACAACTCGTCCTCCTGCCACTAAAACGCCCGCACCGCAGCCCACTTCTCTTCCCGTTCCCTCTCCTCCAAATCACCATCGGCAAACTCCCTAGCATACTCCTCAGCCTCATCCATCCCACCCTCAACCTCCGCATCAACTCTCCTCCTAATCTCCTCCTCGCTCGCATCAGGATACCGTTCCCTCACGCGCGCCTCACAAGACGCGATGAACTCCGCCTGTGCGATCTGCGCCGCGTCGTGTCGACTGTGCGACCGCGCTCGACTATGACTACGGCTGGTCTTGCGATGAAGTGAGAATCGACGGTGATGATGGTCTGAATCGGGTAGTGCGAGTAATTGATTTGTTGAACGTGAACGGTGCAGGAGCGAGTGAGAGCGCGAGTGTGAAAGTGGGGTTGCGGTTCCCGGTGGCGAAGATCCTGGCGCTGATGCGGATGGTACGTCCAAGTTGGATTGTGAGTGGGCCCCGACAACATGCGTCGCCGCAGAGAGCAATGATGCAAGAGCATGCGTTGAACCGCTCGGTGTGATCGTCGCAGAGCTAGAGCTACTCGGCGTCGGCGAAACAGGGCTCGTCGGCGTAGGCGGCGACGCGTTGGCTGAGGGCGACGTAGGGCGCATCCTCGATCTGTTCGCTTTGATGAAGAGTGTAGATGGGGGGTCAAAGAGGGCTTGTTGTAAGTTAGCTCGGAAAGTCTGGGGTCAAGCCTTATATGCATATGAACGGATGCATAACCGACGGTTCGGCGCCTCAAGTTCAAGGCGGTGTCTTTTGAACAGCTTCATCTATGCGCCCCTGCCATCCGGGTCCATTCTCGTCTCTATATGCGAATCACCGTACCCGGTTGGATCGCGTCCCGGGTACATCACTTGAACAGTTCCTAGATCGTAGCGATGGATAGACTATTGCGTCCCACTTCTAACGATTTGGGGATATGTATGCCATAGGCGAGGGCTGTATGTACAAGCAGCCACTACGAAGTTACTACTCGACTCAGCGGCCAATAGTCCGTTGAGGAGGCCGGTCGTCAGCTATCCTACGATGCAGAACCATCTTACTAGGAGGCAGTAGAGCATTGCCGAAAGCCGCGAACCCACGTACAAATGAACCTGTGGTCCAGGAAGGCTGTACCAAAAGCTACAAGAAGCTCGTGAGCGGCGAGAGCGCCCGTAACGTCTGAGGCCTGCCGACACCTATCTTTATACAAATGCTCGGTAAACCGTGCAGGCTATTCTTGGCTTGCATATACGTGGGAGTTTCGTAACCTGAACGATACACCCGATGTAGCCGATGCAACTCACATCAACAAATATGCAATATGCAAAGCACGTCCCAAAGCAGACGAACAAAAATATCTGATACCGTACATCACAACCATCCTATCCACCGACATCCCCAAACTCCAGTGCATACGATATCATCCCATCATCGTCCGACGTCGAACTTCCGGTAACGCTCTCGGAAAATCACATCGAGAACCGAGGCATTCATGGCATTTTATGCCGGTTCAAGGCCTTGCCTCCGTTTCCGATGCATCAAGTAGCGCCCGCCCTGCTCGAGCAGTAAACTCCCTCAAGCGACCACCTCCTCCTTAACACTAACCCCCAACCCCTCCGCCGCCTGCTTAACCCTAATCACCTCATCCCTCCAAGCCTCATAAACCCCAAACAGCTCCACAACAGTCTTCTCCCCAAATACCCTTTCCCCTCTCCTCTTCCCCTCTCCTTCTCCATCCGAGCCTTGAGCCAACGCCCTAACAATAACCTCCCTCTGATCCTCGCATTTACTATGCGCGTCGTAGTAGTACTTGTATGCCGTTCGGAGTCGGCTGCGGAGGGCTTCTTCGGTTGATGGGAGAGGACCGAGGTCGGAAGGCATGAATTTGGATTTGGAGGGGCGGGTTGAGGAGGAGGAGGATGAGGAGGGCTCTTCGCCGTCTGAGAGGTCGGGCTCTGGGCGTTTGGGGATGGGTTTGGGCTTGGGCTTCGACTGGACGGGGCGTTCCCTGTCCCTCTCCCGTTCGCGTTCGCGTCCTTGGTCCCGCTCGCGATCCCGTACCTGATCCCTGTCGCGTTCGCGTTCACGTTCACGACCTTGGTCCCGTTCGCGTTCCCTCTCCTCCTTAACCGCAGGCTTCACATCCTTCGCCGGCACAACATATCGTTCCTTGACCCTCACAGCCGGCGTACTGGTTCCCGACCCCGCCGCACTCGCATTCTTCCTCGGAATAGGCGCGATCTTCCGAGCATCCCTCTCACTCTCCCTATCCTCAGCCCTCGCTTTCCCCTTCCCAATCTTCTTCGAAACAGAAAGCAGATCATCGCTCTCCTCATCGCTCGTAAAATCAACTTCCCGACCGCGTTTACGACGTGCTGTATTGGGCGTTTCCTCCCTCTCCCTTTCCCTCTCCCTAGGCTTCCGTGCGATCTCAGGAGACAACGACGCGCGTTTCCTCGCAGGCGGCGACAAATCCCGATCACGGTCGCGAGGGATCTTCTTCTTCATAGGTGGAGGAGGAGGAGGTAAAGGCGACGGCTCGCGTTTAACAACAACCTTCTTCTTCGGCGGCGCAAGCCCTTCCTCTCTTTCCCTCTCCCGTTCCCTTTCCCGACCCGGACGACGCGGAGCAGCATCCGGCTCTTCCTCACGTGCCCTCTTCGCGCTCTTCTTCAATACCGAAGGTGAAGGTGGTGGAGGCGACGCGCTCTCCTGCTTCATACGTGCGGGATCAACGCGACGGCGCTTAGCCTCGGGTTCCCGACCCGGATCTTTCTCCTTCGCCACACCAGTCTTCTTCGTCCCCACCGTCCGCGGCGCAGGCTCATCCTCGTCCATCTCTCCTTCCTCCCTCTCGCTATCCGGCTCCGTCTTCCTCTTCCCCGATCCTGCCAACGTGCCCACCACAGAAGCTATGACAGAACCGGCCCTTGATCCTCCTCCGACCGGCGGAGGCGGTAGAGGCGACATTCGTTGTCTCGTCGCTGTACTGGAACTGTTTATAGGTGGTAGAGTCGCCCCGATGGGTTTGGGCGGTAAGCCGGGCGGTTTGGGTGGGAGCGAGCTTCCGCCAGGTTTGGTGCTTAGGGCCACACCGCCTGATATCCCACCACCTCCACCTCCGGCAGCATAATTTGGCGAACGTCCAGTAGGCGGACTCGGAGCATAGTTCGAGCCAGGCTGCCGTGGGCGAACATGTTCGCGAGCGGCATGGTCCAGAGGAAGACCCATTTTATCGAACTGGCCGTCGGCATACTCTGCGATCAAATTCGCTTCTTTAGGCGAGAGAAGGTCGGATGGGGCAGAGTATGGTCGAACGTCGCGCCAAACCCTTTGTTTGAGCGCCCACGTTGTATCGTTATTCGGTTGGGAACGAATAGGCGGACTCGGTTCTGCGACCTATGAAACATACATCATCAGTTTATGTATCTGAGATGAAGAGTAAAGAGTTAAAGTACCTCTGCGAGAAGAGACTTGAAAGCATCCCAATCAAGATTACCCATCGTCGCCCTGAGATCTTTCCTCGGCCGCGGCTTATGCGCACCCTTCGCGACCTCATGCAACAACTGAAAACGCAACTTCTCGCGTTCAGCCGGTAACATCCTGGCCAGCACGATCTCGCCTTTCTCCGCGGACGTCGGTTCGGCCGATGGTTTCGAGGTACTGGATAATCGCGAACGGGGCATAGGCGCAGGCGGTGGCGGCATAGGCGATGCACGTGCCGATGCCGAGGAGTTGGCTACCACAGGAGTACTCGGACGCGAGTTGACGCGCGAGGTCGATGCGGATACGCCCTCATTCTTGGCCGTGAGATTGAGCGGGGTGCTACTACCGCTCACGCGTTTGTTCGCAGAGATGGAGCCCGCCGCGCTGCCCGGCAATTTCCGTTTAGCAGTGGCGGTTGGTACAGCAGGTTTAGCCTTCTTCGGAGCCGCCTTTGCCGCCGGTCCATTCAGCGGCAACGAGGTAGGGATAGAATCAAGGATTGCGGTCGACTTGCGCGGGGCTTCTGCCGCGGCGGCTGCACGTGCGTACGCGGAGTGCGCATCGCTGCGTTGGGCAGTTGGAGGTACCATCTTGTGGACTATCGAAGCATGTGACTTGAGTGAGGTGTTGTAGCGTGGTGGTGTGCGGGCTTGGAGGATGAGCTCGTGTGGGTGTGTCTCGGGCTGGTGCTGTAGCGGGTAGAACTTGTCGCCAATCTTGATACCCTACAAAGCATATGATATGTTAAAAATGCTGGTCACAATGGGAAATTGAAGATGAAAGGCCTTACAGGATGAGGCCCATCATTAACGACTTCAATCTCGGTAGCTTGCTCGAGCGCGGCGTAGGCCTCAGCAGGCAACCGCACGAGCATCGCCATCTTGGGCTTTAATGCTATATTGCCCGGAGGCGCATTCTGAAGCGCTATCGTACCCTTGGGCAGCGGCATCGCGGGTGGGGAGAGATGGTGGTGGTGGTGGTAATCCAAGTACGAAGTGCAAGCGCGCACGGTGGTTCCCCGGTCAGCTCGCCATCAATTGCTTCCGTTACAGAACCCCTATTGTTCCGTTCTCAGACCGGCCAGTGCATCCGATGGTGCGCGTTGTGCGCTTTCGCACCGACACAATGTACACCTTCGGCACGCGCAAACGTATGAAATAGATCACATATTATCTACTGGAAGTAGGTAAGCTGTGAACTCCAAAAATTACGCGATGGCCATGGACTACTCCTTGGCGGGGAGTCGAACCCCGCTCTCCCGCGTGACAAGCGGGTGTACTAACCGATATACTACCAGGGATATAGAAGGGATTGAAAAGAGTTTATATATTATAACCCTGATGTCAGGTTCACATGGTGGGAGCGGCGCGTTTGCCTTTTCTGCAATCCACCTTGTTCCCTACCTCAATATGCCTCGAGGCAACCATTTCTGTGCTAGCGGCTTGCGACAGGAATGAGATGATACGGCTTTTTACGTTCTCCACACCGCTGCCCTTTGACGTGTACAGGACCTGCGGTCTGCTGCAGGCGCAAGTCCGCAGTGCGTATTGAGTCTACTGAGCTCTATTGATGCGTTGGTCTCAGGTCTACTACTTCAAATACACGAAACCCGCGTCTCACATACTTCAGAATTCATATATTTTTGGGGCATATCGTGCCGGCACTTTTTGAGCCAATTTTGGGCCATCTATACGGAGGAAAGTTATTGTGGTATCCGCCTAGCCCTCCGGAAAACTCCCCGACACATGTGTGTCCAACTTCTAATACCTACACCCGACAGGGCTGTATGGGAAGATCCGCGATTAGCGGGTCTTGTCTACGGTTAACCGCCCAGGTGATCGTGGATAGACGGTTCGGGGAGAACTTGAACTCTCTGCCGTAGGATTGCTTTACGCTGTAAACCTTGCATGCTGCTACTCCTCATTGACAAACTGTTTAAGGCAGGATCACTGACTTACAGCCCCTCTGTATACGGCCACGCGAGCCGATTTGCGGGGAACAGTCTGGAGCATCCCCAATCCCACAATTCCCGCAGCAGTACACGTTCCTCTGGGCAGAATTCCGTCGCCTATGTCTGACAGAAAAGCGGTTGCTTTCTCCTGCAAGAGTGCGACTCAGAGCACACGGGTAAAGTTTCTCCGTGATCTATACCTGCACTGGCTTATTCTATCGCACCAAACTCAGCAATCGGCGCTTCATGCGCTTATCATCGACATCGACGAATATGAGCCTGAGCACATCACGACTCTTCGAGGCGCCGATGCCGTGACCGGGTATTCATCTGCAAATTCCCTCTGGTTGGGAGAACAATGCTACAAAATCTCGGTGCCAGTGCCCTACGACAGCTTTGGTGAGTACGACATGGGCGGACGCGTCTTTCACGTCCTCAATCGGACCGTTTAGGAACTGTTGCACGGCATTGCGCCGGGACATGATGGCAAAGGCAAAGGCAACAACATTGTGGGCGCCCTCGTGTTGCATGTCGCTTTCGCTGATATCAATTCGGTCGCCAGAAGATAAGCGCGCTCGTGCCGTATGACACGTATGGCAAAAACGGCAGGGGCTCCATTCTTCCTATACCTGACCGGCCCGCTGGCGGACTCTTGCACGGGAGCAAGGGAAAGGGAAAGGGAAAGAACACTAAGCGATGTAATGGTGCACCCTGCTCGGACTCATCTTGCCCATAGACCGTGATTTTCAACTGCTGCTACTCTGGCTCCGGGACTCGCGACTGGAACCATAGACCCATGCGTCTCCAGGGCGGATTCGAGATCGACGAGGATTTCCCGGTCCCTTCATCTATCGACGAGACTGTCTGGAGCAATCTACCCGAAGGCCGCGCACTTGGAGGATCTTCTGGCTTCGTAATGGACGGGATGCGGTCGCATGTGCTCCTTGCTGCTTGCTTAACCTGGCGCATGGCACGTCGACCAAGGCGCCAGGTGACTGGGAGATCCATCGCAAAAAATCTGCGCTTGTGCCGTACGGCACCCATGGCGAAGACAAGCAGGGCTCTACTATTCCTATTCCTGATCGGTTTCTTTACCTACGTATAGACCGTGGTCTTCGACTGCTGTCGCTCTGGCTCTGGGACGTGTGGAACTGATCATACTCCAGGTCTCTCGAGCGCGGGATCGGGATGGACGAAGATCTTCATCTCTCGACGAACCTGTCTGGAGCAATATACTCGAAGACAGCGCACTTGGAGGAGCTGCTGGCTTCATGATGGACGGGATGCGGTCGCACGTGTACCTTGCAGCCTTCAGAGGGTGAAAAGGCGCCCGAGAAGAATCACCGGGGCAAGTTCACGGGCGCCCTTCTTCATACCTTTCGCCAGGTTGAGACGCACAAACTGACATACAAGGATACACTAGACTATCAGAGGTCAAGCGTCTCACGCAGTTTGCTTTACGCTGTTACTGACATCGACGAGTATGAGGCTGAACGCATCGCGACCCCACGATAGGCGTCATCATCGGCATCGACAGGTATGAGTCCAAGCGCATTGCTTCTCTTCGAGGCGCCGTCTCCGATGCTAATGCCACGGACAAATGTCTTCAGCCAATAACATCGCACTTGGAAGGAACCATACTTGCCGTGCTACAGGAGCTGTGCATATAAGGAGTGGTATGTACTCTCATAATGACCCGTTAACGCTACTACTTGCCATGACACAGCCCTCCCCTCCGAGTCTTCAGCTCATCCTCATTGACGGATATGTGAGGCCTTCGATATACAACTTCCACGCTCTCTCCTCCATCTTCGGACACGACGAGGCTGTTCGAATCGTATCGAGGGTTGTTCTGCGTGCCTGGAAGCAAACACCCGCGGACACGCGTCCAACGGTGGACGTCTTCACGTTACACAACTTCACTCGTCTATGGGCTATTCCGGGTGCCTGGCAACACGGACTTCCTCCAGACTACGTCGCCTTCTTGGCCGACCCCCCCGTCAAGCACTTCAATGCCCCGCTGTACTATGGCATCGACCTCGTTGGGCGGTACATTGTGGATGCATCTCTTCCGATTGGCTATCGCGGCATCCCGTCCACCCCGTTCGCTCCTTACTCGCAGATCAGCCAGCAGCGCTATGAATCGATACTGGAGCATCTCGATCACATGCCCATTTGGTTTTTTGAGAGAGGTCCGGGTGGGCATCGTCTAGGAGTCCCGCTCGAGACAGCGGTTGGCGGCGATGTGCAGATGCTCAACGACGTTCATGAGCTCGATGATCTCAGAGACAAGAAGTCACTTAAGCTGAAATTCAACGTACGTTATAACTACTTCATTCTCGGTGGTCCGCTGATGATTTTGCTCCGTCGAATTATAGTGGCCTAACTATCCATCCTCCGAGAAACAGATCCGGTCGCCGATGCACACTCTCAATCGCCTGGTGAAGCTCACCGCCGGCGCCGTCCGTAACTTCATGCATGTACAACCATGTCACGGCTTGAAAGAGACCACTTACTGATATCTGCTAGGACTCGGAAGGACACAAGCTCGACTCCGCCCTTCAGCAATGGAGTGACATCGGCACCGGTCCCGGGGAGGTTAATGTCGGGACTGTCCTGTTGCTTGGCATTCATTTTGTATCCGATGGTGCTGCGATGCCTCTCCTCGCTACTCAAGAGCAGGAGTAAGGCGCAGCAAGGACACCGGCAGTCCACTACTATCACTACCACTGCCACTGCCCCTACTGCTGCCCAGCTTTCATGTTCTCCACCATGCTCTTCAACTTATCGTCTCATACTGTACTCACTTTCGGTCATTACTCCCACTCGCGTCTTGCCCTCCCTCTCATCCTTTCTCCGTGCATTCTTGTGTATCTTGTGTTACCAGTGGATTGGGGTTGGTTGATTGGACTCATATGGATTGCAATAAAACCGCGTGTTCGTTTCAAGTCGGCATTGTGACATAAGAGGGCAAGATGAGGGATTGATGGAATTGATGGCAATTCAAGTCGCGCGTAGCGTCTCGCGTCCAGCTTGCCTTCCAACTCTATACTCATGGCAGCGTACGCGGACGCTTTTTCAATGGATAAAGTGGGATGGAGACTGGGGGACGAAGAGCTAGACGAGCATGAGTGGTAGACGGGACTGGTGAAGGCTGGAGGTGCGTGCTGAACATGACCTTATCCACTACCGAGCACTGCGCTGACTGCCGAATGGCTGCTAGCTAAAGGACGCATACGAGAACAAGAACTTGGGACGATGCTGGAATAACGCCTTTTGGTTTCGTTGTACACCGTGGGTGCACAAATCGAACAGGGACCACCCTGGTTTCCTATCCGCTCTTGTTTGGGCGGAGGTATACCCAGTGTGCACGAGGCCCTTGAGAACTCCTGCATCTCGCCACCGACTCACGCAATGAACGCCGGCGCTTCGGTCAGTCCCTGTGGCCGCGAAGAAGCATCTCCCCCTCGTCCGATACACGGACTATGCCTCCACACATCGCGCCAGGTCTTCTTCGCCTAGTACAAAGCCGCAATCTCCAGACAACTATCGTCAGGAACACACTATCGCAAGGGTTTCTTGCAGCCTCGCAGGTCATCACTCGCAACAAGCCGTGCCCTCCCATACAACGCCTTCGGCCATATCCGCAGACCACGCGTCTACTTATCGTTCGGCGTCGTCTTCGCCCACATATCATCGGCAAGGTTGGATTCGAATGTGACGTTGCTGGCACTACGTATGGACAACTCTCGCTATCGCGCCCGAACCCTCTCGACAGCTACAGAAACTACCATTCTACCGTTCACCCAAGCTCTTCACCGCGTACAGAGCCACCGGACTCAGGAAGTTCGCAGAGCATGGGCGGTGCACCTGGCCTGTCCGGCCATTCCGAACAACCCTTGCCATCTCATGCGTGATATGCTAGCCATATAGATCGCTCAGACTCTTCAAGTTCGCCGGCTCTGAGTGCAAGCTTTCACATGCCGCCTTCGAACCGCGTGTGTCTCCGGCGCTCGCCGTCGACCCCTGCATCCTCAGCTTCTCCCCATCCAGACCAGTCGCAAGTCGAACATATCATCAATGAGGTGGTCTCTCGACTACAGCTAGCGCTTCAGATTGCAGCTTCTGTGAGCTCGCTACCTATCAACTCGCCCAGTGCCCACCAGCGCACGACGCCACCGAGCCCTGCATCCATACCTTTGCCCACAACACCTTCGTCGACTTCGACCTCGCAGAAGCGTCACTCCGCAGGACTTTCTGGCTCTATACCCGTCCCGACGCCCTATGTTTTCCCCTCGGACCTGCCTTCGAGAGCCACTCCAGGCTCCCCTTCAACTCGGCACCGGCCCGGACAACCCGAGGAGAACGATTGCGCGTCTGTTCTTGAAGAACTACGACTGGCCGCCGTAAATTGTCGCAAGAAACTCACAATAGCTAGAGAGGACTTGGAAAATGGAGAGCGTGGCTTGCGCAGGGCTCGCCGCGTGTATGAGCACGCAGTGATGCAGGAGAAGAACCATGGAAGGGAAGCCGTCGGGACTCGAACAGCAGCGTAACGCTAGGGATGCGTATCGGCGAGCTGAGTACGCAGTAAGATCTGCCGCTGTGAAGTACATCCAAGCTCGGCCCTCCGAAGATCAAGCTCGGAAGGTGTAGCTCTGCGCTGCTACCATGAGTTGGTCATTGAAAGCCGGGAAGGGTAGCGGCGCTACGCCAAATGCCGAACAACATGCTCCCGGGTCCGCCGCGCTTCTTGCGGGCCGATTCTCAACAGGCGATGTACACGATACGCAAGACCATGAGGCGCTTCACACTGCGACTACTACTACTACTACTACCACGCGCGACCAAGGCGGTTTCGAGAGTGCTTCTTCTGAAGAAGCCAACCGCCTGCAGCGCGGCACGAAGCCTACACACACCGGCAACCCTGCTCATTACCCCAAGGACGTACCGGGTGCACGCTCTAACGTCGCGCATACGAGTCCACACGTTATCGCCGTTTTAGAGGATTCTGTGCGATGTGCCGAACGCATACACGAACTTGCGAGAGCCGTTCGTCCCGGACAGGACTTTTTCTCCGCCACACCTTCGGAATATCTTGAGATCGGTGAGTAGTCTCTGATAGTGACTTTCGCTGATGCTTCTGTTGCTCACTTGTAATTGCAGCTCTGGGGAGGATCATGAGTGCGCTGGTTGGCCGCAGCAGGATTTGAATGACTTAGGAGAGACACTGATGATAAGTATCTACGTGTTGACGCTAGCCAGGTTTGGAGGGTGAATTGAATATAATCCTCGAGGCTACATTCATTATGTTGAAGATAATCAGACAGCCCGTCCACATGATGACTGCACCGCATTCATCGTTCGAGCAGAAACTATGAATCGATTGTCCTGTACCATCATACTAAGGCCAAGTCCGCGCATCATGGTCGTCTGCCAACTTGCATGCCTGCAGGCGATTCACATCGCGGAGAGTTGAGGTATAGACGTCGACTCGTGCATGTAACGAGATCGCAACAGGGTTTGTGCATGGGTTCATGGAGGCACACAAAAGGTTGGCTACACTAATAAAGAAGCTGTGCACCATCTTATCGCCAGCCGCTCGTACGCGCCGCGCCGTCTTCCGATCGGCGCATTCTTCACTACACCGTCGGGGTGGCGGTGATGCTCAAATCTATTGCAGCACAGTCTTTGACAGTATGCATGGCTGATGTTAGTGCATGATGCATACTGTATAATTAGGTGTGAGGATTAAACACGTCATTGTGCCCGAACTTGCCTGTTGTCCTGGTGTAACTCCGCGCTTGACACACACCTTACACGTGCCGCTAGGTACTCTTCCAGAGAACATGTACCCATGGCTCCAAGACATACGCATATCGATACCCAATTTTAGTAAGACTCCCCCGGTTACCGAGGTATTAATCCGGGGGACGATGTCCTAATGGCGGCGAGTGTGAGAGGCTTAGACGCTTGCACAACGCGTGTTTTATGGACTCCAAATCGTTCGTGGTACAATTACGCTTGAACAGCGACAGAGCAGCAACTCTTTTAGGTCACATCGCGGCGTTCATATGTAAAGGCAGCGAGTGCAGATCCAGTACAGAAGATCAAGGCAAAATCCGAAATGAGCGCGGGGATCACGTAGGCAGAACTAGCAGCACGGGCATCTCGTGAGAATCAGTTGCGGCTTGGCTCCTGCTTCCATTAGGCTTTGGACGTTCGAGCACCTCTGGGCAATCATGGCAGCCTGTTCTTGCACTGCCCAACTGCCACTCTTCACTGAGAAAGGCGCCTTTCAGTTCACATACGGCTCAACATGTGTACGTCCGGGTCGTCTAGTCTCCGAATGTCGACAACACGTTTTCATCCGATGACTTTGTAATGGCGCTCGACGATATTGTTCGACCGTATTTCGCGATATTGATGATAAATGGTCATTTTATTGGGCACGGCATGCGACCTGCAATACCCTTCGTAATGCGACAAACGATAAAGAGCGAGGGTTTCGTGTGGTGATGGTAAGCTTCACCTCAAATCTACACGTGCAAGACTCTCATGATCGCGATAAATTTCAGGCGATCTGGAGGGCTCTTATCCCGTTAGGGCGTGGCGCGGGGTCTCAAGTTCTTCATCCCAGCGACCTGGCTCAAGGGCATGCTTGTGTCCGCCCTTATCCAACATGTGGCGACTGCACGTCGAGGGTTGCAGACATACAAAGGACTCGTCGAGGTCCATTGAGAAATTCCCTGTCAGCTCTGAAATCCCTGCGTGTGGAGCAATCGGACTGAATCTTATTATCTCACAATGCCCTCTCTTTTCTTGTATCTGATGAGACTTTTGGCGGTGACCTGCGGCAACGTCGTGACGAGAATTCTTGGGTCTGCCAGCCATGCCTGCGGATAGACGTTTTTTTATATTTACCTTGCGGATAGGAAGCTCAAAAAGATCTTTGGACATCTCCCGTAAGTTGATTACGCTCTGGATTGTCCGAGTTGCAAGATAACTAAATGAAATGACGAGCGCAGGTTCCGTCGTCCCGGCGTGCATAAGCGGTCCCTCTCCGAGACCGAACAAGCAGGCTGGTTTGGGACGATCTGGAGACTTGGACAGACCACTGCACTCGCTCTAAGCAATCCATTTGCTGGGTACGTGCCTCGTTCTTACGACTGGCATGAGCCTGACTCCATAATCAGTCACGCACATGGCGCCAAGACGGTTAGACCGTGAGTTTAAATCGACTATCTTATCCTGCACGCAAGATGAACCGTTCTTAGATCAAGCGATCTGAGACCAAGCGATCAACGTGCCCCGCTTCACGCCGTCGTCATAGGTATCGACAGATACGAGTCAAAGCGCATCACAGCTCTTCGAGGCGCTGTCTCCGACGCAGACGCTATGGACGAGTATTTGCGCAAGGATCTGCACGTCCCGGGCGAGCAGATCGTCAATTTGCGTAACAAGTTCGCGACGCGAAGCGCCATCATCCGAGAAATCTATGCCCTGGCGAAGAACCCGTCCATACGTAAGGACGATCCTATCCTCATTTTCTATGCTGGTCACGGCACGTCGGCCCAGACGCCCGATGGTTGGGAAACTGGTCGCGAAAAGATATCTGCGCTCGTGCCGTACGACACGTATGGCGTTGACGAGCATGGTCCTATTCTCCCTATCCCTGACCGGACCATTGGCGGACTTTTGCACGAGATCGCAGAAGGAGTAAGCGGCGAGGGCAAAGGGAACAATATTGTGGGTGACCTTATGTCGCATCTTGCTCATGCTCATTCCTGCTTGTAGACCGTGATCTTCGACTGCTGCCATTCGGGATCAGGGACGCGTGACACCGACTATCCTCCTATGTGCCTCGAGCGCGGTTTCGAGATGGACGAGAATGTCTCTATCCCTTCCTCCCTTGACGAGAATATCTGGAGCAACTTACCCGAGGACCGCGCGCTGAGCGTAGTGTCTGGCTTTGCAATGTATGGAACCCGGTCCCACGTACTCCTGGCTGCTTGCCTAGAGGGGGAGAAGGCGCACGAGGAGAATCATCGGGGCAAGTTCACGGGCGCCCTTCTTCATACCCTGCGCCAGGTAGAAACTCACAAACTCACATACAAGGACCTCATGGAGCGCATAACGGAGAAGATGAAGGAGTACGTTTGCTTATTGATCGCCTTACCGACATAGTAATGACACCCTTTGGCAGCCAGACTCCGCAGTGCGAAGGCCACTACATCGACCGCACTCTGTTTAACGCGCTTGTTCCAAGCACTCCACGCACGATCTTTACGGTTTCTCAGAAGGGCGAAGAGTACACCCTCAATGCAGGTTCTGCTCACGGCATCACAAGCGGTGCTCAGTTCGCTATCTACCCGAGTCACGACTTCGAATCCCAGGATATCCCTCTGGCTACCATGATAGCGGACACCGTGGGAGCATTTAGTACTGGATTATTCTTTGTCGCGGACGGCGTCGAAGATCTTCCCACACCATGCTTTGCTTTACAGACCCTCGTCGGCAAGGCTAACGCGCTGCGCTTGTACATGCCTCAATCAGCAAACGCCGGATCTGTCTTGAGAGACTTGAAGGCCGAACTTGACGATGTCGATTATCCCGTCGTCCTGCGGGAAGATGAGACGCAGACCGACCTCAGCGTTTACGAGCATGTTGGCCGCGTCGAGTACTTCATCAACGATCCCTTGATCAAGTCGTTCGGCTTACAAAAGTTGTTCAACACGACAGGCGCAGAGACACGTTATATACACCCCATCTTACGTTCAGCCACCCACTTCTTCTGGCACTTCAACCGCTCGCCGGATGTCTCAGCGTTGCGGGATAGTCTTCACGTTCAGGTTCACGTCCTGCAAAGAGATGATGAGGCAGAGCTCGACCTCTATCTGCGCCCCCCATACAGGACTCACGGAGAGAACCTGAATCGTGATGGCATTGTGGACGTCGTTGCGGACGATGTCACTGCCTACGGTGTCACAGTGGAGAGTGATTTCACAGTGCCGCTGCATGTGTGGGCTTTCTACTTCGACTGTAGCGATCTGTCTATCTGTGCGTTCCAGTCCATTCCACGCGATTCTCCCCAGCTAATGGAAGGTAGCGGATTATTATCAACCGCCGGCGTTTGGCGTCCGCGGCGAGGCGCCTCTCCCTGCGAATGGCAAGCTAACGATCGGATACGGCGCGGGTGGAGGACAGCCCTTCAAGTACTATCTACGCCCGGATCAAGACCTGGACGTGGGCTTCATCAAGCTCTTCGTGTCGACGCGTCCAGTCGATCTTTCTAGCGTCGTACAGCGCTCACCGTTCGGGACTGAGGACGGCATGGAGCGGGGCAGCCGAGAGACGGCGCCCCCGCTGGTCGAGGACACTTGGGATACTATAACGATAGCTGTTGTACAGCGCAAACATCCATTAGACCTCTCGCCTCCAGTAACTTAGTTTCTTTCGTCGTCTGCACATAGTGTTATAGAGCCTAACTCATACTGCCATCATCTTCATCTATACCACACCACTTATTCCACATCGCTTATACCATTTCAGGCCGTCTCATTCGTACTCCCATGTCTGCATACGCGTCTCAGACTCTCAGATTCATACAGATCACCCAGGACATGTCCGCTGGCGCTCATGCTCGTACCTATTTCTCCGTTGACCGTACTATATTCCGCTCTCATCGATCATCTGTCGTCCTCAACGTCTCAGTTGTTTCCCATGCTGCATTGCTGTACCAGAACTTTTACTGTCCATATGCATATCCTGAACCAGACCGACCATCTCAATGGGTACACCGACGTCGAGTGCCATGGTGCTATGTGCGGCGATCCTTTCCAATTTACACAGTTAGCTGCCAGTGAAAGGACGTGTGAAGATCCCGCTATTTCCATGAATAAAGCTTAAAGTTTAAAGGACGATCATAATCTGTGGTAGCGTGGCTCGGCAGTGGCACGTTCGTGCTCAGAGGCACAGCATCTCGAACAACTGGCGGTCTCATTAGAGAGCACTGGCCGGTTACGTGGCTCTGCCAAGTGCTATCGTCCTGGGTGAGAACATTGCACACTGATGATGACTCGTAGTACAGCTATTGGATATGGAAACTGGGGTCCGATGGTACAATCACGGCAAAGCAAGGAAGAACGGGAGAAGAGCGGTCATGTTAGGCGTTCCAACGCCAGTTACCGGATCCCACCCAGTCGTACTAGTAAAGCCAGGGGTCCCGCATCCTTGATTCCCGCCCTTGGTGATATCGTGGAACGCGGGCCTGAACTTCTCATTGTAGATCAAGGGGTTGAGGAAGCCGAGCGAGCCCTTGCCCTTCGAGATACGTGCGTCGTTGATGAGCGTGATGATGGAGCCGAGGACGGGAGACGAGGCGGAGGTACCAAAGACGAGCTCGAACTCGCCGTCGATGCCAATCACGTAGTTTGCACCGTTGGCTGAGATATCGGGGATGGCGCGAGCCTTGCCCGAGTTGTTGAATTGGGCGGAGGTGAAGGGTGGAGGGTGGTTCTTCAGGAAGGAAGCCACATCGGCCTTCTGGTAGTTAGGCTGTAAACGGGAGACACAATCAGCCAGCGAATTGACAAGTAAAGTGAGGAGTACGAACGATAGGGAAGATGTTGCTGAATCCTCCTCCGGAGAATATAACGGTTTCGCAAGCCTCTTCAGGATCGGAGACGGTCTTTGTTGGAACGATCTGTGTCGCGCCAACGCTGGTGTTTGGGTCAACTTCCAGATTTCTTTTTCAAAGAATTGGAAATCGAAATACCTCGTGATGAATGGGCAGCCGCCAGGGAAACTGGGATTGAAGCGCTTCCCCGTCGCACTCTCAGTACCATTAGGCTCGAGACACACGCCTCCGAACCCAGCCACACCGTCATCGCCAGACGAGTACAAGACGGACGTCCCAAGCAGTCCGAGCTTCGCGTACTCGGTGCATTGACGGTTCGCAAAGGCAGCTGTCACGGTAGCCTCGTCTTGGCCGAAAGAGACGGAGACGACGTTCGGAGGCTTGATGATACCGCAGGACTCGGGTCCCTTGAAGCCTCCCGGAAGAGGATCCGGGTAGATACCATCCTATGACATGTTCAGTCCTAGTAACCGTGGCGTACTCAGCGGCAGAAGTACCTGCGTAGGATCATCGCCGCCCTCGAATGTGCAGAACGACTTGTCCACAGCGTCAAGCCAGTTATCGAAGCCCGCACCTTCAACAAGATCACCGGTCTGCAACAGAGTGATCGGTTGCGGGAACGTCAAAGACATGGAGTACTCCAAGTCTAGATCAGACTCGCCTGAATAAAACGATATCAGCGAGACGAATCTCGACATTGGAAGATCAAGTTCTGCTTACCGTTGAAGTCAAAACTTTGGTTCGTCGTTTGTGCAACGCCTCCGTCGATACTGATGAGGTTCGGGCGATCACCGACCTGACTGGGAGAGAAGTTGCCGAAGAAGAGATCAAGATCTCCAGCAAGGAATGCCTGAGGAGTGAACTCCACTGCAAAGGCCAGTCAGCATACGAAGCTGGGAGATGGGCATCGTGAGAAAACAACGCACCTATGCCATACGAGTTCTTCTTGGTGGCCACAGGCGTATGATTGATAGAGTACAGCGCACGCAGACAGTCAGGCGTGATAAACTCGTCGCACGTCGCCAGATCGCTCGGGCTCGACAGCGCTGGCTTCACACCGTTCGTCTTCGGACCGGTACTCGAGCCGGGTTGACCGAGTCGGCCAATGCCGCGCTTGCCGAAACGCTCGTTTTGACGCTCCTTCTGGTGGCCCGCACGATGATTGAAGTGGACGGTAGGCTTGATGAGCTCGATATGCTCCGAGATATAATTCGGGACGTGGTACTCGTCACAGCCTGTGAAGGTTCTCAGTTCTCTTTCCCATGGTAATCGAAGAGAGCTACGTACTGATCTGCTCAACGCCACTCGAGTGCGTATAAACATGATACTCCGTCCCAAGAAGCTCCTCGACCTCAGAAACAGTCGCATTAAGCTGCACCCATCCCTTGCTAGCACTAAGCTTCACACGTTCCGTCAACCCATACTCTCCCAACCACGCAAGAACAGCATCAACAGTGCTATCCGCAGGCTTGAAGAAGTCGACGACGCGTTCAGGCGACCAATGTTGGCCGAAGTTGGGCGATTCCGGGTGCGAGACGTCCATGAGCATATCCTCGACGAGGTGCATGTTCTGCTGCTTGAGACCAATGCGAAGCGGCAGAATGCGGTCGGACTCGAGCTTGCGAGTACGATCCCATGCGCGCACTGCGGGGTCCGCCGCACGTCGCTCGTGTAGGACGTGATCCGCGCGGCGTGTCAAGGCGAACGCGGAGGACACCAGGAGCAGGAGGCCTGCGAATGAGCGCATTGTCGTTGCACCCACAAGGGGAATGTGAGAATGAGGATGGATCCCAAGGTGCGAGAGATCTCGCAGGGTACGGGTTTGGTTCACAAGGAACGTTGCCCTTATATCCTGAGGATCGAGAAGAAGACGTAGGGAGCGCAAGGCGTCATCCAGTACGCGGACGTTGGCTTATCGCGTGCGCCGCGCGGGACGTAGCCGCCTAAAGAGCGGGCTACAGGGTGCTGTCGGGTGCGGGTGGGAAGACGATTCAAGTTTGACCCATGGGCGTGTCCACCTTGGTTGTATTACCCAGCCCTTTTCTCCCAGTGGCTGCCAGGTTCGATGGCTGGGGAGCGATCTGATCGAATTGGACGCGTACTGGTCGTACGATATGTCATCGAAGAAGCAAGAAGGTAGTTGTATTGCTTGAGATGCAAGCGCGCGCGACAAGAGCGACTCGGAAGATGTCTGCTTGATCGACAGCGTTTTAAGGGACTGGTGGATTGATGTGTTCGTCGCCATCAGAGGATGTTGGAAGTTTGAGCGGAACAGCGGTGGGTTTATATCCCAGAATAGACACCACTAAGCAGAATCCGTCCAGGGTGTACTCTCGTGGACCGTCGTTGTACATGATGAAGGGTATAGCATCGACGCTAGAAGCACTCGTGTGCAATGGCAATGGCAGCGCTCTGCTTTCGAGCCCATTTGCAAAGTACATGTCCGGTAGCAGACTGTTATAAGGTTGCGTATAGAGAGTGCCTTCAATCGGCTGTGGGAATGAAGCGTATCAGTAAAGGATACTGCGTCCGCTTGTATCGACCACGAACCTTCCACCCGGTGGTACGATCTGAACCCGCGGTGACATTATCGAGCGCTATACGAGTACAAGCACGTCTCTTGCAGACCTCGAGGAAAGTCTAGAAAAGTTGTGAGCACATTGCGTCCGCAGCATGAACAGAAAACAAGGAGGGACAGATACCTGAGGCTACACGGTCCTGGGATAGCGCCCAAGTTGTCGGGCACGTATAACGTCGATGAAGTGCAGCATTCCGCGTAAGATCTGGGTGTGTGATACTGTGGGGCATTCAAGAGACATGGCTGTCAGAGAGTCTTCGCCGCTCGGCACCGCTGGGGAGGTTGCCTAATCGTCGGGTGTTCAACGAGCAGATCCCGACGTTCACGCGTCGTCCACGGCACAACTACTATTCATGGAGCTCGAACACATTGAGCAACGTCCTCGAGTCGTCACTCCCGGAAGGTATACAACGGCACAATGAACCGGACTCTCCGGGTTTCCTGGCACTCCCAGCGCGCGAGCGCCCCACACGCCGCTGTCGTCGCTCAGCGGCCGAAGCATCAGAATAAGAGCGCGCAGGATCCTTGGCTCAACCTTGGCTGAGAAGTTGTGAGATGCTGATCTCTAGTGTCCTGTCTGACGCTCGTCATGGCGCTTGCATAGAGAGTGTTTGCTGCAGTCTGCAAGCATAGTCGACCTTCATGATGGTCCAAGGGCAAAATCCGCGGCCCGGACATACCGGCTTTCGTCGGCGGATGATGGCATCATGTGGGTCCCATTATCCTCATGTTTTCGTTCCCACCGCGGCTTGCTCTGTGCGTCCATTGCTCTAAGTGCTCAAACTCGATAGCCTACCCTTGCTAGGCCGTGTGGCCTCTATACCCTCTGTATTATATCTGCAATGGGACTGGACTCCATCTCCGCTATCGCACTTGGTCTATCTCTCCGGCTGGTCATCCAGGCGTCGTCCCCGCCTCCGCGTATCGCGGGAACGCTCATTGGACTTTGGGAGGGCGCAGTGCTCTATCACTTTCTTGAGCGGCTCCCTGCTGGCAGTCTTGACCCATACCTGGGACTCGGAGTCCGAGTTCTTCTCGACTGGCTTTTGACATCGAGTTGGGTTCGCCAGGCGATCGTGTTACTATGGACAGTCGCCGGACTGATAATCGCGGATGCTACGCCCGCGTTCTGGTACGACCGGCACATGCAGCGCTTTGTGCGCCGGACAGAGAGGCGGATGAAGGAGTTTAGGTTGGAAGAGTTCTTTGCGGGATTATGGGATCAAGTCAAGAACTTGAAGTGGCCCGCGGCGTTATCCTCCCTGGGCTCATGGCGAATCCCGAATACGCCCCGCCATGCGCGCTTCTTCCGCATTCCGCCGCTCAGTCGCACCAATACGCAACCGCGCGCAGAGGTCGTGTCCCCCAGCGAACTGGCGCCGACGGCTACACGCACGCGCATTGTTGCGCCAGGCCTCTCAACACCCTCCGTATCCACCGATTCGTCAACTGGTTCCCAGACTTCGTCGTCAGACCAGAATCAACCTTCGACTTTGGTTGCTAGTGCATTACCATCAGCCATGCGCCGGGTTACCTCTTCAAAGTCGTCCTCGTCCAGCGCATCCGTTACATTCGAACTTCCTGCGAGTCCGCCCAGCCGGCGTAGGCCGAGTCTCCCTATGCCGCCCAGCAGCGAGATACCGTCCATGGACGACCCCCCAACCCCAACCTTGACCAATGCAACGACATTAGCCTCGAGCTTACCGCCCATCTCAGCTATCAGCGTGCCCCGAACACGGCCTGCTCCCCCGCCTGTAGCACCCCTCAAGCTTCACAAACCACCGCGGGCGGTCTCCGCTCATGATCATCTCCAGGCTGCATCATCATTGCCGCCGCCACGTCCTACGGTACCCGTACCCGTTGTATCAGGCGCTATGACGCCTCCGCCGATGCGGAGTCAAGCGCCTATGTTTATGCCCATGCCCGAGCCGCATGTTATGGTGCCTGTACAAGAGGCGCACATCGGCTCGCCTGGAGTTACACTCAACGTTGAGGCATTACCGGAGATTCCGCCGCTTGCTACGCCTGGTTTACCGCTTACACGGGGCAACATGGCCGAAGACGGTCCACCTCCACCGTTCAGTACGCTTGACCTCGAGCACAGCGGATCGTTTGTGCGCAGTGCAGATGAGAAGCAAGGATACTCTGGTTCGCAGAATCATCCCCTCCCGTCTATCCCGCACGCACCTTCGGATGCAACTACAACTACTACGACTACCACTGTGACTGCAACTGAAGCGCCAGTCCAGCACGCAGCACCAGATCTCTCCGCCTATGCTTCCCACCTCCGCCCTCCCAAACCACCATCCGGACCCGACACAGGCGCCTCGGCAGGTGCAGGCAACCGCGATTCATGGTTCAGCGATCGAAGTGCAACTTCCATCGCAGGCCACTCCCGAGCATCAGTACTCTCGCGCGCAGACGTGCTCAGACAAGAAGCAGCGGCCGAGGAAAGAGCACGTGATAGAGCGGCTGCGGAGAGGAAGAAGGCGTTGAGTGAGAGGAGGTACGGCGAGGCTGTCAAGCTGAAGGTCGAGGAGGGAGAGAGGGACGAGCGGGCGAGGAGGTTGCATGAGAAGGCTGCACAGGCGTTCTTGAAGGGTACGCGTAATCAACTCATAAGGTAAACTCATGAACTGACGCGTTGTGCTTGTTACAGCCCACAACGAGATGATGAACCCTCACTTCAGCCCATTCTCACCTGGCTCGTCAGCCACAGCCAATACAGAGTCTTCAAGCACGATCGACGTCCACCGGTTACGCGTCCGCGAAGCCGTACAAGCTATGGAACGGTCCATCCGCGATGCTCTACTAGCAGGCGGCGAGACGCTCCGTGTGATTGTTGGCTCAGGCCAGCGCAAGGATGGTAGACTACCGGTTCTCAAACTTGCGCTCATCCGCGAACTCGAAGAGTACGTGTTCACACTCTCTGCTTGTACGGAACGAGTGGAACGCTGATGTTGTTTTGTGTGTCAGTCATCATCTGGCTGCGACGGTGGACCCGAACGACCCGAGTGTGTTGATCGTGAATCTACCCGTTGCTTGAGACTATCTACCCTATCTACCCTATCTCCCGTACCCTTGCTTCCCTTCCCCTTCGCTTCGCTTTTCTTGTCTTATTCACCTTTTGGCCCCTTGACGAACTCTTCGAAGAAATTCTACGTGTATATGTACGATAGTTGCCCGCCTTCCTTGTCCTTCCCTGTGTGTACGTCTCTGGTTACGCTTGCTTGTGTACTTTCGATTTGCTTTCCCAGTGCTTCTCTACGACTTGCCATTGCTTAGACCATGTTGCTTTTCTTTCCGCTGAGAGTGTAACTGAGCACTCTACACGAAGCGGTGCACGAGCGCCGGTGCTCGAACGGTCGGACGCGGTCTGCGCGGGGGAACGCGGTGCTGTCCATAGCAATTCAGATTAGGAAGCAGCCGTGTACAGTGTGTATGGCATTGGGATTTCGATGTTGTACGAGCAGAAGGCTCAAGGATACGCCTGCCTTCTGTCTTTTGCCTTTTCGCAAGGCATCATATCAGTTTGCAAAGGAGACTAGTTCAAGGAGAGGGCGCGTACAGACGGATTCGAACCCCGAAGCTCTTGAGATCCAAAAGATCCGCGGTGACGCACTCGCTGGGATTCCAGCAGGTGCGTGACCGCGGTGTGAAAGTGCAAGATGTGTAACGATCTATATCGTGATCTAATCGAAGCGTCCTTCACATCGTCCACCTTTGCTGTTGTTCCGAACCACCATCTAGCACCTACACCCATCAGCTTATTGGTCACTGGCCGGTGACCGTGAGGCCTTCCTCTGCACACTGGTCCCGTTTGTTAGAGAGAACTGCTCTGATCATCGGTTTACCGCTGGTTCGAGCGCGTGTCAACTCGCTGGCAGCTGAGTCGTGCTTCGATTGGGCCTGGACTGAACATCTGGCGCTGCTGCCGTTGACTCTACGATGGTCTTTGGGCCCTCCCTGCGGGCGGTATCTACCAACTTATACTGCAGGCTTTCCTCTCCTTCTTTCTTACTGGCAACTCGATGTCTGAGCCAACCGACTCGACAAATAAGCGCGTACCGGTTTATCAGCTCAGCTCCCAAGCCTGGAAGTTCAAGGTTCGGCAGTGAAGTGTCAACGAAGCATAGCATCATCGAGTGACGACTTTTGTTTTCAGGTCATTCGGACGCCGAGTCGGCATTCAAATCAAGCACCCGCGTGGCAAAAGCTGCTCGAGCTGCGGTGCTCAAGAGACCAGTCGATGGCACAATGATCCGGGAGAGATGGACGCCAAGCTGTGTAAGTCCCCTACCTGATTCTGCCAATGTAATGTTGATAACGGGTTAACTCAAGGCAGCATTTGCTATGGGCGTATGAAGGTTCGTCTCCTGCTCTGTTGACAACGCCGTAGTGCAGGCCTGAACAGTTCGCATGGTCTTAGAGAGATCGCGATAACCTCATGGGCAGAGTGTGCTTGGACTGTGGGCGCGAGAAGTCTTTCCGTTGGCATCGACATCCTAACAACAGAGAAGCCTCGCGAAGTAATTTGTATATATTCTGGTGACAGTTCACCACGCGCTCATATATGAACCTCCAGGTAAGTTGTCACAGTGCTTGGAGGGTGAGCCCGCTCCTTTCACAGGACGATTTGGTGATGATTAATATAACAAACTTGCAGCTGAAACAGGATAGAATCCGTGGAAGAACTTGCCGGGATTGCGGAACACAGGCAGCCGCGCAGTGGTACCACCACCCAGACACCCCAGAGGCATCTCTATGTAGGTGCATTGTTCTCTTGTAACTACCCATGGTGTGTTGACCAGGGTTATTTCAGGTCTTTCGTGTTACAGGGTCGACAGGGTGAGTGAGATTTATGCTCTTTCGTATACTGTCATGCTCATCCCCGGCGGCAATGGAGACTGGGCGCGACATGCTCGCTGGTAGGACATGTCGCGAGTGTGACACCAAGGAGACGACGCGATGGTACATGCATCCAAGCGACGATGGGACCTCTTTATGCAAGCAAATGCGTTCTCCTATTCATTCGCGTTCCTAACAGGTTTTGCCGTCGCAACAGGTTGCGGATGTTATACTCGTCATGTCGTAAGCTATCATCTATAGTGTTTTGCCCATATGCATTACTGATTCCGGATCGTTATCAGGCCCAGCGTGGCACGCTCAGCGGTAAGAGATGTCACGAATGCCAGACCAGCACAACATCTCGTTGGCGAGGGCATCCCAGCGGCGGCGATACACACTGGTGTGAGTAGAGTCTTTCCGTCATTCTTGATCAGTCCTGACAAGACATGTCAAGGTCACAACTGCTGGCAACGCAATTATGTAAGTCCTTGAGTGATAAATGTGTTGCACTGTGGATATTGATGTGTCTGTACTACTGTACCATTACGACCTTAGGTTCACGATTTTCGGAATTTTCGAGGGTCACCCCCCGCCGATGTTCCCCGATAAGCAATCGGGGAAAATCGAGCCTATTTCCCAAAACCGAGCGTTACGCGTTACGAACCTAAGGTCGTAATGGTACAGTATAGCGGGCCAAGAGACGTGCAGCAAGGCTGGTCGCGATGGAGGACTCTACGACATAGGGATAGGTATGCAAAGCATACGGGATACTTATCATCCCCTATGCTGATGTCGCTTGTATGCGATAGCGTAGGCGTACTTTACGTTGGGCTCCGAGTCCGTCGTGGTCATGGCCGTTCTTGGCCGCCTTACTATGCTATAGCCTATAATCCCATGCGTTCTGGCTCGAGTTGTGGTCTTCCTCTGATAATTCCCCTTCTTGTGACCTCCAGAAAGTTGTGTGTCAGTGTACGAGTAGAACAACGACGGACAACTCCGAAAGCATAAGACGCAGCGCAGCAGTACCAACTCGAACGCCCTCGCGCACGCGGCGTGATGGCGCATCAATATGTCCACGTTACCGTGTTCGCTGCCGCTGCTTGCGGCCCTTGTCCCGAACCACCATCTGCTTGCTCCTTGTCGCATACATCGGCTCTGTGACTTCCAGGCATCTTCCTGCACGCTGGCACTTCTGGCTACTCGTGCTAAAACTACTCTGTCCGATACATTAGGCTGATTCGGGCTCGAATACGTCGCCGCTACTTCGGAGCTGGACTTCGGATTGCCAATCTTGCCCTACTGTTTTTTTTCATATATCTGCAATGAGTCTCCTCTCATTGCAGCGAATGGTCTCTACTAGCTGGGGTCCGGGGCTTCGCAATACCTCATCTTTACTGGCTACTCGATGTTCGAATCAATGGCTTCGACATCCAAACGCGCATCGGTGTATCGGTTCGGCTGCCGAGCCTGAAAGTCCAAGGTTCAACAGTGAAGTGCCAACAGCGCATAGCATCATCGAGTGACGACTTTTGTTTTCAGGTCACTCGGACGCCGAGTCGGTATTCAAATCAAGCACCCGGATGGCAAAAGCTGCTCGACCTGCGGTGCTCAAGAGTCCACTCGATGGCACCATAATCCGGGAGAGGACGGCGCCAAGCTGTGTAAGTCTCCTACATATTGCTGTAATACGCGTAGTGTTGATTACGGACCAACTTAAGGCAACATCTGCTATGGGCGTATGAAGGTTCGTCTCCTACTCTGTTGACAACGCCGTAGTGCAGGCCTTAACAGCTCGCATGGTCTCAGAGAGCTCGCGATAACCTCATGGGCAGAGTGTGCTCGGACTGTGGATCTAAGAAGAGTTGGGATTGGCATCGACATCCTAACGATAAAGAGGCCTTCTCATGTAATGTGGACATCTTCTTGTGACGGTTCACCATGTGCTTATATATAACCTTCCAGGTGCACATTGCTATCGGATTCGGAGCGTAAGCTGAATTGTATCTCAGGGAGTCTCTGTGATCACAACAGTGAATACCAAATACAGCTCGAACGCGATAAAGTCCTTGGAAAAACTTGCCGGCATTGTGGAACGCAGGAAACCAGGAGGTGGCTACATCACCCAGACACCCCAGAGGCATATCTCTGTAGGTGCACCGTTCTCCGGGAATGCCCATCGTATGCTGACAAGTTTTATCTCAGGTGTTTTGTGTCATGATGTTGAAAAGGTGAGTGACATTCGTGCTCACTCGTATACTGTCATGTTCACCCTCAGCGACAACGGAGATTGGGCGGGACATGCTCGCTGGTAGGTCATGTCGAGATTGTGACAGCAAGAAGACATCGAAATGGTACATGCATCCGAGCAACGACGGGACATCTCAGTGCAAGTAAACCTTGCTGTGTATACATTTGTGTCGCTGATCGGTTCTCTGCTGTCTTGATATGTAGGTCACAAATGTTATCATCGTCATCACGTGGGTCATAATTGGTTCTGTCCTTTTCAAAAGCCTGGCTCATTTTACATTCGCTGTCAGGTCCAGCGTACCATCCTCAGCGGTAGGAGATGCCATGAATGCGGACGTGGCGCGGGAACTCCTCAGTGGCTGAGACATCCCAGCGGCGGTGATGCGTATTGGTGTGAGTAAGATTTTCTGTCATTTCCAAATTGGTACTCATAGTTTGCTCTGACAAGGCAATGCCTGCTGGAAACGCAACTACGTGAGCATATGAACGATAGGGACACGTCTCACAACGAGTACTAACAAAGTCGTACTACAGCGGGCGAAGAAACGTGCAGCAAGTCTAGCCACGAAGGAGAGCACGTCACAGGGGTGAAATGCGCGAAGCACGGCTGATACCACTCGGCACGTTCTGCTTCTGGCACCCGTATACGCTAGTGTGGGCGTGCTCTACCTCGGAGTGGTGTCGTGTGCACAACCCTTGTCTGTCGCCTGTACTTGACAACTACGTATCAGCTGTCTTAACTATACTATGACCCCTTGCGTTTTTGGCTTAGCTTGTGATCTTCCTCTAATAATCTCAGACTCTGTATTCTCTTAATCGCGTGTCAGTATGAGTGGAAGCATGAGTCATGACTGGACGAAAAGCGTAGGACGCAGCGCGTATCTGGGCTCGAACTCGGAAAGCGAAACGGTCCGAGTCCCGGGCTGGGCATCAAATTCCCACGTCGTCGTTTCCGAAGTGCCTTCCCGCTGCTGTACTTAGCCCTTGTCCCGAACCACCACCTGGTACCCGTTCTTCGTCGCACGCATCAGCTCGGTGGTTTCCGCGAGGTCCCTCTCTCTGCCTCTGTGTGGTATTTCCTGTAAGACAGCCACTAATCACTTGGATACTGTTCTCTCTGGTATATCGGACTGATAATACGGGCGTGTAGCTGCTTTGAGGTCGAGCACTGCCAATCTGTAATCTCGAATGGGCTTTTCGCTCTCATTTCAGCACATAGTCTCCACTAGGTGGTTACCGAGATCTTGCGGTCCCTCATTCTTGCTGGCTACTCGGTATTTGAATCAACACCTTCGACATCCAAGCGCGCACCGGTGTATCAGCTCAGCTTCTCAGCCTAAAAGTCCAAGGTTCGAAAGTAGAGTTCCAGCGGCGCATAATGTCATTGAGTAACAGAGTTTGTTCTAAGACCATTCGAGCGCAAAAGAGGTGCCAAGATCCAGCACCCGGAAGGCAAAAGCTGTTCGACCTGTGGTACCCAAGAGTCGACGCATCAATGGTACAATAATCCGGAAGAGAAGGGCGCCAAGCTGTGTAAGTTCTCTACCCGACTCTGCTACGCACGCAATGCTGATCACGAGCCAACTCAAGGCGACGCTTGCTTTCGGTGTATGAAGGTCCGTCTCCTACACTGTTTAGAACGTATGCCTGAACAGCTCTCATGATTTCAGAGAACTCGCGATAACCTCATGGGCAAGGTGTGCTTGGACTGTGAGTCTAAGAAGAGTTGTGTTTGGCATCGACACCCCAACGATAAAGAGGCCTCCTTATGTAATGTGGACATCTTCTTGTGACGCTTCATCATGTGCTCATATATGACCTTCCAGGTGAACGTTGTTATCAGATTCGGAAGGTAAGCTGCATTGCATCTCAGGGAGCTTCTGTGATCACAAAAGTGAATGCCAAATACAGCTCGAACGCGCTAAAGTCCTGGGAAAAACTTGCAGGGATTGTGGAACAGAGGAAACCAGGCGTTGGCACGGGCGTTCAGACGATAAGGATGCCTCTCTATGTACGTGCACCGTTATCGCTCGATTGCTCGCATAAACTGATACGCATCTTCCCAGGTGATCATTGCTATCGTATCGACAAAGCGAGTGGGTCTCGTACTCGTCCGTACGCAATCGTGCTAACTCCGGGCGATTATCTAGCTTAGGCGTGAGAAGCTCGCTGGTAGGACATGTCGCCAGTGTCTCACCAACAAGACATCGCATTGGTACACGCGCTGGAACGACGATGGGACCTCTTTATGCAAGTAAACACTGTTTTTGTATTCATCCGTGTCACTGATCGGTTCTCTACCGTCCCAATAGGTGCCAAGTGTTATGTATTCCAAGTCGTGGGTTATCGTCCTTCCCGTCGTTTTCAACACATAGCTCATCTTGCGTTCGCCATCAGGAATGGCGTACCACACTCACCGGTAGGAAATGCCATGAATGTGGACGCGACGGACCACGTCAATGGTTAAGACATCCTAGCGGCGGCAAGGCATATTGGTGTGAGTAAAACACCCACACTTTTCGACTTGATACTGACGAATCGATTGGACAAGGCTATGCGTGTTGGCAACGCGACTACGTGAGTGCTGGAATGATAGATACCTGCAGGACTGCGATTGTCGCTGACAGTTCGAATCATACAGCGCGCGAAGAAACGTGCAGCGAAACTGGCGGCGAGACTGGCTACAAACGAAGATGCGACACATGCCTGAGATACACGATGGTACATTGGGAGGTAACAGCGTTGGAACCCTGATCCGCTTTCACCGCACGTACAGTTAGCATAGCACGATGTTGAGAGGAGTTCTCCCGTATCAAGTTTAGAATGGAGCGTGTGCAGTGAGGCGAGACGAGCAGCAACTATGAGAGATAGTGAAGTTCACTGCAAGAGAGGATTGGACCAATCGCTACTGAGGCGATGACCTGTGGCTCGCATTTACTGGTACTTCGGCAGACACCAGTAGATCGAAGCTTCGATCAGAAAACAGTCCACACCTCCTCATCGCCCCGCTATTCTTGGCCGTACGCGTATTACACTTCACCGAACGCATCTGCGAATGATATCAATCTATGGCCAATGCCAGTCGTGATCTACCTCATGGGAAGAAGCATCGACATGGGAGATAGGCTAGAGATGGATGTCGTGGTCGAAGGCAAGGAGTTGCGCCTGAGCCACCAGGCCCGCCGCGCGTGGAGCTGTGGCTTCCGCAAGCGCGCGAGAAGCCGACTGCTTTATAGTAGCTCCGACCACCACCTCGCTCATCTAGACCGCCGTCACCTCTCGTCTCATATTAAACACCCAAGTCCAAACGAGTACAAGGGTTGACCTTCTGCGATAAGCATGACTTATAATCGCGCGAACAAGGCATGCGGAAATAGGATCCTGGCTTTCCTGCTCTTTTGTCTTTCCCGCACGTATGTATATAAGACTTCGCCTCGCTCCTGCGCGCGCCAAACTCCACCGCACCTTGCCCCTATCTGATGGGCATCCCTGGAGAACCTGACGTCCTGCTGAGAGAGAGGGACTTAAATGCCGCCTCTCCACTCGACTCTGTGCGTTATCTCCTCATCTCGACATCCCATGCGTGCGGGAACTCATCGCAATATTCACCAGCTTTCTTCGCGTATCCAACTTTCCACCGTTAAGCGCCGACCACGGCCACTCAGCGAACGCCACAGTCCCCGTCCCCCGCATTCTGACCGCGACGATGATGCATCTGACTCAGACGGCGATAATGTTATCATGACCCGTCGGCGAGACGACGTCGGTCCAACTTCCGCACAACAAGCCCGATTCTCGAGCAGCTCCTCCAGTCCACAGCTCGATCCCTCACATCCCCACGATAGCCCACCCACCAGCGCCAGATGGTCACATCAAAGCGTGCAGACCGACCAAGACCCCGACACAGGATGGTGGACGCCACAGCCTTTCGGCTTTTCCCGATGGCACGGCCCAGTCGCACAGCGTTCGCTCGACCTATGGGAGGCACGCAGCGAGCAGGAGCAGTTATGGCGGGAGGAGGACCGTAAGCGTCAGATTGAGTTCGGCGCGGCGACGGATTCGGACGGCGACGTGATCGTGTACCCTGGCCCCATGGAGCCTAAGCCCGCACTAAGAAAGCTTGGGAAGGCTGTGCAGCGTATACGTCTTTGGCCGCAACGCTTGTCCGATTCGCAATCTGAAGACGCGTCTTCGAATCCCGATCTCGAGCTACTGCGGCCTCCCGCACCTGGACCATCGTTCTTGCCATCGCCTCGCTCCCTCTTCTCACAGCGCCTTGCACGAGATAGCGAAGGAAGCCGTTTCGTCGAGATGATCTCTCAGGATGGCTCCGGCTCGCAAAGCTCAGCACAGGATCAGCTAAACGCCGCACGCGAGCAGTTACGAATGATATGCGAGGACGAAGGGCACGGACCAGTACCACTCGACCCGCAAGAAGTGTACGACAAATACCGCCATCATACCGAACGACATCGCCTACTACTAGAGCGCAAACAAGTAGAGGCGGACGATATGGAACCGGCGATGCCAGGCGTTGGAGATCGGTTCTCCGAGCAGTTCACGAAGGTGCTGGCCGTTACGAGAAGCGACGATTCGGGGCTACCAGTCGCAGGACCAATCGGCGCGCAGCAGCAGCGTATGAGCGGCAGCCCGTACTTGGCGGCACGTCGTGTAGACGTGCCCGCAAGACCGCATAGCGCACCGCCGCGACAGCCTGTACAGGCTGTGTACCGGGTCTATGCCCGTCAGCATGCGGATAAGCCGCCACCAGAGCCTGCGCCTCCGTTGCCTCTTCCGGACTTCCTTGAGCCGAGGCCGCATTCGCGGCAGGGACTTCGTCGGATACCTAAAGCTGATGATCTACGACGTCGAGACTTGAGGTAACAAGATATAGTTTGTTGTATGCATATGTATTGGGTATTCTTGAATGGACTATCAGAAAGGATAGCATCTGTACGGTAGAAATGATCGAGCTCCGTCCATATGGTGTAAGAAATCAGCAGGTGAGGTATTAGGATGTAAGCAAATGCGATGTGCAGGTGGGTCTAGTCGAGCGACGAGAGAGAACACAATCAAGGAGCCGGATGACAAGTGGGAACGTCCTTTTCAGCCCGCTGCATCTCTTGGACTAACTCAGTCTCCATCGTCAGCAGGCGGCGTGCAATGGCATCAACGCCCATCGCAGCTGCAGCGCGCGCCTCAAGATGCATCTTGTCGCTGTCTGGGACGACCCAGACATTCGAGATCTCTAATTCGCACTTGGGTCGCATAGTCAGCATACATTCACAATGTTCAGCGGATAAACGATCACTAACCATTCTGGAGATGAGAGCCAGCTCGTCAAATAGTCTCGTCTCGATCACGCGGAGGGTTTCAGTTTGGCGCTTGATGAAGGCCTCCGTCATCTCATGGAACATCGTTTTACTGGCTGCTTCTACAGCATCAACGAAGCGGACCTGAAGCATACGGCGTCAGCTTTTGGTATCGAACCCAAAGCCGCCAGCTCACCTTCATTAAAGCGATGCTACCGGGACCCCTAACGGCAGCTGCCTCGTCGTAAGTGGCTTGCAGATGTTCCGATACTGCCATGCTGAAGAAAGAGGGTCTTGAAAAGTTACGCTCTTCCGAAAGAAGGGCTCTGATGGCTTGTTCCAACCGATGCAATCCTCTCCTCAAGTGCCAAGTTCGTGCATGAGATATGCGGGCCTGCAAGTCATCCACTATTGCTGTGTCGTACCCCGTCATAGATGAGTGTACTTCATGAAACAGACTCTCGGCTGCTTTGATGAGTTTGGGCCGGAGGCTGCTGAATATCAAGCGGCAGCGATAGCTTACCAGAGCCTGCTTGACAGCCGTCATGAGGGGCTCAGCTAAAGCTGCATTGTAGTCCTCGATATCCCCGTATTGGCCGTGGTGCTTGATGACTGCGTACGATGTGACACATTTTCAGGAAACTAAAGACATGCTGGAAAGCAGGCACACGTACCGGCGCGATGTTTACCCCAGTGCATCTTTTCATTCACTAGTGACTGCGCCTTCCCTCTGACTGAATTGATAGCCTAACAGTATAATCAGTTGAAACGACCGACGATAGAGGCATGCCCTCGTGCATATGCTTACATCCTTGACTCCCTTCTCGCAAGCGGCTTTAACCACCTCGAGACCGCCACGCGTATCCCTGAGTTTCCGCTCAACCTCCTTCGCAAACGCCTACCAAGGCGCAGTAACATATGTAAGTGCAGAACAAAGAAGCGAGTAAGCAAGATGGGCACGTACCGCGTTCAAGCTATCCTGGATACCCTGTCCGGGCGCAATGGCAGCAGCAGACGGTTCCCCGTAGACCACTATAAGCGCTTGTCAGGCGATGCTGGGCAAACGACATAAAGCACATGCTACATACAGGTCCGGCTTTGAGAGTTCGGGTCGACCAGCCCTTTATCACTGGTCCATCGTGCTTCGGCGGCAAGTTTCTGTCGCACGACACTCTCTCCCATGGTATCGCGGTCAGTAGCAGTTAGTGATGCCACTGTCGACTGAACCATTGTGCGGAAAGGTTGAAGGAGATCAAGGACTGCTTGATTCTCGGCGCGAGCTCCTAAGTGATAGATAAACTCCCGAAGAGCGAGGATTCCCGTCTGTTGCTGAGGCTCTGATTATGTAAGGATCGTTAGTGTCGCATACGGGGCTCTATAATCAGCTCCCGTGACTGACCGCTACCATCCACGGAGTTATTGAAATCTTTGGCGCCAGTAACGAAAATGGGAAGAGAGAAGTCCTCCGAATCATCTGTCATATCACCTATGAGGTCTTCTCAATGCTGTCTGAGCATCATGGAAGAAGATAAGTAACACACCGTCCTCCGTTTGACCCGCGTCTCGAGTCGCCTCAAGAACCTTCTCGCCGAACAGTCGTCTAAGGTCCGCACAAGTGACCTAGCAAGCCCGTTTTAGGTACGCTCAGGTCATCCAAATTCAGACCCGAAAGGTGAAGCGGTGTGCATACCGAATAGCGCGTACGCCAGGCTAAGATTCGACGCCGCGACTTGTACTGGTCAATGCGCTCTTCTAATTGCCGCATCTCCGATAACACCTGGTTACGCTTACTCCTGATATTGCTCAAGGCAGTGAGTATACCCGAGGTGTCGACCACGTCCTCGCAATCATCTTCAGATGCACTATCTGGATTTGCTAAAGAAGGCTCTTCCCCGTCCTCGAGCTTGGCGCGCTTGGGAGTTGTAGAACGTGAACTGTGTTGATGTGTGCGCTTCAAGCCACTCGAAGCGCGGGAGCCTCCGTCCATCGCGAGGCCTAGAGATGGTGCAGGGTAAGCTCTTCGTGTGCACCAACACGAGCATGGACGAATTCGTACGCGCTTCTAGCTCATCGAGTGCTTCCAAGTCTGCTTTCTTCTCCTCACGCTCATCTTCAGCTTCGGAGATCTGGGCTGCAAGACTTTGGAACTCTTCATTGTCGTCTAAGACTGGACCGATGTCACCGTCGTTCTCGAGGTATTGGACATCTTCGTCGCGCGCGAGTGCATCACATTGTGTCACTAGCAAAGGATTACAATACACGACTCATTGTAGAACACACACGACTCACTGATCACGGCGAGCCCGCTTAAAGTCGCATGCAGTGTGCTGATGGCCCGACTTTCGACATGAGGACTGGGACTTACAGAAGGGAGGGATCAGCGTGTATAGGTCATGAGGGGGAGAAACAAACCAGCTATCATCATGCTCAACATCTACGCACTCCGGATCGTCAGAGATGCGGATGAACTGGAGTGGCAAAGACATACCGTCAGTCCGCCGGCGTGCGATCTCTTCATCAATACAGTCTGAAAAATGATGATTGAGGTTCATAACTGGACTGGGCGTCGTAAGACCCTTACCGTTAACCACCTTGTGGTTCGTGACACGCTCAGCGGTCACAGCCACAAACCTGACATCGAGTCTCGATTCAATATCCGCCGTCGCCTTGAGGACAGTAGGACTGCAGTCCCGGTATCCTGGCATATCGACCAGAATGACGTTGGCGGAGAGACTTTCCGACTTGCAGCATACAAGAAAGCTGGTGAGAAGAGCCCACTTATTTGGACCCTTACGTTTCTTGGTGGATCCCGCAAACGATTGAAGGCGGTTGGCAAAGTCCTTCTCGTTGTACTCTTTGATCGGAGCGGTTGTCCCCAGAAGTTTAAGAAGATCTGGGTGATTCCATCAGCCCATAGAGCTTGCGTGAGCATTTTAGAAGGTATACCTGGGAACCCTTGAAGAAATATGTTGGCACGCCCGTCCTCTTCCTTAACCTTTTCCAAATACTGCTTATCGACGCCGAACGCCGCAGAGACCTGGCAGAAATGAGCCAACATTTACTCGGCTGGTATTGTCACATGTGCGCACAAATGCATATGAAGGATCCTTCCTGAGATCGGTCATCGACAAAAACCGGCCGTTGTCGTCGGGCTTTATTAACTCGAACGCACTGTCGATCAGCGTAAGCACGTCGGCCAACGACATGAACGTAAGCGAGGCTGAAATATAGTCGTGTGGATGAGACATGATGATAGTGGGGAACGCGGTTCCTCCTGCGTATTGGTAAGTCTTGAAGGTATGAAAGAGCGATAGTCCATCACGTACTGCCGTTTAAGCTAGTGGGCGACACCTTTACTATACACGACCACCTTGTCAGATGAGACGAACGTGAATGTATATATAATGTCACTCACTGCCCAGGATGCTCGACAAAAGCGTGCTTTTGCCCGACCCAGTGTCTTCAATGCGGGGCTTATCAGTCTTCAATACCGGAGTCATATAAGCGCACGCACCCCCTGAGAGGCCAATAACAGTTCGTGGCAAGCACGACGGATGCACGATATCGGCAGGAAGGTCAAGCTTGAGCTTTAACGGCACAGGGTGGGATATACTTGCAAACAAACACAGATTTGATCAGTAGCTGAAGCTCACGAGTGGTTTGAGCGATTGTATGATACCTCTCAATGACTGCCAGTATGTGGGCTCTCCTCTCTTCCCCGGGTAGAATACGTGAAGAAAGTCCGAACACTGTGGCTTTCAGTTCATTGGCGAGTTGCGCCATCTCGTGAAGCAGTATACGCGGGTTCGACTCGGAGTTGGGCTTGTTAAGTACGCCTGAGAGACGATTAGCTTCAGTCCGTCCCAACGGTGACGTGCAAGGGACTGCTATGGTCAGTCCAAGGCCTCACCTGCGCGAAGTGGGTCATTGTCGTCATCATGGTCGGACATGAAGCTCTGATGATGTGAAGTGAGGGGAACAACCAAAAGCAACGACGCGTGCATCGCGCTGCCATGCTGGCCGCCGTGACACTGTGACCCCACGCGTCTGGCAATATAGCGGGGCACCCGGTCCGACCCGACACAACGCCCTCAGAACCCGTCCACGACGCGCGCCTCTCTACTTCGGTCCACCATGTGCTATGATGCTCAGACGCAGCCATTGGAACGAACATACACAGCAGCATGAAGATTTGTATACGCAGGCACATACACTAGTGATCGTACAACATCATCGATGTAAGTATCAGCTGAATAAGGTCCTGAAGCCGGATACGAGTGACAAGAGTCTACAACGCCTACGACGGGTTACTACTTCATCGCCCGCGGCTCTCTCCCCCTTTCCACCAATCAGTAACCTATTCGACGAGCGGGAGGTTGATTTGCTTACCGCGCCATTCAAAAAACCTATATCGCACGCTCATGCGGAGTTGACACCTTCTTGACCTCGTCTTTCGCCGGCGAATCTGCGTTGGGCGAGTCGGGCAATGACATGTTCGAAACGGACAAGGGTGTCCAGTACACGGAATCGAATCCAGAGTCTGTTTCCGCACTCCCCTCTCCGGGTGTGTATGCAATGGCGCGTTCAAGCAAGTCGCATATCTCCTCCTCGCATTCGCAACAAGTACGCCAGAGCCTCACTCTCGCATCGCGATCTTCCACTGCGTCCATCATCGTGGCTGCTGTACCCAATATCGCGCACATCTTATCCCTCGCTTCGCGCAACAGCTTCTCGGGACCCCCAAATTGGAGGCACCTCGATTGGATGGGGAAGACGCTTTGGTATGCCTCAGTCCAAAAGGCTGCCTGGATGAACAGGATGTACGCCCAATCCCAGTCGTGGTATGGTTGTAATCCCGCTAGAGATTTCAGTTCCTCCATGGCTTTGAAAGCATCTTTAAGGATCGATCTGCATCCGAGTGTGCGATTTCTCATCTCCTGCAGAAGCTTCGTCTCGTCCACTTGAAGTGCAGAACTTGCCGAAGGTTTCTTCGGATCCGGGACGTCATCAACCTTATCTGTATAGTCCAGCAGCTTCCTGAGCCATCGAACGATCGCAGCCACTAGCTCGTCACTGAATGGACCCCCCTGTGATTGCGCGAAGGGGCTACCAGGTTGCGCAAACGCATCGCGCATTTCCTTGAAGAATGGCTTGAAGTTGTCTAGCCAGTGTTTCAAGGACGGTTGAACCCTTGGCGCGTCTTCGGCTTCAACAGCTTCCACCTTGTTGCTGTCGGATGAGAGGCCGTAGATGAGACCGATATGGTGCACTTCTGCCAGCGCGTCCAGAATGTAGGCTAGCGTGCATTCCACAGCGTGCGGCGTACTGGGAGTCACCTGGGGTGGCACGTCGCCCGAGCTAGTCAAGCGTGTAGGCATCCAGGGTCTATGATACGGCGTTGCGATATGCACCGGCATCTGCGAGATGACGAGGAGCGCTGATAGCGTTGAAAGGCGTTCGCTGTGAACCATGGCGTTTGTCGTAGAGGATGTTGGTGGAGAGTACAGGTTGGGTGATTACTGCTCCGTCTGCGTCTGCACCGGCCTGTCTTATACACTAAAGACAAAGTCAGATAACGAAAAGCTCGTGTAGCTGACAGCCTGAGCATCAAGTCTACAACAAACGGAGGTCCGAGAATCCGTTTCTAGAGAATGGACCTCGTCGTTGATTGCCTCACTGAACAACGATCACCACAAACGGTATCGAGTTTCAGCTCGAGCTCTCTTGTTCCAATCTGTCATGTTCTCAGATTGGAGACGAGCACTGGTTGAAGGCCGTGTAGAGTGCCGATGTCAATGCTGCCCGAAGCCAAAGTGTATGGTCCTGATGAGATTGTTATCTCAAACGCAGGTCTACGGATGTGTTCGGATATCTGCGCTACGTTTGTCTGCCATGGGCCTGCTGGACCTTGTCCGTATTCCTGCTTGGACAGAGGGTTGCCCGACGCAGGTTCCCGCTACAATCATTGACTTCGGCACAGTTGTCAAGTGTTCATGTCGCCCATTCAAGCCTCTGCACTCGCTACCAGTGCTCTTCACCACACCTCTTGCATACTGCCGATTGAACGTATAGCTTGACCAGCATTTGCGACCTCCAGCGTGAGGCCAGTGACCGGGTGCCTCGGTGTCGTAGACGTCGACCGCGAAGCCCGGCGCATAGTGAACAAAACCCTCGAAGGCCCACGGACCCTACTGTACCAGCTCCGGTCTACATCAAGGCGCCATGACAACCAGAAAGCACAAAGCCTTCCTCATCTGCATCGTCTCTGGCTTGTTCTCTAACGAGCGATACCAGTCCGCACCTTACCGACGTCACATCCTCTCATCAGGCCATCTGGTGAAGAAAACCTATTGTTACATGTTTGTTTTAGTTACACGAAAACACAATGACACAAGAGAGAGACGGGGACGGATAGCAGCATAACAGAACGAGATCTGTACAACAAGATCAAAAGCAGAGCAGGCGCTGACGATCAGCCTAGACCTAGAGAACGAAAAGGCCTCCTTCCCTCCCACTCCCCTCCCTTGAGTCCCCTCTCGCCTACGCATAATCCATAACACAAACCCTCCCATCCTGCCCCGCAACCGCAACCCTGCCCACAGTATCCTCCAACGCAACATCCTGAATCCTAAACTTCTTCTGCGCCACCTCCCCCGTGCCCATCCTAGCCCTAAACACCGGCTTCCTCTTCACATCGAACCCGAACAACCATTTCCCCTCTTCCTCAGAGTACATAGCGCCCACATCGAACCCAACGAATGCGCGCACGCAGAATGACTCTCGCTTGACGCGTAAAGTTCTCGTTTCCAGCCATAATCCCTTTCCGGCGCCGCCTATACCGCCCACGAGCCGTCCTGCGGAAGTCGAAACGGGTACGGTGATGCTGGGTCCCGTAGGAGGTCGGAACGGTAGTTGCTGTACAAGCACTCTAGCCTTATCCGCCTCACACCCCGCACAACAAACCGGCGCCTCCCCAACCGCCGGCCTCACCGCTCTAGGCGCAATATCAAAAGTCCTCATCGCCACTCCCCCATTATCAGTTTGAATCTTCAACACTACCGTCACTGGATCGAACAGCCATTTCTGTCTTTCGATTTGTGGGAGGGGTTGGACGACGATGGTAGCTTCTGATGCTACGTCTGGTAGATGGACGTAGACGGCTCCGGCATCGCGTCGGCGGGCGATGGGTTTGCCGAGGTTGTCGAAGGCGGGGAGAGGGAGGAGTTGGAGGTGGGATTGACGGACTATTACGAGGTAGTCACGGACGGGTTTGACGGCTAATAGGAGGTCGGGCTGCGAGGGTGAAGCATTGTCAGTTTCTCAGCGCTTAGACGTGGAGTGAGGGTATTGGGAGATGAAGTAAATGGAACACGCACAACGGGTGAGGCGTGAATGTTGTGCGGGTTCAACATGGTGTATGTGCCCGGTATACGCCAGTTCCATACGGCCACCGGATCGCCGATGAGAGCGACGTCGCCGCAGAGACGCATGAGGGGCAGTAGACGGCCACGGAGGTTCTCAAGGAGCGTGTCTGTGCGCAGGGTAACGAATGTACCGTAGAACCTGTCCATGTGCCATGCCTCGATGGTCGTCTCGCGTACTTGTGATGTAGGCCTATTATAGAATAATTGCGTTAACGCCGGCCATCTTGAGCGCGAGATAAGAGAGGACGCACGGATGGTACGGCGGTCTTCGAGCCCATGCGATGACTACTGTCGCAGGATTTGTTGGATCGTCGTTCACGCGTATATCGCAGATCGTGGCGCCCGGTATAGAGCGTTCTGCGACGACAAAGGCGTCCTCCCCACCGAGCGGCACTTCCCAACACACAACTCGGCTCTGCTGCACGGCGAGCACCAGTCGGCCATCGCTTCCAGGCAAGAATCGGACGTGCGTGACAGGTTCCGGTACACCGGCCGTATCGTTCCCAGCTGCAAACTCGAATGTCCGTTTAGGCGCCGGCTGCACTGACGTCCAATTTCGTTGAAAGGCGGTCGCATGTCTCGTCCGATTCTCGAGCTCCTTGGACGAGAGCGTCTTGAGATCGCGCACGGGCGCTGGTACGGGCAGACCCTTATCGAGTACATGTCGGGTGAGAGCTTCGGCCCATACCCAGCGTAAACGCGTTACTGGTCCGAAGCGCTTCGAAGACTACATGACTCGCTCAGCTGTGGCACTCCCATCTCATACCAAACAAACTCACCAAACGCAGTGCAATAATATCTTCGACGTCGATGAGTCCGATAATCAATAACAGTACGTCGTCCGGGAGCGCTTTAAGACCGGGTCCAGGTTGCATGCCCGCGAGCGTACTGCCGGCGACATCGTGCGCTTCGGTGCGCCTGGGTTGTTTCGTGGGTCGGGGAGCGTCTGGGATGCGCGAGGGGCCTGCGACGGGGGAGAACATGGTGGTTGAGGGACAAGGTATGGTGGGCGTTCCCGACTGAGAACCGACCCATAAGCACTTGTCCAAACATGGCCGAAACAGAGCTTTAGCGCCCACTACCACACGCTTCTTCTCGGCCCGCACCGCGCCGTGACGTCGTGCTTTCCTCGGCTTCCTTTCTGCCATGTCTATACTCCTTTCGCGTATCTGCGAGCACGATGCACGTAGTATTTGAAGAGATGTCTGAGTGTGGCTTACTCTCTGGCAGTGGCTAGGGCATCGTTGTCAGCGACCCGTCAAGAATAATAGCGGATCGCATTGTTCTCTGTTGGGCCCAGCTTGCTTGTTCTCCTGCGAGAATCGTATCTAGGATACGAATGACTGTATCTTCCCAGACTACATCTCCAGCTATGGGTATGCTTGTTGTCCTCGTATCGGTATACCGGTAGAACCCCGCGATTGACGCTGGCTACTCTGCACACCCCTCTGCTCAAACAAACGCCCACAACATACGCCGGCGTAAATGTCTCTCCTGCCCTTCGGCAGCGCTCTACATCCCTGACGTTTGTTTCGTTCTGAGACCTGCGGCTAGAACGCAGTACGTTCGTATTCCTCGACGACAGATGCATACCTACCCGCCCCTTGCCCAGACGCTGTCTCTCGACTATATATCCTTTGACCTCCACCCTCGTCTCACCCTCTCCAACCGCCATCAAGTCGTCCGCCGCGCCTCCCGTCGTCTCAAGACCACATCTCTACACCCGCGCCACATCTCTACTACCCAACACACGCGACTCCTACACCCACAAGACCCGGCGCCCAGCAAGCATGATCCGCATCCTAGCCCTATCCGCCCTCCTCGCGCTCAACTTCGCAAACGGAGCCTCAGCCCGCCCGTCCCCCATCAAGCGCCAACTCTCCTTCCTCCCTCTCGACAGCCTCTCCAATCTCAACCCCTCCTCCGCCAACACCAACACCAATACCAACCCCGGCGCGAACCCGAACCCCAACGACTTCCACTCCGTTACCAACTCGAACAACGGCGCAGATACGGATGCGAACCCCGCCGCATTCCTCTCCAAGTTAGCGGGTAGCGCAACCTCAGGCCTTAACTCGGGCAGCTTCTCCGGTCCTAACAAACGCTCCGAGCGTATCGAGCCGCGTACGGCCGCGAAGATCCCAGGGTTCACAGGCCCAAGCATCGAAGCCGACGTTCCATCCAACCTCCTCCCATCCGTACCCACCGGACGCCGTCGCGGGTTCCAGGCGAATGTGCAGAATGTTGAGGAGCACGCGAGCGTTGAGAAGCGGTTCGTTCGTAATGCCGATTTCGCGAGCGGGGAGAAGGTCGGTGGGAGCGACGTGCTCGCCGCTGTGAACGCCAACGCCAATGCGGCGCCTGAGCGTCGGTTCATCCGTAATGCGGATTATCAGGAGGCGGGTGCGCCGCCTAGCGCGGCGAACTCTGTTGTGGCTGCGGCGTCGGCCGCTGAGGGGACGTCTGCGTGAGGGAGAGGATGGCGGAGAGGGTCGACGGGTTTGATATGGATGTAGAGCGGATAACCGGCGTATTATCGCGCGAATTTATACCAGTTTGTATCTTTAGGCGCGAGGGTTTGTGTTGGTTTTGGAATGTTGTTCGTGACTCTTTAGGCGGGGAGCTATTCATGATAAACGCAAGATAATCCAGGTTCACTGTACCCTTGTATACTAGACACTTGATTGAAGGAAGGATGGACATCGCGAATGAGTGGATCATATATCATAGCAAGGGAAGTCCTGAATCCGGTGTAAAAGTACAGTAACAGCATCCGAATCAACCTAAATCAAAAGAACAAGCCTAACCGACATCCCTCACGACATCCCCATGCGCCTAGCGGTCCTGCGAGTTGCTGAGGAGACGAAGGATGTTAAGGAAGAGGTTGATAAAGTCGAGGTAAAGCGAGATGGCGCCCATGATGTACTCGTCCGGCGACAAACGCGCGTTGATCAGGTACGTGTCATAGACAACGTACCCGCTGAACAACAGCGTTCCGCCCGCAGCATACACCAAATCCATCGTCTTCCCAAACGGTACGAACACCCCAACGAAACCCGTCATAACCAACGCCACAAGCCCACCAAACAACCACGGTCCCATCCCAGAAAAGTCGTACTTGCTCTGGAGCGTGAAGAGTGTGAGACCGAGGAAGACGCCGGTGGTGATGAGTAGGGCTTGAAGCACGATACGGTTGTCGTAGAATGCGGTTACGATACCGAGGGTGAAGGCTTCCATTAGGGTGAAGATGCTTAGGAGGACGATGTTGAGAGGGTGGCTGTGCCGTTTCCAGAAAAGGAGACCTAGGACGATGAGGGTGCCGAATAAGGGAACGTAGAACGCCCAGGTGCTTCGAGAGATATGTCAGCATTTGATGATACGGAGTTGGGAGTAAGGAAGGGAACGTACTTCTGCTGGACCCATAACACAGCAGAGGGGGACTGAGAGATGATACCGCCGACGATGGTCGTTGCGAACTATTCGTCGTTAGCACCGGATCTTGATTCTCACAATACGACTCAAACTCACGATCTGGCAGACTAGAAGGTTGGTCAGCACAAGGCAGCGAGCGCGTAGGAAATCGATGCTACGCACAGAGAATGGTGTACACCTTGCGTACGAACATCTGGCGCACTTCCATAGCCGACTCGGAGACAGTCGTCCCGTACTGAGGCACATCGTCAGCACCAGCGCAACACCAATCGCAGATGCATGTCGCGCACCTTGAAGTCATCTGGTATGTCCCCAAATGCAGGCTGCTCATAGATCGCATTGCCCGAGCTAGGCCCAGCAGCGAAACCGCGCTGCCCGCCGAGCAGCGGCTCTGCATCCTCCGTGAAGTTGGCACGCTTGGGCGAGTTCCCGGCGCTGCCGTACGACGGCGGTGGGACTGGATAGTTGCTCATGATGTCGAAACTAAGATTGGTGGTGGTGGTCGAGGACAGAGATGCGACTGCGCGCTTAGGAGGGCTATGTCTGTGTCAGGCGCGGTACGTCATCTATCACGGTGTTGTTCTCGCGCGTGCTTTGAACTTTCTAGCTTTGTCTCGAACGACCATCTTGCTTTCTCGCAAGGGCTTCTCTCGACGGGCGAAACTGTGTGCGATAATATTGGAAAGGCATACCAGCTTCTAGCTCCCATAATATACTTGATTATGTTCTCGACACGCTTAGTGCAGGCATGCGTAACTAGGCCCAGTACGAGGTTGAAGTCTGTCTTGAGCTTGGGTTGTACAAACTGGCTGTTATCTCGCGGAGCCATACGGTGGTCCAGCACTGAGGCTTCGTCGCAAAGTCCAAAGTAATGCATTGCGCTGAATATCCCATCGGTTAATGATATGTCATCGTCGACTACAAAACTGACTTCATCGGTGTATCTAGACCTTCGCCGCGCGCCATACTGCATCCCAAAGGCGGCAAATGTACAGACTGTGGCGCGCATCACTCCGCTACCAGATGGTACGCGCACCCGAGCGGCGGTCCTATGTGTAAGTACATCCAAGACATGCATGTTCCACGGTCACTAAGTAAAATGTCGTACTTAGGCGAAAAGTGCTACAGGAGAAAAATAGTCCGCTGTCCTTTCTTCTACCTACGCTTACATTGAGCTTCTGACGTTCGTTGCGAATCTCCAGGGACAAAAGGCCGTTATGTGCGGTACAAATTGTTCGAATTGTGGAGCGTCACCCTCTTCGGACGTGCAAACACTATACTATACTCACCCGAGCGGAGAGGGAATTCAGTGTACGTCAATCTACTAGAGTCAAGGTTGGGTTGAGAGTAAGATCGTGTATAGGTGGAACTTGCCATTGGCGGGAGAGGGTCCGTGTTACTTACCACTTATATTAGACCGTATGTGCGATATGTGCTGGCTGACTCTGACCGGGAATATAGACGAGGCGTAATGCGCTTACTGGCCGAGTCTGTCATGACTGTGGACGCACAAAGTCTGACCGGTGGTATCGGCGCCACACTGGTGATGATGGATCTTTCAGATGTGCAAATTGCTGCCTTCACGTTCACCTGCTGATGCTGAAGATGTTAACAGGCTCGAGGTGTTACACGCAACTACATGTCAGCATATTCTTCCCTCTGTCATGATATAGCATGGCACTGAACACATCATTGCAATCAGCGCGCAAAGGCCCGTGCAAAGGCTCGGCTGCAGGTCAATGGAGGACCGCCGGAAGTCGGGGAAGCAAGCACTGGGGAGAGCGGTCCCGGGGTGGTATGAAGTACGCAATAACTATCCGTTTCTCTTGCCTGCTAGCACTATTCGGAATCACCGTCCCTCGTACCCTCCTCACTCTCAGTGCTGCCGCAGTTTGGCCGATGCGCTTGATAGCCCTACATGATCTCTCTCTCTCTCTCTCATACCTGGGAAGCAATACACATCTGTACTTACCGGCCGAGGGATCGTCGTATGCTGATGTATCAACCTCCCACTCCTGTTTCGAATGAAAAGAGCACAATATTGCGCGTGATGCTTCTGTCGTACACACTACACCATCTACAGTATGTTGAATGCGTACTAGCTCGCGCATGTGCCGAGTTCAAACTTCGTCTCTAACCACCTCAGCTCGCTTCGCACGAACGACCTTTCAATGTGGAAACGCTGAGCGTACGAGCGCTGAACGGAAATGCTGCTCGCAAGATACGATGTGATTTCGTGACGAGGTCAAGGAGCGAAGTCGGCACACGGCCCGGAATACCGGTTCGCGGCTGATCACCGTGACCGCTTCTTCGTCTCGAACAACCATCTCGCATCCCTGAAGAATCGTCAGGATATCACCAGCCCAAACGACTACAGCTCTCAAAGAGAACTTCGGAACTATATACTACAGCTTGGCCAAGTATACGCGCTTGTGGTCTGCGAGACGCTGTGCACGCCGCCGTCTGACAGGCTCCAGCTCACAGTGTTGTCATATCTGAGTCGACCATGCTCTCCGCACGCATCCTGCAGACGCATGGGCATGCGTTTCGATGTTTTGGGAAGGACAGGGCCGTTCACATTTACTTACATGTGAACACTATCAGTGGGCTATCCCTACGAGGCTACGTCCGGCGGTCTAGCAGTACTGTTGATCCTTCTAGCCAAAGGTAACGCAACTCAAGCAAATATTCCATCAGTTCATGAATGTCGCTCAATGCTCACCTTTTTGCTGCATACAGGCCTTCACGGGCTGCTAAAGAACATCCTAAAGGCGATAAGTGCAAGAATTGCAGTTCACTTTACTCCACTGGCAAATGGTATAAGCACCCGGAGGGCGGCCCTATCTGTGAGTCCGCGTAATACTTCGCCATCATGCTACCGTAATACTGAGACTCACATACCGAAGGCCAATCATGCTACTCGTTTCGGAAAGTCCGTTGCTCCCCCTACTACGGCACTCGTCATCTTCCTAATCGCCTGAGAAACTTAGTTCGCAGAAGCTGAATCGAATGGTACGACATGCCTGGATTGTGGGCGCGGCACTACGGGCAGTAGATGGTATGGGCATCCGAGCGGCAAGGGGGCACGGTGTACGCGTATTGCTTACTTCTTCTGGAAAGAACGGGATTGATGTGCTTGAACAGGCCAGCGTTGTGTCGATCACGAAAGAGTACGCATTGAAGCATTCCATGTCCAGGCGCATATTCATACTGACGTCCAAACTTATCTGGATACCTAGATGAGACGTAACACTCTTGCTGGTCGGTTCTGTCAGGACTGCGGGTCCAAACAGACAAGCCATTGGTATTTGCATCCGAGCGGCGATGGGTCCTCTATGTGTACGCTGCGCACCACTCCCTTCAACCAATCACGAGCTGACGCCAATGCGCTCTCCCAGGTTTGCCTTGTTATATTCCGGAAAAGGGAAGCTACTAGACTATATCTTATTGCTGCATGTGTGCATGTGTCGCATTATGCTGACTCTCCTGGATACATAGCTCAGGCGCGATGCACTCGCAGGTCGCGTGTGTAAGGACTGTAGGACAACTAAAACAAGCAGATGGTTGCTGCATCCGAGTGGTGATGGGTCTTTTAGATGTACGTCATACTCCAAGTCGTCTGCCAATGGAAACTGATGGTCGAGGCGTTGACAGGCCATGCGTGCTACATGAAGGAACGGGTCAGTCCATGTTTGTTTTGTTTTGTTTTGGATGACACTGATGACACTGCCGCATGCAGCGCGCGAAATCTCGGGAACGTGCGGCAACGGCCACAGTGGAGGTCAAAGAAGCTGGACATCCCAGATTGGCGAGGCCAGTGAGTGCCGGCGGGAGTGGAGAGTATTAAAGCTTGAAGCTTGAAGCTTGAAGCCGGGTTTGAGACCGTTTCGTGCGCTTGTCAGGAGGTATTCTACACAACCAGGTGATACCTGTAATCATAACGCAGCATCGATGGGACCAGTGTAGAAGGAGCCTCTGAACTTCCTGAGACACGTGAATCTTCGCGACACCAGCTCCAACGGCTTGGGTCCCAAAGAGCCCATCAGGATATTGGGGACACATTTGTATGCCATCAGGACAAAAGAGACTTCGTGTGTGTAGGCTTGCAAGACGAGAAAGATAAGGACCCGTTGTTTGCGGGTTTGGCGGGCCGCATGTGCGGATTATGAAGTGATCATAGTCCGAGTACACTCGTCCCACCACGTCTCTTTCATATGATATCAACTCCACGTATAGAAGAACCTTATATCGGAGGGAAAGGTCAAGCTTGTACTTGATTCAGTGAATGGAGATGCGTGCTTGCAACTTGTCAAACCGCGATTTGGCGGCCTTCGCGAACAGCGGCACGGTGCGTCCCGGAATGCCCGGGCCGGCTCGCGGCGCACTTGTGAACACGCCTTCGTCTCGAACACCCATCTCGCTTCCTTCGGGAGTGACTTCGCGACTCAGTGGGGCACCATCAACCTACTACGTTATCGGTATAAACTAATGCATTGTCAGATACGGACTCTACTCTCTTAGCCTGTATGTTCCTTGCGCACGTACACGCAGTTCAACCGCATGTACGCCTTGCATCGGCTCAACGACTAGCATCGGCTCTTCTACTCAGCCAACGTGTCCGACGTGGTGCTGCCCGGAGCTCAAGCAGCAACTCTGCTGTGCCACCTCCAAGTTCAAGGTAATGATCAAGCAGAAGCTTGACCGCCTCGTCTAAACCCAACGCATAAAAATAATTCACCATCGATGTTTAGGTCTGTTCAAGCACAGCGCACTTACAGGCCACACTACACTGGTCGTAGTTGCTCTTGCGGGACTCACCTCTCCAGCAAATGGTATCGCGACTCCGAGAATGGCGGCCCTTTGTGTACGTTCATATTTGACATGACACCTTGTGTTAATCGTGGTACCATCTGTAGGTGGGATATGCTATAATCGTCGTAAAGTGTGTCCTTGCGAATGAAAGTGTGGTCCGAAGGTCTATACGCTGACATCTATCTGCAACTTCGTAGTTGAAGGAGGAAAATTCGGGCACAACTTCCTGCTTAGATTGCGGAGCTAAGACTAGTAGCCGCTGGTATACTCATCCCAGCACCAGGGCTCGCACGACTCGGAGGTGTACGTTCACTTATTTGCCTATCACAGTCAACATGCAAACAAACTCTGCTCAACTAGGCTCGCATTGTTATATACAGGCTCAGGTGAATGTCCACAGTCCTGTAGGCAGCGCACCGCTAACTCCGTATTGGAATTACTGCGATTACAGAGAACACGACACGAGCTTTTAGGCCAAACCTGCTGCGACTGTGGGACGACAAAGTCGTTTCGCTGGGTTGCAGATCCAAATCATGAGGGGTCCTTTAGATGTGCGTGTGCGCTTATTTAAGTACTTCTAGTAGCATTGACCTTTCAGCACTGACAATACAATAGGTCAAGTGTGTTATCTGCGAGAGCACGTATGCCTAATTTATCCGATAATCTCCATTTTGCGCTCATCTTGCGACGCAGTTCAAGAAGGCAGTGTTTCCCAATAGGAGCTGTGTAACGTGTGGAGTCCAAAAGACCATTCGCTGGCACAAGCACAGCAGCAGCATTGATGCATTTCAATGTGAGTCTGACCCCTGCTTTCCTTTGCGACGACGCGCACCAACTTTTTTATTATCCTGATCAGGCAAAGTATGTTGGCACCGAGAATACCAGGTAAGAGCTGAGCATATATGAACGCCCTATGTAAGTGAAGACGGATGCTGATTTGCTTGGATGAAGCGGCGCGCCAGGTCTCAAGCGAAGAAAGCGGTGAAGAAGGATCAGGCCAAGAATCTGCCTGAGGCTGGAAAGACGAACGCTACGGGGAGCAAACCGTTATGACTTTATGCGAGTCGCATCGCTGCACTCGATATTTAGCACACTGATACGGAACGAACTAGTTCCCTGTGACTTGCAGGGCTACTCATCTACCTACTTGATACCAGCATACGCCATCGGAATGACCATACATGAACCACCGACGAACAATATCCTGTCGTCATCGCCCGAGGCTCTGCATAGGTATTGCTATACCAGAGCGTGTACACCAATGTCTCTTTCACTGTGCGATGAGCTTCGTCATTCATGCAAAGACAAGAGCCGAAAATATTAGTATGCTATTCCTACAGATGTTCTACCCATCCCGAATCACTTCGTAGCCTTCAACTTCTCAACAAGGTCCGGCACGGCTTCGTAGAGATCTGCGACAAGACCTGCGTCCGCAACTTGGAAGATGGGAGCGTCGGCATCCTTGAATACACGTTATCAATCGTACTGGGAAGAAAATGATGCAAAGCATACCTTGTTGATAGCGACAATCATCTTTGAGTCCTTCATCCCGGCAAGATGTTGGATGGCACCAGAGATACCGACAGCGACGTATAGCTCCGGCGCAACAACTTTGCCCGTTTGCCCAACCTGCAAGCTGTTGTCCGCATACCCAGCATCGACCGCGGCTCTGCTGGCGCCGATCGCTGCCCCGAGCACGTCAGCCAGCGGCTCCATCGTACTCTTGAACGTCTCAGCGTTCTTCAGCGCACGTCCACCAGACACGACGCGAGACGCAGCGCCCAATTCAGGGCGGTCGCTCTTCGTCAATGAAGTCTTGATGTGTGTCGTCGGGGGATCGGACACCGACACCGGCTCGAGGACCTCCGCGGACACGTCTCCGCCGTCGAGCGCCGCGGCGAATGCAGTCCCGCGAACCGTGAAGATCTTCACTGGCAACGAAGCGGGTGCGCGCACAGTAGCGATAGCATTTCCAGCGTAGATTGGACGAGTGAAGGTGGTGCCCTCCTCGCTATGGCTGAGGGAGGTGATGTCGGGTACGTGCGGAACGTCAAGCCTAGCGGCGAGACGAGGAATGAGCGCCTTTGCGGCCGAAGAGTGAGCAGAGACAAAGTGCGTGTAGGCAGAGCCAGAGCCAAGAAGTTTCTCCAGAAGGGGCGATACAATTTCTGGTACGGGCGCGGTGTACTGATCCGAAGTCGAGTGCAAGACGGACTTGAGACCTTTTAACCTGTACTTCTGTCAACGACTGTCCAAACGTGTATATAATCTACGACCTACTTCTTCGCCTTCTCAACAATGCCGCCGACCTGGTCCGGGCCGCCAATCACCAATCCGGTAACCTCTCCGCCAAGTTCACTCGCGGCAGTCAATGCGGCAAGAGAACCGCCCTCGATAGCCCCATTGCGGTGCTCGATCAGAACCAGCACATTTGGAGAGGCAGCTGTCGCGTAGGTACGCGCAAAGCCGAGCCTTGCAGCCGAGAGAATGGCAGAGGAACGCGAGAGCATGATGGTGGTGGAAAGACAAGCACAAAATTAGAGCTGGATATTACCCCGGGTTCGGCACTTTCACGTGTGCGCGTGGCGCCGCGCCAAGTTCTCCGGCACGATCAAGTGCTCGGTGCACTCGCTTCTTGCTTTCCCCCACCATCTAACCCGCAATGTCTTTACAGGGTCTAATGTCTGGCGCGGATTGCGCCGTAGAGGTCAATCCTTTGCACCAAGTTCTCAAGCATACCGAAGGCGACCGCGGCGTACAACAAGTAAACCCACGCTTGTCTAATTCACCGTGGTCTTACTAACCAATATCGCACAGGACAGGATCGCAGGTCCTTCGGGCTCGAGGGTATGTCCGTCTGTCACCGGGCTATCTATGCACGTCTGATCTATGCGTAAAGCAATTACACCATCTGCCAACTACGTCTGCACCGGGCGCTTCGTCTCAGGATATGGCTCATGCGCGTCAGTTCTTTGAGCAGTCGGGGCCATCGTCGTCTATGCAACAGCCTATGCATATGAATGGTGATATGGCGCGTCAGTTGCAACTTATGTCTGCTGCGCGCGGGGCCGTTCCAAACTTCTCGGACGCGTGGTCTGAGATTGCTCGGCGACAGGACAGCACGACTGCTCCTCGCGCCGGCATGCCGTCTATGGCATGGGCCGGCGAGTTTGATGCATCGAATGGCCAAGCTATTGTTCCTATGGCTCAGCAGCATGAACAGCAGAACGCGCAGCCCGGTCAGTAATTCACACAATCAAGTTGTGGCGACGAGTGTCTAAGACTGTCAAAGCAGGACAGCAACAATCGCAATACATGCAACGATCGATGTACGGCAACTCTTCGTACGGGATGTACGGTGGCATGGGAATGGGCGGCATGGGCATGTCGCCACAGTACATGCAGCAACCGCAGTTCGCTTCCACGCAGGATAAGGGCAAGGGCAAACTCAAAGAGTCCGACTTCGATGCCGCGTTCGCACAGGTAGCTGCATCATTACAACCGCAACAGCAAAGCCGGATCGAGGAGGTCACGAATGAGCTCGCTGAGACGACGCTCGATGACAAGACAGAAGCTCAGGCCGGAAGCGCCTTCAAGGAGTACGCATCGTCTCTTCCCGCTTCGATTTTGGATATGTGGATGGGAGCCGGTGCTGACGCCGAGAGCAGGGTTTGGGAACAGATGCAGAACTCGGATATGCCTCCGCCGCAGGAGGACCTGGCCAAATGGGAGGCTGAGTTCAATCAGCTCATGCGTTCGGAGAACGAGGAGCCCGACTACGACTACGGTGACATGATGAAGGATATCTGGGAGCAAGGCTACAATCAGAACGCCGACCCCAGTCTCGAGCCCCAGTACGACGAGCAAGGTATTCCCGCCCTGTCGACATACGTCTTCGGTATGGCGTCCCGCGCTTCCATAAGACGCACAATGATGCTGACACCACCGTGTAGAGCAACAGAACCCGTACATGGACCCATCATCTTCACGCAGCTGCCTCGACGAAGCGAAGGGACTTCTTGCGCGTGGCGGTAGCCTGACCGAAGCCGGTCTCCTTCTTGAGGCCGCCATTCAGCGCGGCGAGCTTGGTACTGGCGGCTACGAAGCATGGATATTACTAGGCGAAACGCGCAACATGGATGAGCGCGAGGAGGCGGGCCTCCGTGCACTACGTGAGGGCACGCGTTTAGCTGAGGAAGCAGGTGCGGCAGGCGAAGGCATGATCAGCCTTGCGATCAGCTACACGAACGAAGGCTTCGACCGCGCCAGCCATGCTACGCTCTTGCGCTGGTTACGGGCGCGCTTCCCGTCGCACCCTATCCCGCAACCCACGATAGAGTCGCTGACCCAGTCGTCGTGGCACTCGCGCGATACGGTCACCGAGGCGTTGATCAACCTTGCGCGGGCGCAACATGCTGCCGGCGTAGTCGACGGAGACACCCAAGTTGCTCTTGGTGTACTCTTCTATACTGCACAAGAGTTCGACCGTGCGCGCGACTGCTTCGAGGCGGCGCTCAGTCAACGGCCGGAGGACTGGCTCCTGTGGAATCGCCTGGGTAGTAGCCTGAGCAACGGGAACAAGCCTGAGGAGAGTCTTGGCGCGTATCAGCAGGCCCTTCAGCTTCGTCCGACATACACTCGCGCGATATACAACGTCGGTGTTGCGTGCTTGAACATCGGCCAGCATAAAGAGGCCGCGGAGCACTTCTTGAGCGCGCTCACGTTGCAGGAGAGTACCGGTGATAAGAGCGAGCAGCTGCTGACTACTTTGCGACGCGCGTTTGCGCAGATGGTACGTGCTTATTGTGCTTTTGCTATCTTGACTGTATCTGATCGCCTTGCAGAACCGACCTGATCTCTCTGAAAAGGTGGTCCCCGGCGTGAGCCTGGACATCTTCCGCAAGGAAGGCTTTGACTTTTGAGATATGAGTGACTATCATCGAACTATCATCTGAAGCAGAAGTCGTGGGTAATGTACGAGTATATATGCTCTCGAAGCTTGTATACTACAATCGATCAGTATCACAATTGTACAATCGTGAATACGGCAAATGCTTGTCTCTCCCTGATCAGCACGCCGGCACGAACTTGAAGTCTGCATATTCTCGCACATAGATGCGGGAAAGGTTTCCCGCATACCAAACGCATACTTCATACAGTCTTGCACACCGACGACGTACGTAGAAGAAAAAGAAGGTAGGCACCTGATGCTATAGCACATCGACATCTGCAGGATTTGAACCTACGCGGGGAGACCCCAACAGATAGAACGGCAAGTTCGAATCTGTCGCCTTAACCACTTGGCTAAGATGCCTTAACATGTCAACACAAGCAAGCATACATATCCGTACAGAGTATATCTGTGAGACTGTGGCGTTGGTTCCCGCGACGCGATTGCAGCACGTCGCGCGCATCTCCTCGTCTGACAGCTACCCTCATTGTCATTGCATTGTCGAGACGTCACTCGCATGCGCTCACTGTGTAAAGCGCAACACGCGGGCGCGTAACAAAATAGTATCTTCGTTCACCCCTCCGCACCGCACCGGCCTATATCCTCATGGACGCCGCTACAGCCTCTGCTTCAGCCTCCGCATCCCTCCTCGAGTACTACAGAGCCCTTGACTTCGAAAAGAAACTAAATGAACATCAACGCACTGTTCTCCGTAACGTTACTTGTATCTCTGAGCTTGTCTGCGAGCGTCGCAACCATCGACGCGACGACGACCACAATGGGCCTCGCCCGCACAAGATGCTCAAGACGCCTGAGACTGAGGGCGATGTAGTTGGTGATGATGCTGCTCCCGTCGTTTCCAAGGCCGCCGAAAAACATGCCAGCGATGCACAGACGCGTGCGAACGCTTTTCTCGCCGATGCGTTGCGTGCGGATGCACAGGCCGTCTCGCTCGCCGAGCTCACTGCACTCGTCGTGAACGGCATCAGCACCGGCATCTCTACCAAGCTCCGTGATCATGCTCCTCTCGAGGATGCCGCTCTACACCGTACTCTCGTTGGTTATACGGCGCTACTAGACGACAAGAATGGTGCTGTTCCTTGGGGTCCTCTCCGCCGAGGCGCTGCCCTTATGTCAGCCGCGCCGCTCGCGGGCGAAAATCATGACCCTCAGTCACCTCTTGTCGTATTTTGCGCGCGCTCTCTTGACCTTGAACGCGATGGCGACCTAGAGCGGCGTGTGTGCAAACGAGGTGGCTGGCTTAGCGTTGATCCGTTCGGAGGCGCGCGTTGGGTTACAGAACTCGTCCAGAAGATCGAGGTACTGCGATTCGACTTGGACTACAACTTGCTCATCGCGGGAGAGGGCGGCAAGAAGCGCCAATCCGACATTCACGAGCGGCTCTTCCAAGCTTGGCTCCCCAAAGACAAGAAGGATGTCGAGGTCAAGACGTCCGAGGGCGACGCTCTGAAGAAATCTTACTGACAGTACTTCGACCATCAACGTCGCGCTCGAATTAGCCTTCACGATCTATACCAAAGCGTGAGTTTTGTTATTTGTTTCGACGTAGCTCTTTCTGACGTTGGTGTAGTTTGGCCCTGCTATCCTCCTTGACCCGTTTTGGACGGTGGATACCTGCCACCGCTCGAAGGCTTTCCCGAAACTTCTTGCGATCGTTCTCGCACGGCTCGTCGTGAATGGTCGCGTCGTGTGTGGCACGTGCCGCGGCGAATTCGCCAGTTCGCCACTTGTCCGCGGACACCTGTCATTGTCCGCAGACAACCCGTTTGCTGATGAGGGCGTATTGTTGCAAAGACCAGCTATTCCCACTATTTCCCTCAAAGCCTGTACTACCTAGCAAACTAATCTATGCTGAGATCCCATCTTATATCTACAAGATGTAGGATAAAAGTGAGGCACTAGAAACAAAAAAAACAGTAATGAACATACTGATAGGCTAACCATAGCCATGTAGGTCTGCCTGCGGGCAGAATAAGCTTACCACAGACATGCTGGACTGACCACTGTCACATGTAGAGTGGCCGCGGCCAAACCGCGGGCAAGTTGAGCTGACCGCGGACTCTGAGGTTGGCCGCGGACAAGTTGAGTTGACCGCAGACTCCAGATCTGACCGCGAACTTGTCAGATTGACCGCGGACAGGCCGAGTTGACCGCGGACAGGCCGAGTTGACTGCAGACAAGTTGAGTTGACCGCGGACAGGCCGAGTTGACCGCGGACAGGCCGAGCTGACCACGGACAAGCTAAACTGACCGCGGACAGGCTGAACTGACCGCGAGCATCCAGCAGAAAACTCGGCTTATCTGTGCTTATCTTTGTTCTTCAGTGTCACCATGCTCAGCCTTCACGATCTGAAGACTGCTCTGCTGCTGCTTGACTCAGGGGCTATGCGCCTTGAAACAGTTCAATGGGAGGTGCTCCCCAGGTTCTATCGGCTTATGCGCCGTCTTCTTCTGGAGATCAACTGCGATGGCACAGGCAGTACACCACCGACTCTGAGTTCAAATATCTATGGATTCCTCCGTAGTGCTCTTGGGCTTGATCGTCAACAGACAGACTTTCTCTGGGCCTTGTTCTTTACATCCATTCTTGGTAGTGGGCCTGAGGCACCAGTTGATGGCCTAATCGAGGATGATAACCTCTTCCGCATACATGGTCCCTCTCACTCTCTGGGTAGGTCTTGCTTGGTTCTATCTATGTAATGTCTTAGCTGATGGACGTAGGCGCAATGGTTTTTGCACCACCGTCACGTTACTGCTCTCTGAAGGATTGCCCTGGAATCAAGAACGGCAAACCTCCCAAGCTCACCGATGAGAAGCGATATGATGGTCGAGCATATACACTTCGTCGTGGCATTCTTCCCATTGTGTCCAAATCGTACTACTGCCGACGTAAGCACATTCTTCCTGTCATACACAGAGTACTGAACAGTACATAGACTGCCAGTCTGGCTACTATCCAGCATATCAAGTGCGGCACGCCTCAAGTAAGACAGCTCAGCGTGTATACTATGAGGGTGTCCCCGACTTCATCTACGTGAGCAAGCGCTCGTTTGTTGAGCGTGCACTTTGCGACTTTTTTGAGGCTCAGCTCTCAATTGGGCAGTAAGTAACCAGTTTCTTGAAGTATGTTTGTGGCTTGTGGCTCACCATTTATCAGAAACTCGGGGGAACAGACATCACGCATATATAATCAAGCTATGGCTACACCTACTTCAGCGGCATCCAATATATTCAGCTCTATCTTCGACACTAGCCTTCACCGTCCCTTGGTTCTTGACACATTCTTCATCTACGCACTATTGAAAGACAAGACATTCGTGCGGAATGAGCGCCTCATGGTTCCCAACGGAGGTTCACAAAGTGATCGCTTTTCCGGTGCACTGCTTGAGCGCAACTTGCGAATGGCCGGTACTGGACAGGAAATGTGGGCTCACGCTTGCAATCTCTGTAAGAAAGAGACTGGAGATGGCCGTACGTGCAGTTCTACCTTGAGGTGTATTATTTCTCAATTCTTTTTATCTAGGATTCATCGATGCTGTGGTAATGGACGGAGTCACAATTGGCCACCCTTGCTGTTCAGTTCCCCATTGCATGGAAGCACTCACCAATCAGCAAGATCGCTTTTGCGCGGATCATATGCCCCTATCCTCTGTTTGTGCTATCCAGGGGTGCTCTGCTGTGATATCTGGCCCGGGGTCCCTCACGTGTTCAGAGTCGAGCCATGTTGCACACGCAATGAGAGACAAGCAGCTCAATTCGTTCAGCCATCTTAAACGCCGTGCAGAGAAGGCGGAGCGGCTGAAGAAGGGCCTCTCTGCTCAACCTTCGTATGCCCAGACGGCCTTAGATAGAGCACAAGTGGATGTGGATCCTATCCCTCTAACCCCCTCCACACTTCCGGTAAGCTTCTTTAGCTGCTTGATATCACTGGTCTAATATTCTGGCAGACAGACATTGTGTCTTCTATTCATGCATTGTCTTCAGTAACAATCGAGGACGTCCCGGAGGATCCACTCCCGCCACAAAGCGACAAGCCGGAGACTGCTCTACCACTGCCACTTGAAGAAGCGAAGTTGAGAAACTTTCTCCATAGGCGGTGGACACACAATGAGCAACTCATGCTACGTCCATGTGGGGTATGCATCTCTCGGGCGTCAATGTTCACTGCAGAGTCCATGCCCGCATGCTGTGTAAGGCATCCCCAGTTCTTCAGTCAATGTTAAATCTAATCATGAAGCAGCAATTTGGCAAAGCTACATTCCCGACTCACAGATATCCGAACTGTGCACCATCATATTGGGTCTTTGATAACGCCTGCAGCCTTCGTCGTCACATTGATCATCAACACGACACCTACTTTGACGATACAGCCTTGGTCGTTGACGTGTTCCACGCATTTACCAAGCACAAGGAGAATGATGCATACTGTCAAACCCATTGCAATCCCGCCCTCTTCCCTGACCTTCACTCTGCTGGAAGCGGTTGGACCTTCAATACCTCTATATGTGAACAAATCAACCGCTGGTTCGGGAAGTTTCAGCACATTGTGCGCGAAATGTCAACTTTCAGGTACACTGTCTCAAATAGCTACTCTATCATCTGCTGACGCCTTCAAAGATACAACTTTTTCCTGGATGAGATGCTCTCTATCAATAACCGGTCTGTTGTGGCTCGCCTTGAGCAGCAAGGGCACCAGCCTCACCATTATCCCCTGGAACAGTTAAACATGTATCGCAATGCATAGGACCCATTGTACTATCACAACCCTTGGTTCACTGCAACGTCGTGTTACAAGTTACACACCTCGTAGTTCAATAAAATTGGAGTTCAGGCGTCAGTGTACCTTAACGGCCTTAAGTTCATGGCTGCGGACCATTACGCTTTGCGCATCCGTAGGTTCATCCGAATCGTGGTGCAGAAGGGTGTGTTATGCGCTACGGTAGTTCAGTTCATTGGGCATGAAGAAGTGGATCTCATCCATGAGTATCGAAAACTAGGGGTGTGCACCGTACCGTACCGGGTTCCGGCTGTAGCACCTACGGGTGCATACAGGTACGGTCAGCCCGTATTTTGGCTATGACCCGTAGATTCCAATCTTGTACGGTACGGGTGCCGGTAAGCACGGCGTAACAGCCGTACCCACGGATGTGGTGTGTGAAAGGCCTGATTTGTCTGTATTGGAGGTATAGCTGTACTGTTTGAGCATTCCTGGGCGAGAACGTACTGGATGTTGGTTGTATCGATCATTTCGGACATGAGCAGCGCAAGCGCAGTGAGCAAGCGCTGAGGTACGTCCATTCTGGAAGGTGACATGCGGCGTGTTCATATGTTTTCTGTGCAGTGCGTGCGATCCCAAACTTCCTCACATTGTGTTGATGACTCATACCATCAACGAGCGCGGTATGGACATTTGCAGCCATCTTGAGCTATGCACAGTTGCCAATATCTGTACCTGTGCCTATGGCTGTGCTGGCCGTGCCAGTACAATCGAATACGGCTCACCCCGAGCCATCTACGGTCCGGTGGCACCTCGCGGGATTCAATACGGTATGGGTATATCACCGTCACCTGTAACCGTAGACCCGTAGGCTATGGTTTGGTGTCCACCCCTATCAAAGACGACGCTGGAGCTTGCCGGGAGGTAACATGTCTCACGCAATCAACCAAACATAAGGTTGAAAAAGAACAGTAGTCAAATACAAGAATATGCATAAGTCACATTGGAACTACCCAGGACACGCTTGGACCTTCACATAGCCATTTTTCTTAGCCCATCTCCGTGAGGATGAATTTATATTATTCTGCACAAGTCTTCGGTCAGGTCCAGCACAGAGAGTTGAAATATCAGCGTACCATGACTCGGAGTCCTCCGCCTTCACCTTCGGGAAACCATCTAGTGCACGGAGGTTTGCATGGAACCGCGAAACCGCAATGGCCTTCAACCCATCAGAGCCAGGGCCAACGAGCTGCTGGACTGGATCGGACTGGTAGAAGGTCTCATCCGAAAGAGCTCGTCCGACCTGGAGAAGGTCCTGCATGTACGTATGGCCGGAATTTGCCACCAGCTCCATGGTAGCCCGGGGATAAGGCTTACCCCCAGGTGTCGATTGGGTTTGGATGCCATACAACTTCCGTGCATGACGCGCCAGAACATATGGAGATGCAGCGGACGTCCTAGCTGTGCGTATCTGCTGTATGAGAGCATCTTGACCGTGACGTTTGAGGATATCAGCTGCAGCAGTGATGTGATGGTCCTTGTACTCGTTCCTGCCGCGAGCCTGGCGGGTGACGATGCTAACATAGTCAAGAAGCTGGTCTGGCTCCTATTGATAAATTAGAGGTGTGAGACATTATACGAATGAAGGTGATACACACTATAGGTTCCGGTGCTGGCGTGCTCTCTACAGTAGCCGGTACTTGAGATGGAGAGCCATGGACTGCAGGGGGAAGAGCTGGAGTGGTGGGCGGCCCATTGGTGGGTGGAGGCAGAGGAGCATGTGGAAGACAGTGAATAACTGTGCGCCAGGTACTCCACTCAGTAGTCTTGGATACTGGAATATACCGGGCGGACTCGGGCTGGAAGGAGGCATCACTGCCGTCGTACGCGATAGACTGAATGATGGGAGTTGGGCCGGGGACAATTTCTCCAAAGAGGATGCGCACAGGAACATGCGGCAGCTCATAGAAAAGCCCAAATGTGATATCTGTTGAAAAATTGAGAATAAGTCAATGAAAACAATGTAAAGGCGCACCCGATGGCAGCCCAATCTCTCCAGCGCTCAACTTGCTATGCACTACCTCACGTATCTCACTTGCAAGTACCCCGTACATGCCCCATCCAGGAGCATTCCAGACGGTGATACCAACTTTCAGCGTCTCAACGGGCAGCGCCGCCGGTGTAAGGACCACAAGAATCAAATAATTTGGTTCTAACAGCCTTTCAGAACAACAGAAAGATGACAGCAAAGAATGCTGGACATACCTTCCATCCGGATACGAGTACTGGCTGGTGCTAGGTTCGATAGACTGGGATCAATCGCGAGAGATGCCACCGATGACGCAGGTGGGGGCACAGACGGGGTTGAAGGCACAGATGGGATTGGTGGCACAGACGGGATTGGCGGCACAGACTGTGTAGCCAGAGAAAGCTGTGCAGGTAGTACAGACTGGGCTGGATGTATAAGTCCAGTGGCAAGCTCTTCTCCATCTGTCCGGCCATGAGACAAAAACAGAATATCTGAAAGCTCATGTGTGCGCACCGTCTTTCATGCTCGCGTCATCATCACTCTCAATGTCCGTGAGCTGAGCAGTAGAGTCTTCCACCACTATCTGCTTATTATCCACCGCAGTGACAAGTGCTTTCTCGATAGAGCTTCGGATCTCCGGTGATTTCATGCTGATTAAGTCCCAATCAAGATCCTTGAGCACACGACTGAGATCCTTCGCCATGGACTTAGTCCACAGGTCGCGACGTGTCAAATTTGAAGGTAGTGCAATTAGACCGGCTGCACCCAGTAGCGCCTGATATTTTTGTCAGAAAATGAGCAATCGATGCCTTTGACAAATCATGTACCTGAAGGCCAGGTCCATTCGCGGTCTTGAGGCTACTGACATGAGCACAGCAACCTAGTGTAAGAATGGCAGGCCCCTTACAATGCAATAATCATATCGGGCTGTTTGTGGGACAGTAAAAAGCTTAGCGTGGAAGTAAGAAGCAAGATGCATCAAAGATCGAAGCAGACGTCAGATCCCAACTTCTGCTCATGTGACCAGACAAGCAAGGACCAACAGCTGTCAACAATAGACATTGTTTACGATGTGGTCTCAAGAAAATCATAAATATATATATGCACTATGGAACCGCCGACTTCTTTGCTTTGTTCCTAGTCTTGGGCTTGAGAAACCGTTTACGAATAATGTCCCACTCCCCACCCTCTACGCGACCTTTCCCTATGCTCTCCCTGAGTGACTGTGCCCCATCGTTATCGTTTCGGGCAGAACGATAAGCCCCGTAGTGCTCGGAGAATGTTGATGGCTTGAAATCGGAGTCTGGGCACTTCAGAATAGCAGAGAAGGCAGCTTTCTGAGTTGTCTTTTGAAGTGTCTGGTGTTCCTCAATAGCGCGCAAAAACCGATCCATGTCGCAAGAGTACCGGAAGGGAAAGCGCCCAGGAGGTGCGTCCACAAAAGACTCCTTCGTCCCGTGTGCCACTTGGGAAGATGATACTGCTGCTGGTGATTTTGAATCCTGGCGCTGACGTATAAGCCCACTGAGCTGGCTACTATGTTATGCTTGAGCACTTCATTGCGAAGTAATGGTCATGAGTCAGCTTACGCAGAACTGCCTCTGAATTGGAGAGAGTTGTATGGGAGATCCGGAGAAGGGCTTCCATCAATGTGGGCATCAGGTATATTTCCCTCTGTAAGCGGCCTACAGCGGTGTTAGGTTTGCTTTGAGGCTGACATATAAATGAGCACTCACTCCGGAGATGATGTGCGGAAAGATGCTGCTGAGGATGGGGGCCGAGAGATTGGAGGAGAGCTTGGGTAGCGCTCGTCCTCAGGATCAGAACTCAAGTCGAAAAAGTCGTCAGCTGCCACCAGTAACTCTGGAGACGTTGAACGAGATAGCTGGTAGCTGGTAGTCCTACTGCGAGACTGATAGAAGGATGATGTATCCCAACGGCGTACTTGCTTAGTAGGAGAGTGATTGTTCGTCCGTCCGGGCGGATGGCTGATGTGATGTGGACGTGGTAAGCATCTATGACGCAATGAGAATATAAAGATGTTACCTGCTCTCTGTACTACTAATGGACAATGCGCGCTTCTTGCCACTGGCAGAAGATACAGATGCCACCCGGCGGCCCAGGGACTGCTCAGGCAGTAGACTACTACTAGAGTAGCTAGGCCGCTGAGCGTTCTGGGGCGCCAGCAATTCAACTGGAAACTCTTCGAGACAACCATCATCAGAGACGCCCATAGACCTCATATAGAAGATGTCATTAGCCCTGGCAGAGAGGGGTCCCATACGCACAGCCCAACGCTTGTCTGGTGCATTGTAGTGCCAGAAGGAGGTTGAGCAATTCTTAGCGCCAACTATGTCGACAATGACAGGAAAGTCGGATGGGTGGAATAAGTGTCGCTCGGGTAGTGGTAGGCCCTCAAATGGTAGTGGTGCTTTGTAGTTCTAACAATGGTGTCAGCAGAATAATCAAGCACCCAATACCACGGAAAGCCACCTCGGTATACCAGAATATTTTGAACTCTTTTTTGACAGCCCGTTCATAAGCAGCTTGGCGTGCCGTTTCTCGGTGTCCAGCTTGAGCTGCAACCTCATTATACGCAAGCAGCTCCCGGTAAACAGGGCTGATGTTCTTGGCAAAATCTGTCCGAAGTACGGGCTGGGTGGGAGAAGGAGAGAGCAATTGAGGTGGTGGAGGCGATATGATGGAAGGGGTACGCTCTCCGCGGTCATTCACAGAGTGAGGGATGGTAGGATTTGCTCGAGATTCCAGAGTGGCCAGAGCTCCATGACCGTCACAGATATACTAAATGGGTCAGTGAGAAAAGGTACAGTCATTGGACTGAAGAAGACGCACCCTCCCAGACGAATCTTGCTGGCGCTTCTCACAGCATTTTCTGCACAAGCCACAGCTACGATGGGGTCTCTTGCTTGTGCAGGTAGTCACAGCACATTTCTTTCCACCAGTTGAAGAAGTAGATGGTCCAGTAGTACGGTCTGGGCCAGTGCCTGTGCCAGCCATGCTGTTGGATGTGGGTGCCTCTGGCAGCCAGTGAAAGTATATGCAAGCGCGCTTGCTCTGATCTGGCTCCTGCAGGTCGTTTCCTTCGCACTATTATCATCACAAGTCAGTGGGTTATCCGAATGGATGAGCAGTTAGGGTCATACCCGCACATATTGGCGTCCCGTATTCTGAGGAGTAAAGTGCCCTGTGCAATAGACAGGACGTAAAACTTTGCGGATGTGACACTGAGGACAGTCTTCGTCACTGAGGTACGAGCTTTTTGCTCCGCGAGGTGGCATAGTAGAGCAATGATGTACAATGGCAAGTGCCAGCACATTGACATGCTTTCACCGCATAGCACATGTCCGCGGACAAACCACGGCACTCTGCGGACAAAACCAGACCGGTCACAGCCTGGTAGATCTGTTACTACACCACTGCGAGTATGGTGGTAGATGTTCGTGACAGCCAAGCTCAAAAGCAGAGTCTCGAGACTCGAACTGCGGCTTGCGCTGGAAGTTGAACCATAAGCTAGTTGAGGCAGTACCGCAATGCCAACAAAGTGACTATTACAGAAGCTGTCCTAGGTGCCAGTTCAGTACAGCTGTCCTAGATGCACTGGGGCAGTCATGAGGAAGGTGGTGGTCTACACACAGAAGGCCGTGTGATCTCCAAGCACAGTCCACAGGCTTCCTTGATCTGGCGCCTATCAATGAATTCATTGAAGATGCAAGTTGGACGATGTCATGCGTCCACCACTGCCTGTCATGATACGTTCCTAGTAGATAAGATCGGAAGATCTTATCTCCTAATGTCCTGTATCCCAGTTCAGAAGAGTGAACTTGGGGCCTGCCACCATATCGCTCATAGAAGAGCTGGTCTTGGCACTCTAGCGAAGGCCGTCGACTCGCGACGGCGTGCATTCCCAGCCGCAGGCTTACTAGTCCTTCGGCACCCTTATTTAACGGGAATGCACCCAGATCATGTGCAGTAGGGCTTGGTCTATCAAGATTGACCGCAATGCGCTCAAGTTGGGCACCTATGGGCACCCTGGCTCTCGAATCATGCGAGAGCCCTCTTATATACACGATGGACTCCGTGTTTCAGCTAGCCGAGGTTTGCGATCTCGCTACTCGATTGCCTCGGCTCTCAAGCTGAAACATGCTTCGATCCCCTGAAGCACACACTACCATTGATGCAGCATAAATCTTTTAAAGATGATACGGTAGATGTAGTTTAAAGTATAAATTCATACAGTAAATACAGGTGGAATGAATGGACAGTGTTCGTGGAGTTAATACAGAAAGGCCAGCACTGGTGGTCATACCTCAAAATCTCATGTCGGGACCCAAATAGCGGTGCATTCCTACGTGGAATCGAGCGAGGAATATGAGTATGTCATTCATATTGCAGGCGCTCCAAAACTGCGAAAGATATCGGTGATTTTCCGCGAAGGGGATACGGAAAAGCCGATACTGACGGGCGTACTTCAAAACTTCACGGCGGAGCACAAACAACGGTACTGTCCGATGCGAAATCGCGCGAGGAAGGCGGGTATGTTATCTATATCGCGAACGCTGCAGAACTGCAAAGGATATAGGTGATTTTCCGAGGAACCGATACAGGAAGGCCGGGACTGGCGGGCGTACCTAAAAACTTCACGGCGGAGCACAAACAACGGTACTGTCCGATGCGGAATCGCACGAGGAACGCGGGTATGCCATCCATATCGCGAACGCTGCAGAACTGCAAAAGATATAGGTGATTTTCCGAGGAACCGATACAGGAAGGCCGGGACTGGCGGGCGTACCTAAAAACTTCACGGCGGAGCACAAACAACGGTACTGTCCGATGCGAAGTCGAGAGAGGAAGACGGGTATGTTATCTATATCGCGAACGCTGTAGAAATGCAAAAGATATTGGCACTTTTCTGTGGAACTGATTCAGGAAGGCCGAAAGGCGTACCTAAAAACCTGAAGTCTGAACCCAAATAGTGGCGCCTTCCTATGCAGAATCGAGCGAGGAATACAGCTATGCCATCCATATTGCGGTCGCTCCAGAGCTGCGGAAGGTATTGGTGATTTTCTGCATTGGTTGAGGCATGATGGTGGGTCGAAGGAAAGCACACGAGGTAGGCGACACGAGACGCGTGAACGCATCGTTCTCAGTCTACACTACCATCAGGTGAGACGGACAGATACGGTATTCGATCCCTCTCTCACACACAGCCGTCACAATCAAAGGTAATTGAAACACTATCACATTGGGAGAAGAATCTAACCCTCGGTCTTGACTTTCACGTCAAGTAAAACATGCGTCGCCGCTTGTTCGACGGCATCGGGGTCACGGTCGACTTTGCTGGGTATCTTGTCGACCAGGTCCCATGGATCGGACGTGTCAGCAGGCTTCTGTTCGTTCTCCTGGGGGTGAAGTTAGCTTCGACGTGCATGGTTGGGAGGACTTAAATCAGTATTACCTCTATTGCCATCTGCATGGTATCAAGGATAGTTGCGATGCGCTTTGAGGCATCCGCCTGTGATCCGCCTGCACAGTATTTGCAAAGGCATGTGCCCTGCTGCATCTGCTGCAGCCAGCGAGCATGCAGGACAAACTCCGGTACTGTGCGGAATACAGCACCAGACGCTGAACCTAGGAATTTGGGCCAGGGTGAGCTGCGATCGAAATGTGCCACGGATATATACGCACCAACCAGGTATGGTTCGTATCGAGGCTTTGTTCCAGTAATGTGCCAGTAGAACATGTAGTCAGCGGGGAAAGACTCGAACACCGTGTTTGCTGTGACAGGTAAAACATCAGTCGACGGCGGAGTAGAAAATTGCTCAACACGCACCGTCTTGGCCTTCGAGAGCACTAAGGTAGTTTCCGAGCCTATGAGTCCAATCGCGGTAAGCCTGCTCAGCCGGGGAGATAGGTTTATAGTAGTCCCATGCTCCACTCCTTTTGCGGTAGGGAGTGGTCTTAAACGAGCGTGTTGGGGCTATACCATCTGACGAGAGAAACTTCACGGGAACGGCAGACTGGGGTGTCCCGAAAAGTTTAAGAGAGTGCGTGGCGGCCTTGCGCTTGGGAGGCATGATGGTAGGAGACAAGAATATTGACAAATTGCTGGCTTAAATGAACATCACTCTCGGAGATGAAAACCATGCTCACGGCGGAAACATGTGGGTATGCACTCAACATGAGGCTGTTGATGGCGCTTGCTTCTTGACCGCCACATCATAACTTTCCTTCAGTGCTCTCGTAACTTGCGCCTGCTTGAGGACTTGACTCTACATTTGCTCCTTCTTTCTGTATACTGTGTCATGGGCAAGCGAAAGTGCCGATCAGAAGCAAAGCAGGCAGAGAGAGATGCAGAGTACCAGGAGCAACACGGTAAAAAGCTCAAGAATCGACGTCTTGTGCGTGAGGCAGCTACAGGTGTGTGTTGTTGTGATGAAACAATTTAACACTTATTTACTAACACTATATCAGAGCATGTTGTTGCAAAGGAGTTTGATGATGTGTACCGTGTCGAGAACCGCCCATTTGCCTTCTCTCAGAAGGAGGTTGTCGAGATTGCACACTCAAAGTGGGAATGTGATCCCGCTCGCATTCCTGTTGACACGCTCGCGGATTCTTTCATCATGTTCAATCCCAACGATCCGACGGAACCTTTGACTGCCCGATTTGTGGACGTTGTACGAAAGGGCGATGCGGCAAAGCTCATCGCAGCTTATTCTGAGCTTGTGACACCTGTCGATGGCATGCGCGGCAAGTACCAAGGTGTTCCAAAGCACTCGAAGAAATGCAAGAAGGCGGACAAGAACCGGGCCTCTGACGGCAACGACGCTTATCACCTCGGCACTTGGGAGACCACCTCCAGTGAGCCTCGCATCACGGCAGAGTCGAAGGCACCACTCCAGAACTCGGTTCAGACGCGCAAGATCGACAATTTCTTGTACCATGTCAAGAAATATGCTCTTCCTCAGATACAGGCTGTAATCAAGCGTTACTTCCCAGCGCAGTGGGAGTGGAGACAGATGTACGTACTATGTGACCTCGTGTATAAAGCTGTACTCATCTATCTTAGCTGCACTGACCGTGCTAGGGGGAGGTTGGCCCAGGCCTTTCAGGACCGTCCTTGTCTGGATCTCGGTGATGGGTTCCATGCTATTGCTGTCAAGAAAGGTAGCAGTAATAAGCTTCATATCGACATGTTCGATGGGCTCATGGCATGGTTAATTGTTCTCGGCCTGTGGGATGAGGGCGGGTATCTTGTAATTCCACAGCTTGGCACAAAGTTCCGCATACCACCTCGCTCTGCATTTGGTTTCCTAGCCACCCGTCTTGCTCACTTTGCTACACCACCTACTGAAGGCGACCGTGTTGTGATTACCTGCTACACAGACTGTTTCCTTCTCAACCACGCTTGTGAGGCCCTTGGTGTTTCTGCTCCTTTGTAATTATCCATACAAAAATCATTTTCCTTTTTCGGATGGAATTACTGGGATACTAGGGTCTATCGGCACCAGAAAGACTTAAGTTGAGCCGTCCGTGGTCAATGTGACTTGACTGCTGTTGACCGCGGTCGATACGATTTGTCCGTGGCCAGCACGACCTATCCGCGGTCAATGTGGATTGTCCACGGTCAATCCGGCTTGTCCGCGGTCAATATGACCTGTCCGCGGTCGACATAATCAGTCCGCGGCCAGAACGAGCTCTCTGCGGTCAATATAACCTGTCCGCGGTCAATATAACCTGTCCGCGGTCAATACGGCTGGTCCGCGGTCAATACGGCTTGTCCGCGGTCAATACGGCTTGTCCGTGATCTGCAATGGGTTGTCTGTGAACACCCGTGGTAAGGACGCGGCTCGAAGCTTGACCGCGGTCAGGCCGTGGCGAACTGGCGAACTGGCGAATTCGCCAGCTCACGTAATCCACGCGGCGCGACCGTTCTCGGCTCGTCGACGATCGCGATGAAGACAACCACCATGTCGGTCTTTCCTCGCGCAACGACGACACAGTGTCCACGTCATGCGCTCTAGCCGAATACATACCTTGGAGGGCCGACGCTCAAGCAGTATGTCACCAAGTTTCTTCGCGACCAGCGACATTTGCCCGTAAAGAGATCGAGGAGCAGGTGGCAGGTGAAGAATGAGATGTCCGCCTGAGTGGTGCTGCCCTAATTGGGTATCAGCGGGTTCGATGGTGTACTATGCACAGACGTAGACACATTGTTATCTTTCGGTCATTCTACCACAGACATTGTACGGCCGAGATGCGTTGACGATGCGTGTACGGGTGAACATCTTGGTGAAGCAGAACTCGCCCCGTACACGTATGCACGACGGTGCCTCTGACACCCGGAACCGACTCGAGCTCAGATCATGAACATAGTGTCCATCACTCCCGAGTCTTGTGCAGCGGCACAGCCTAAAAAACGTTATATGCGCTCATGTGCTCCCATGGGACCGCGATTGCATCAGGCGCGCGCGCAGCCCTGGTGTCCTTGGATCTGACCACTATCTACTAGGTACCCTCTACAATAAATATATATTGTGTGACCTGCCGCCGACGAACCGAACGCGCCGACGCTACCGACACCAACTGGTGAGTGCGTCGGGCGCGTCGGTTGCGTGTCGGCAGTTTTACCAAAATGCTTCTTGGGCCTCCCTTCTAGGGCCTACCCTGGGCTCAATAGTACGTATATTGGGCCGGTTCGTTTTGTGAGTATGGTCTAAATACATAGAGGTACGTCTTCCGCGCCTCAAAAGGCGCGCGCCATGCGGTGCTCGGGCAGTGCAGGGGATGTGCTGGCACCTGCTCCAGGTGCACATCCGGGTCTGGCCCTATGCATGGGCTTTTTCGATTGTCGTTTGTATGTTCTGGGGGATTCTTTGTACTTCGAAACCACTGGTAATTTAATTTTGAATTTACGGTACGTAGTATCCAGCCCGTAATTAGCAGTACCGCTTTGGGCTTCCCTTTTGGGAAGCACCTGTACTTTTGCTCAATTGGGCTGATATTTGGTATTGTCTGAGACAAATTCTGACGAAGAGTACGGGTATGCCATTCGCGTCGCGATCCGATTCGATCCGGGGCCGCCAGAGCGAGATATCTGGTGCACTCACCAGCTCCAGGGGTACATCCAGATTGGGCGGCTTCTAGCTGATGGATCTTGGTGCGTTCACGTGGCTGGGGGCGTTGAAGTACGCTGGATTTGAATCTGATTTTACCTTGATTATACGGTACGTATTGGGGCGGTACTGGCCTGTCTGATGGGGATTGCCATTTTGGGCGGCCCGAATATATCTCATCTTTTCAGAAACATATACATATGAGCAGAAGCGTATTCTCAACGCGAGTACGATGGTATGCTCCAATTTACGACCCGAAAGGTATTGATACCGCAGTGACCCATTTACTGCCGGTGAATCCATCACAGTGTGCTCGAACTCGCCTCGGAACTCGCCTTGACGAATCTATGCCTCTGATTCTCCTCAGCGCAAAACTCCTATGCGGCGGAGTAGTTGTATACAGTGATCTTCCGAAGTATCTAAGATCGTCAATCACAGACGATCGTCGGTCAATCTATCTGAACTATGTCTTCTCCTTGACTGTCCTGTATCGCTGCATACTGCTGGAATGCGAATAGTAGTCACCCCTCGTCTTTCCGTATTAAGAACAACACGCACATCATTCGAGATGCCTCGCCGGCTTTCGGATCTGCTGGCGACGGGCTATGCAGCGACGATCTTCCTAAGGACGGGCGAGAACAACTTAAACCTAACACGATTCGGTCGAGGGCACTTTTGTTCGAAGTGGCACCGTGGGTGCAGGCGCCAAACATGGATCATGTCCTTGTTGACTACGCGCTCTTGTTCGCGCCGAGGTTTGGCCGAGGTATATCTAGCGTGCGCGAGGCTCTTGAGATGCATCATAACCTCCTCGCCACCGACTCACGCAATGAACGCCGGCCCTTCATTCAGTCCTTCAGGCCATGAGGAACCTCTACCCTCACACGCATCTCCTCTCCCCCGATACACAGATTATGCTTCCACACGTCGCTCAAACTCCTCTTCGCCGAGCACGAGGCCGCAGTCTCCAGACAACTACTGCATAGAGCATATTATCGCAGGGGTTTCTTCCAGCCCCGCAAGTCATCACTGGCAACACGCCGTACACTTTCATACAACACCTTCGGCCAGACTCATAGATCACGCATCTACGCAGCGCTCGGCATCGTATTCACCATTGTCATCAGCAATGTTCATTTTCAACGTGACGCTGCTAGCCCTACGCGCGAACGACCCCCGCGCCCGCCCTCGCGTCTGCATCCTCTCAGCAGGCGCCATAGGCTAAGGGACTACCCTTCTCCCGTTCGCCCAGGCTCGTCTTTCCGGCGTACAGAGCCGCCGGTCTTGGGAAAGGTGCAGAGCATGGGCAGAGCATTTAACCATTCAGGCCATTCCGAATCTGAAACAGCCTTGCCATCTCATGCGCCTCCTGCTCGACATACTGGTCATAACTCCTCGGATCGCTCAGACTCTTCAAGCTCGTCGCCGTTGAGCCCAAGCTTCCATACGGTGCCCTCAAATCACGCGTATCTCCGGCGTTCGCCGTCCACCCCTGCATCCTCAACTTCTTCTCCTCATCTAGACCAGTCGCAACTCGAACATATCATCAACGAGGTGGTCTCTCGACTACAGCCAGCAGTCCAGGTCGCAGCTTCCATAAGCTCGCCTGGTCCCGTTCAACTTACCCACTAACATACGCCACAGAACCCTGTACCCTTACTGCTGCCTACAAGGACTCGTGTCAGGTCTTTGGTTTGGCCGACATTGCGGGAAGACACGAGGCTCACTGCAAATTGACGTGGGAAGACGCACAGCAGCACTGCGCCAAACTGCGCTACTGAAACAACCGACAGGAATTCGTCTTTTACCCAGGAGATCCTAGCCTAGAAACCCTCGTCGAGAGTCCCGGGGTTGAATATCGTCGTACACAAAAGTGCTAATTCATATTGTAGATTTCCCAAAAAGCACCGAAACCGAGTGCGTATTGTTGGCCCTAAAACATGTACAGCAAAAGGAAGTCACAAAGAACTGAGATAGTGGCTTCGGAAGGGTGAAGATGTCTAGTACATACCGACACAGGTTTGAGCTGCCTCAGTACTACCTGTGTTGGACTCGTTGTGAATGCCGCAAGGGTTGCGCAAGGGTGCGTAGTGTAAAGCAATGAGTGCCTGTGTCCCTGCGCTGCCCGTAACCCTCTGCCTATCTCATGCTACGACCCTCGTCCTTGAGCCGGTCGTGTGGCACCGAATGCCTCCCGGAGACATCAGGTATGGGTGAGACTCGAGACTGTCGCGGAACGAAAGATTCATGATTCATATGATGCCGACGGCTTGGGGGACAGTACAACGGCAGTGTGGGTAGACGAGCCGAAGGCCTCAAGGCGACTCCGGTAAGATGCTTGAGCGAGAGTAGTGCTAAGCTTTGTCGGATAATATCACGTCGCCGAGCTGAGCAACTCACCTCGCGATCGGCAAGATTCAGTTGTAGTTGACTAGCGAGAATGCCACCAGGGGTGTTCAGAGATGCAAACGGCGAAGAAGGCGGCCGCTTAGCGCAGCCTGTGAAACAGCAGCACTATACTGTGTCAGTCCGGACATGTGCCGATGTAGGACGGACGTTGAATCGTGTTTATCAGCCTCGCACGATGCACTGGCCGTGGAAGCTTGGATTGAGGTGCAGGTACAGCGTGTCTTGCGGGTGTCTTCCACACTGGCAGACGCGCGCGGCGTGCGACCCGCGGGAGTCAAAGCAGAGATCAGGCGCGCGACAGGCTTTGACTTCCAACGCCCACGAGCCCATCGCGCAACACACATAATGCCCATAGTCGTATTGGGCCCCTACTTAGCGACATGCTGAGCTACCCATCAAGAGTGGGGTATGCGCACGCCAATCGGTCGGTTTCATTCATGTATAATGATACCGGCTTCTATGACACGTAGGAATGCCTGTATGCGCATTGCACTTCGCCATGCCCATCTCGGTACTATGCAACGTCCTATTCGCATCCTCCATCGGATCGTCGGCTCCTTACACTCAGCAGGGAAGTGTTATTGCGCAAGGCGTTGATCTGTTGAGGATAGCACCTCGCAGCCGCGGTCAACACAGCGTCTAGCTCTGATATATGTAGCGCTGTCTCCACATTTTGATCTTACATTACCAACCTCCCCAACTGTGCGATGACTTCTTTGTCCTCCTGTACTACGCAACATGATTTTGAGCTCCAGCTACCTACGGTGCGATCTCCCTCGATAGATGATCATAGCGTCCATGATGGCTCCGGTATGTTCGAGGGTTTGTTCTGCCCACTGCTAGCTCAATGTGTATGCAGAAGACATGGGCGATAGGATGAAATCATTGGGATGGCTTTCTGCGCAACAATTTATCGGTCTTCATGATTGTGCTGGTGATGGAGGTATGTACTCTCAGATAGCGTCTTCACGGTTGCGTGACTGTTCACGGATTCTCTTGGAGCAGACACTCATCGCGTAGGTGTACTCGAGCCGACGCCAAATCGCTCTCCTGCATCGAGTTCTACCGCTGTGTCCTGTTCTCAGGCTGTAATGCTGGTCGGAGATGGTTCGCACAAATTCGGTGTCTTGCCAGTTCACAATACACCGACAAAACGGACGCCGCGCGAGTTGCAAGAGTCCAATCCGTTAGTCGCGCCTCGCAAGATCGAGCAAATAATCATGTGCGTTGACCCAGAACTAAGAAGCGGTCCCGTTATATTCTGACGATCTGTAGATCCAGCAAGCACGAGCCGTACAACATCCCTGCGTTCAATACGCTCGACTTCCCCCAGTTCAGTCATGCGTTCACAGAATCCTATGCGCGGTATCTAACATGTTTCTAGCCGAGTCTGTCCGCCTGAACACATCCAGGCGAATCCTGAGAAGCGCGGCGGCTGGCGAAGTGCGTTGCACCCAGACGGGTCCTTGTATTTCCACAAGACATCCCAGAGCGAATTCGGGTCCTTCGTAAGGCTTCTGCGCTCGATCTGCATGAGCGTGTTATCTGATCACCGGCACGCAGAACATGATCACGGAGGCGTATCTCTACGGAGAAGGCATACTACATGAAGTGAACTTGTTTACTGAATACATGTGGCAGCATATGCTTCCCGCACGAGACAAGTTTGCTAACAGGGGCTTTGAGCTCGTGATGAATGTCAAAGTTGATCCTGATACGGACAGCATAGTTTGGAGGTACGGTGAAAGAACCTGTCCGGCATTTGCAGATCTGACGTGAGACGACCGTAGCTATTACTTCATCGACCATATCCAGTGCATGCCATTCTGGATGCGAGACTACAACCCCGGTGTACATATGCGCACTACAGAAGAGCTGGGCGCATCCTCCCCTGACCATCTTCGTCCGTCGGCGTCCATGAGCTGTGCTTGATACTTCTGACTTCGCTCTCCCAGGTCATCTGCTGAAAGCTATGTATTGGTGAGCACCAATCACAAATACACAGCCCGATACTCAACAGCTACAAAGGGATCACTGTGCACTTTACCCTGGTCATAGTGGCGGCGCGCGCACACTTCCGAATGACGCCCATGCGAAGCTGATCACAGATCTAGCCCGGTGCGCCGCAGGTAATAGTATTGGCTTGTCATCAGTGAAGACTAGGGCTGATCTTCGAGAGCTGCAGAGTCCATTATTGCGCCAATCCGGTACACGGCACCGTATACTGCGGAGGAAGCTGTCAGGCTACACGAGCAGCTAGAATTTCTCCGAAAGTGTAAGTTTCTTGTATCTTTCTCGTCCAGCATCGCTCATACCACCGCTTTTGCAGATTGTGAGGTCGATCCGGGACCTTACATTGAGATTGCAGGTGAGGACCAGGTTTGCCCTTATGTATGAAGTATGGTCTATGCTGATGGCTGGACTATGACAGGGCGAACCATCAGCTCTATTGGTGAGCTCCGGGTCGTCGATTATTAGCGCTCTCGCTGACATCCATCCTAGAACGATGGCGCTACAATTTTCTACACGGTACTCAAGTGATACGGCGGTTTCGCGGACAAACAGTTCTCCCCCTTCGACCTCCCTCCGCTCTGTACCGAGTCTTGGCACCCGCGTTCTTTTACGCTCCGTTCTCCCACCTGTACGAGTGCAGGAGTGTCTACTTGGACGGAGTTCTAGCGAACGACGTTGAATGGACGACATACGTGATGAAGCTCTTGAAGGAGTGGCAGGAGTTCGTGCTCTATGTATGTACCTTTCCTTATCTCGCCGCTTACATCTTCTCAATCAATGACAGGCCACCATATTACTGAATGCCAACCTCGCCTTCCTCGAAGCTCCGAATCTGTTCGGGACGTCAACGAGCGACTCAAGTTCGGTCTCGATGGACGCGGTAGCCGGCTCATACCAGCCGGTATCTCCCGGAGCTATTCTGAGCTTCTGCTCCATGTTGGCCAGTTTCGGGAGCATGATGACAGGTCTACTGCTGATTCGCATGCACCGGGGCGAAGAGATAGTGGACAACCCTCGTTCGGTAAGATTTCCTCAACTTCTCCGGTCGGTGTACCCATTGATTCGAGGAACAGAACAAAGCCGTGTTTATAGAAAAATGCAGGTCCGCGCGCTTCGAGTTCGAGCCCTTGTCTATTCTTTATAGCCTGCCGTTTGTACTCTTGATGTGGTCGTGAGTTTCCGAACTTCCCAGATATAATGGTAGTATAAGGCTTACTCTGACCGTGATCACAATCCAGTCTATTGCTGTTTCTATGCTCATTCATCGCCTACACATACTCCAGCTCTTCTTGGCCGGCACGCGCATCAACAATCGCGGGGCTCATCGGCATCGCGGTTCTGGCAATTTGGGCAAGTCGCAGTCGTGCCTCGTCGCCCAAAGCGCATGCTCACCCAATATCCGCAGTGCATCCGAATTGGGTGGGGTTCTTCCCTCAGTCGCGACTTCTTCCGCGATAGGAAACACTCGAAATATGTATCTGCTGACACGATGCGCCTGGTGCTTTGGTTTGCGCCGGCGACACGGCTATCAGCTGCGCTCAACTATCTCAGGTCCAGGAGAGCAAGCAAGCATACAACGACCGTCTGACGTAGATGTTGGATCTGAGTAGAAGTAGGGGAGGGTGAGGGTGAGGGTGAGGATGAGGAGAATGTGAGGTGGGATGAGCAGGTTGAGGAGCAGTTGGGTTGATCTCCTACTGGTTGAGTATTGTATCCTGTCTCTCCCATCCCCTTTATCTAACTGGCTTTGCTCTTGATCTGTACCCTTTCCTCAAAGTCTCTTATTTTCTGACCTCATATGATCGCTGTGTACACTGGGACAAAGTGGCGTAGTACATATCAGGCCGCACTCCTCGGTCGCCCTTCTCATCTGCATTGCATATTATTTCATGGCTGAGCGAGAGTAGTACAGCAGCGTGCAAAGTGGCTATGGTGGTGGTGGTAGTGAGCAGAAGACCGCATGCGCCTCATGCCGTGCGCACGGGCCGCGGGCGATTTGTTTCTGGGAGCCATCCTCAAGCCATCCTGAGCTAGAACTACCACGAAGCGTTGGCTTCGAAGTTCACTCACGCACGACAACTCATCTTCACTTGTGACACTCATCGTTACTCTCCTCTAATCACGACAGTCGCGCGCTTGAACGCTGGAGCGTCCATCCAGCGGCAAGTCGACGCCGATGAGGCCGAGGAATAGTGGCGTCTGGAGGATGAGATCCGTGCTTCGAGGTTGGCGAGGAAGAGGAGGTTGGATCCAGGAGCGCGACGCCTGCTATTGCTGATGAACCGATAGGTATGTACATTTACGAGGTGTTTGGTACGATGGTTCAATTATTTGTAGTTGAGCGGCGAGCTGCGGAGTCCTACGCGAGCAGACGACGAGGACTTTCGAGATTACGCCAGCCGTCAACGCGCTCAAGCCGGTGCGCTTTCCAAGCTGTCTTCCAACTAGCGCTCTGACGCCCATCGCAAGGTTCTCCGAAGTTTGGTAAGGGGCAGATAAGCGATTATCTGGCCTCGATAGCATCTGTCAACGATTATATGGTGATATCAAGTCTGTGATCCCCCATATCCCG